>CM042012.1:52038503-52406003 GCA_023525715.1 Cichorium intybus | reverse complement strand
GAGTGTTATAATTATTGCTGAAGTATAGGGTTTACAAAATGGAAGGAAGACACGTTTTTATACGATGAAGCATTCTATGGAATGCAAAGGGAAAGAGAAACTAACAGTAGAAATACAAATAGACATATTTAGAAGATCATCGAGAAGGGCATACCTAGGACCGGACAACTTCTTGGGTTTGAGTTGTAATAAGAAGCTACTTTATAAATTAACTTATTTTTAAGCCTATACGACACCACTAAATTAAGTTATGAGCTACTTTAAAATTTTATTCAAGATATACCTTATTGGGAAACTTATATATTGAACTTTTTTCAAATGTATCCTTATGACATAAATAATATAGTTTTCCTAATCATATTCTATCTCTCAAATATTTAGAAATTAAAAATACAATAAAAATGTATTAGACTATTAGCTCTGATTGGTGGTAATTGAATGGAATAACTGGGTTAATGACCCGAAACATGTTTGTATGAAAAAAAAAAGACTATCAGCTCTGATCATATTTCTTTGGATTAATGAACAAAATGGGTAACAAACTCTTGCTTCTGTTCACATTTAGGTAAGCATGTTTTTTTTGTTCACTTTTACCCATCGACTTGTGGTGACCGTTTAAAAAAAGGTAATATGACCCACAATTGTAGGTTTTTGCTGATTTGGATATTATCGTATATTACGTGGCATTACGGAAATATTACGTGGCATTATCCATCAAACTTATGGTACCCGACTCGGCCCGGTTCACTGAGTCAGCTTGCTGAGATAACCGAGTCGACTCAACAGGTTGCAGATTGGAAAATAGGAGCAGGGGTTTGCTGCGGATGGCCATCGGAGCTCGGAACCGGTGGTTGTGTAGCGAGAACCGGCGGCTAGGTGGGCTGAATCGGACGTTGCAGGCGGCGACTCGGTCGGTTTGGGCTCGATCCGTTGGTAGCAGCTGTTCGCGAGTGAGGTGGCTAGGGTTCGATCGGGGGAAAAGAAGGCGGAGGGTAGCGGGGGCGAGAGGAGAGGGACGGTGGTGTGAGCAGGTGGCTAGGGTTCGATCGGGGGAAAAGAAGTGGAAGCAGATCGCGAGTGGTGAAAAGGAGGAGGAGGGTAGCGGGGGCGAGAGGAGAGGGAGGGTGATGCAGGTTTCGAAGGCGGATGCGGAGGCGGTGCTCGGTTGTGGTCTTCGCCGGAGAAGAAGGCCGGAGATGGGAGATGGTGCTCGGTTGTGGTCTTGGCCGGAGAAGAGGGAAAGAGAGAAAGGGTGAACCGGGTTAGGGTAGGATTTGCCACGTAATTTAAGTTAATGGCCACGTAATATTTCCGTAATGCCACGTAATACATGATAATTCCACATAATATACGATAATACAAAAATCAGCAAAAACCTATAATTGTGGGTCATATTACCTTTTTTTAAACGGTCACCACAAGTTCGATGGGTAAAAGTGAACAAAAAAAACATGCTTACCTAAATATGAACAGAAGCAAGAGTTTGTTACCCATTTTGTTCATTAATCCTATTTCTTTCACGTGAACTGAAATTAACCCTCTTGCGAACCAAGATATATCTAAATACTTACCATCCGGAGTATTATTTTATTAAAAACAACAGTGAAAATAAAATTATTCTTATCATGTTTAATTCAATAAATATTTATAAACTAAATAAAATATTTAATATATAATATATAAACTATTAATTCATCTCGACCACTAAATATTATTTTACTGAAGAAAATTTGAAATCAAAATTAAATTTTCGGTTAATCTCTCAAACACAACATGGTCATCATAATTTTTCGTGTTTGTTAAATTTAATTTATGTTTTAGAGAAAAAAAAAAAAAACAAACAGATTCAGACTTGGTTGTATTATACATAATAAAACTAATCAATTCTAACACATTCAACCGATCTCGACAATGCCCTCATAGTTTATTTTCATCATTGCTTGTATAATCTTAAAGCAATAATATTTTGTGATAAAATTGTCTCTAAGTCATTGTTTATTCATGAAAATTGTCAAAAGTGGATGACTGAAGTGATAATGCACCTTCGGGAAATGACAAATAACGTACATGTCTACAACTTTTGGTTCTTTCTTTGATATAATGTTTCATTTCACGCAATTATTTTGTCTAAACGAACGATGATGACGAAATGATACTTCATATATGTTATTCACAATTTGCGTAACAAAACATGTGAGAGTAATCATGAAATTTTACCTAATTTAGTTAAATGAACTTACTTTGTAACGACTTAAATAATTTATTAAGTGAATGAAATAAACAAATTTCTTAAAGAACAAAGTTGTAAATTGAGCATATTTCAACGGACTACTTTTGTAGTTTAGAACTTTCGTCTCCTCTATAAGAATATAACTCAACTACTCCCTAGTCCCTGCAAGTGATGCTTAGCTTAGCTGGTTGATGCATCAGGGTTATATACCCACGTGGGTGGGAGGTCGTGAGTTCGACTCCGACTGACTCCATGTGGGGGATTTTCCCGGATTGGTGGTAAAAAGGGGGGAGGAAATGGAGGCGATTGGGGCCCGCCCGGGAACGGAATTACCCCTCTAACGTTCCAGAGTACTCATCATCGCCGGTTCAAAAAAAAAACTACTCCCTAGTCCCTACCCATGTTTCCCTACCATTATTCTGCCATACCAATCTCCATCTGTAGCTCGGGCAAATACCATGAGGTAATTCATTTCAACATTATGATTTTATAACCTATCACTAGAAATTATAAGCATATATCATGTATCCGTTTTTAACCTTTGTATATGGTGTGTTTTGATCGCAATGATTTTAGCCTTCGGCGGCCGCGAAGAACTTTTATTTTTGAGATTACTAGCTTCCACAATTGTTATGGCTACGAACAGAAAATTTCAAGTGCCGTCGGAGATGATTTGGTGAAAATCGACCCGAAGGATGGGCACGTCACCGTCTCAACTCGCCATGTTCCTGAAAGTGTGAGACTTGCACTCGAGGAGAAGACTAGAAGAAAAGTCGGCCTTCTGTATGAACTTATCCCTCAAAATCCAAGGCCATCGCTACCGACTTCGTCGCGTCACGGTAATTATTTATATTTTCGTATTGACACACATATGTGTATGTGTGTGCGTGCTTGATTATTTGATTTTTTTAACATTAGAATTTGATTTTCTTAAAAACTGATCAACGGTGTAAATACCAAACCGAAGGCCATCAGCATGTTTCTAGGGCTTCTACATCAAATCGTGTATCAGAACACAGTAGGAGTCAAACGATCAGGATGACCATCAGATATCAAGATAAAGGGACTAAAGTTGATGCACGACCAGGTACATATATGCCAAGAAGTCTTTAATTTGGTTTCTCTTGAGGCATGACCAAACCTAGCTAAGTTAGAAATAATTATCGCAAAAAGTAGCTAAATTAACTAAATATATATCAGTATAAAGCTGTAAGCGTTTGATGTAGGAATGGTAATATATAATTTTATCTACATATAGACATAAATCCTAAACAATGGATAAAGGCAGGGATTTTCTAATCCTGAACGAGTAGGTGATCCTTAATTAATCGACATATAAATGTATCCGGGAGAGGATTAATTAACTAGAAGATTAAAAACGATGTTAATTATCTACTTTTCTCGATGCAAATAAGTTATTTAACTTTAATCGTAAACTGTTTCATATGTTAATTGTGTAATGATATTGTTAGCGGATATGTTTCTTGTATATATTCTCTATGTACAGCTTATGTTGTTATGGGAAAATCACAAATAATCTCAGATATGCATGACGTAGTCATCATTATTTATTAACACGAGTGGACTTACGAGAGTATTACAAAACTAAAATTTTGTTCATTAGTGACAAATTTATCAATCACGATAAAAGAGTTTAAGAATCTGTTGTATTCTTGTTCGTTGAAACTTAAAACTCTATGCGGTAAAGAGTTGTATGCTTGCTAATTATTTGTTGAAAAGGTTATTCTGAAATTTTGAGTCGATTTTGGTGGTTCATTGAAGGTGAAGGGCATAGCGCTACGAATTCAATAAGACGATATGATAAAAGTTATCATCAGCACAACCTGACGATGACAAAGGGCAATCTGTCATCATACAAGTGCAGTGGATGCAAAGAAATGGGAATTGGCGATCGATATACATGCAACAATTGTTCGTATATTCTTCATCCAGACTGCATGTACTTTAAGAGATTAACCACACATAAATTTTTAGATGGATCGACCTTTAAATTTCATCAAACACGTTTTGATAGCATGAATAGGTATTGTAACGCATGTGGATCAGATATTGAAGGGTTCTTTTATCACTGTGAGAAAACCAGTAAAGATTTGCACCCATGTTGTCTTAAGCTTACAGAGACGGTTCATGTTGGCGAGATCAAGTTTCGACTTTGTAGGAAACTGACAACTGCATGCTTTTACTGCTCATCAAGGAAGAAAGATTACAAAGACCGTTGTTGGTGTTATTCATTAGAGGGTCAAGACATGCAGGTTCATGTGTCGTGCATGAAAGAAGCCCTCCAGAGTTGTTTAAAAGGTGAAAGGAACAATAACATGAGTACCATGGTCGTTCTAAAGCACGGAAAACAAACAAGTGAATACTTGAAATGGGCTCAATGTCTTCTCAAGGTTGCTGTTTGTGTGCTTTCGGGAAATCCCTTCCCTCTCTTGGAGGTTGCCCTTGAACTACTTCAGTAGTTTCCTCCACATTTTGATACATTGTTCTTCTCATGCAAGTCACATTTACGAGTTATGATTTCTTTTTTACTCCCTTGAGTGAAATATGGTATTGCAACTAATTCGTTTGTGTACTATATATTCAACTATTAATACAAAGTATATTATTACAAATAAGTTTGTATGCAAGTAGGCAGACATAGCATTTTAGAAGCCATGCGCAATGTTTTAATTTAATTAGTCCCTAAAACTAATAAATTAAAAAAAAGAACTATAAGATTTATCCCTCAAAATTTTAGTTCATTTCATAATATAGTAATAACAATTATCGTTGTCGACTTATAGGATATAAAATAATAAAAAGTCTCCTATATAAAAATTGTCATCTTTTAACATTCGTTTAGAGAGATTTTCCAGTTATATCTTAATTTTAGTTCATTTCATAGTATAGTAATAACAATTTTGTTTATCAACTTGTTATACAAAATAAACTAATAAAAAGTCTCCTATTTAAAAATTGACATCTCCTAACATTCATTGAGAGGGATTTTCCAATTACATCTTAACATTAGTTCATTTCATAATTATGGTTGTCAGCTTGTTATATAAAATAAAATATAAAAAGTCTCCTATTTAAAAATGGTCATCTCCTAACATTCGCTGAGAGGAATTTTGAATGCAATTAAAGGCGAAATTTTATTTTAAAAGTTGCTCCCGATTACTATAAAAGCGAATCCATTAAACAATCCTATTGTCATTATAAAGCCCATAAGTATGACTTCATTGTTGTAATCTTCATGATTATTTTTCTGAAATACGCCAGCAAAATAACGTTAGAAACAAATGGAAGTCACGGAGGCTCGTGTTTAACACGATTCCCTTAAAAAAATTCGCCGTTTGTTCCCAGTATACAACAGCCGAAGTAGGAAGTACTGCCGGAGAGATAACACTTTCCTGAAAACGTTCACCGAAATAATGTATGCAGAGAAGCGGAGGAGATGAGGTATGTCAAGAATAAGAGTCAATGATTGTTTATATTCTAGTTTATGTAAAAGTCATAATTAAATGGATTAAAAATAGCAAAGACGTGGTCCAGGGGATTGAGTTAGGTAAATCTCAATCGCAATGAGATACTGGTGCAAGTTCTGAGGAGTCAGAAGAAGAGGAATCAAAAGAAGGTTAACAATTAGAAGGTTTTGGTGATATCTATCGGTCTGTTAAATGTTTTTTGTGACAACTAAAACTTTCTTGAATTACATGAATTTAGTTTTTGATAAATCTAATACCTTATATGTGCAAAAACTTGTCATAATATCTTTATAATATTAAGAACGTTACTCTAGTAACATGATAGTAACATATGAACCCGAGTAGAAACGAAATCGTATAAAGGACTAAAAGTGAAAATTTTATTGAGCTATCTTCAAAAATTAATATCTCAAAATCTAACAGGAATTAGGAAGAGGTCATCAAGATGACTTTGTTAGTATTTAAGATAACAAAAATATAGGAAAACGAATCGGGCCATTTGGAGTTGTAACGAAAGAGTTATGAAGTTTTTAAAATGGCCCAAAAGTGACAAAAATGACTAAGGAGTCATTTTCAAGGGTTAATAACGGAAAGTCCATCAAGATACAGACCAAGGTCAGTAGATGAAAGTCGTAGAGCTCATTCTCAGCTTTCTAGAGATGTAAAGTATGTAACATTTGGACATCATATCAAGGAGTTATGCCCTAGTAAAGTCAAGGAAGAATAAAGAGAAAAGCTGGAATTTTCTTTGGACTAAGATGACTCGTCTTAGTCTTATAGAATCGAGTAAAACTTAGACTAAGAAGACTCGTCTTAGTCTTAAGTCTGGAATAAGGGCAATTTCATAATTTCTGATTTAAAAATCAGCCACCTGTTCTTTAAGTCTGTGGGTCTCGTTTTTTTCCCTGGTTACGCAAAAACGAAATCAGAAAGAGAGGAGGGAAAGAGAAATCGGGTAGAAGCAAAAACACACACACACACACATACACCTGTGGATTGTGTGTGTGTGCACGAGTTTGAGAGTGAGCAAGGAGAGTGACGGGCTGGAAAGCTATTTTCGAGCAGGAGTGTGTAAAGGAGGGCTGCAATAGCAGTGGTGCTTGAAGACAGTCGCGAGGAAGACGAAGTGCAGCGCCGGCGGCGCCGATTCCGGCACTCTCGGTGGTCGGCGGCGACTAGGCGAGGTCGGGAAACCTTCTGAGTTGATTTCTTGCTTAATCCTTTGATTAATTTCAGCAAAAATCGGGTCTTTGGGTAGAAATCAGAAAGGTATATTCTATTTTTAGTAAACCCTAGCTCCTAAAACCCGAAAATTTTACATGCATGTCGAAATCTAACATGGATTTTAGGTTCTTTTACTGTTGTGAGTTCAAAAAAACATATCATACCTAATTTTTGAACATCTGATACGGAATTATGAATGCATGCTAGTAAAGTGTTGAGATTTGAGCACAAATCCTTGTTTCTTTCACTGTTATGGGTCAAAAGTTACAGGTATAATGAAGATTTTGAATATTGAGTTTGAATACCTTGGTACATATTTGAGAAAAGTTGAAATAAATGAAGAACCACTAATTTTATGATCTTGATGGCTAAGTTATGGTAGAGATAATCTGTTTTGGGCTAAATTTTTGTCAACACTTGATATAAGGAACTTGGTGCAAGTTAGTATTAAACATTGGAAATTGGACAATGGAATGGAATCGACATGATGGAATTGTGATTCCTTGGATCAAAAACGTGTGAAGAACACACCATGTTAAAAGCTAAAAAGTTAGTGTATTCATATGTTGTAGTCTTTGATTTAAAAATGTTGAAATAGTATACTTATAAAAGACGCTTAAATTGTCGAAAGACTAAAATTGGAATATTTTAGAATAACGTAAATATTAAACTCTTCTAATAAGAGTTATAGGAACGAGACTCATTTAACATATGAAGTATGTTAACATTTGAATATATTACTAATTTCCTATATTATCGGTATAGACGTTAACGAGTGCGGAGGTAAACAAGGCAAGAGCTAGTAGAGTGCCGTAGCTAGACGAACCTAGCTACCAAGGTGAGTACATGAGGATTTTTCCCATCACGGGATACATGGCTTTAATAAGAAAAATGTTTACGTTTTTTTTGAAACTATAATTATGAAATTATGTGAGAATTTCCAAGATACGTTATATGCCTTAATATGCTTTTTCTTTAAAATATGGTGATATATATGATATGATTTTATGCGAAGCTTGTGGAAAGTCAAACTAATAATATTTATATTATCACACATGCATCTCATGGCATTGTACTATTATTTTGTATAAAAGAAAAGCAGTATTTTGAGCATGCACGGAGTGTGAATGTATATGAGTCGAGTAAGGTCCGGACACGTTCCCGTAACGGGACAATAAGACTCTACTGGGATGGTACCTCCTGTTGCGAAGTAGAAGTCTCCTATGATGCCAAAATGGGGCGATTCGTTCTCCTGTTTTGGTAAGCTTAATAATCACGAAAAACGTGATTTGGTCTTTTTAGACCCTATGATGCGGTGAATAACCGTAAGCTATTGTCATAAATAATGACACGGTCTTTTTAGACCCTATGATGCGGGTAGGAAGCCCGTTAGCTTGCATTAATGTGAGAATCATGCATTGCATGTGCATCTATTTTGTATGATTCGTATTGACCTGAATATATTGTTTAAGTTTCAAAATCTACTATGAGTCTAAAACCCATGTAGCTCACGAGACGTTTCGTCTTACGTATTTTTTTGTTTTAATGCCATGTATCTCAGGATCAAGCTCGAAAGTTTAAGATGTCAAGACTGCTATGCTAGAATGCTTTTAGGAGATTAGATGGAGTGGAACATTATATAATCTCCAGCTTTTGTTTATGGTTAATCCTCTTCTTGCTTGCTATGGTTTATTTGATATGAAATTGTAACGCCCGTGGTTGTGAACTTGCAAACTTGATGTTTTTGTTGAACCATATTTTGGTATTCATGTCTTATAGACATGAACGTATTGGAACCATAGCAATATGAAAACTTTCTAAAAACTATGTTAATGATCACGCCAATGTGCTTTTAACGTTATTAAGTTTAAAAAAAATGGACAAATTTTTGGGGCGTTACAAGTTGGTATCAGAGCCATACTTTAAGCGAATTAGGATTGAATCATTCCACTCCTAGGCTTAAACTTTATAGTATTAGAAAAATACCATTGCATGCCTTAAGCAATAAGACTTATAGGACACTTGAATTGTGTAGATGCCTGACTTTAGGCTGATGCCATGCTAATTGCTTATAATAGCTAAGATAAGAATATATATATATGCATATACATATGATATGGAATATTGAAGAATGCAAAATTTTATAGAAAAGATGCGTACGAGAAGCGGTCAAGGGTCACGCAACGACGATCAAGAGGCTAACCGGGCGCCTCTCAATGTGAATCGGCGACTTCAAGCCGAGGTGGGTGGCAATGCTGGGGATAACCCCGATCCCGCTCCGGTTACAATGGAAGCAATACAAAAGCTTCTAAATGAAATGCTAGAGAAAAACAAAACAGAACTACATCAAATTCTTGATGAACGTTTGGGAACCCGTTTGCACTCTCATACTGAAACCTTTGCACGGAGTAAGACTCCCGATAACGAACCGCCATCTCAAAACTCTACTCAAGGTAGTACTCAAATTGCTCAACCAAAGAGGGAATGTACTTTCAAAGAATTCATGATGTGCAGACCTAAGGAGTATGAGGGTGTTCATGACCCTAAAGTGACAATGCGCTGGATTAACGAAATGGAGCAAATTCTAAAGATTTGTCGTTGTGATGAGGAGCAGAAGGTACTATTTGCTTCTCAAATGTTGAAAGGTGATGCTTTAACTTGGTGGAATGCGATCAGTCGTGCATTCGAGAATGATAACACTCCTCCTTTATCGTGGGAAGAGTTTGTTGGGCGGCTAAAGACAAAGTACTGTTCGACCCGAAACATAGAAAAGCTTGTTGATGAATTCTTTGCACTCCGCAAGGGCAGTACCACTATTGACGACTACACCGAGAAGTTCACAGATATGCTACCATTTCTCTAAGAAACTCTCCCTACGGAGCGAGGCCGTATTAATCGCTACCTTCACGGTCTACCTGCTGAGTATATGGTGGAAGTGAGGAAAGCGAATACCCTTGATGAGGCAATCCTTGCAGCCCAGATTGTTGAAGATATGATTCTGAAGCGAACTCAGGAGAGACAAGCCTTTGGTGAGAAGCGAAAGCAAAGTAGTCATTCAGGCTCAAATAAAAAGGGGAAGTATTCTTTGGGGAGCACGAGGAAAGGCAATCCTAAAGATTGTCAAAAGTGTGGAAAAAGGCACGATGGAGAATGCAAAAAGGGGTCGCTAGATTGTTACAACTGTGGGCGTACTGGCCATAAAGCTAAAGACTGCAAGGTGAAGGATCTCAAAGATGTTGAATGTTTTTCTTGCCACGAGAAAGGACATTACAGTTCCAACTGTCCGAAGAAGGGAAATGAAATATTGATGTCAACGGCAAACAAGAAAGCGGAACCAAAAAAGTGAAAGGAAGGGCTTTTCAGATGACGTTGGAAGAAGCCAAGGAAACGCATGACGTGGTCGCAGGTACACTGCTCGTAAACTCCTTACCTGTGCATCTACTCTTTGATTCGGGAGCAAATTACTCCTTTGTGTCGCATGAATTTTGTAAGCATTTTAGCATACCACTAAAGCCCTTAGATGTCGCATATGTCATAGAGATCGCCAATGGAGAGTTTGTGACGGTGAGGCATGTATTCGAAAAATGTCTTGTCGAAATTAACGGGAAGGTCTTTAAGTCAAACTTGTTACCGATTGGGATCAAGGGATTCGACATAGTATTAGGAATGAATTGGCTAGGAATGTATGATGCTGAGATACTTTGTGGCAAGCGCATGGTGGCAATCAAAGCACCCGATGGTGACAAAGTTTATGTTTACGGTGAACGCCATAATAATATGCAAAGTTTAATTACCGCAACCAAAGCTCGACGATGCCTTCTTAAAGGATGTAATTCCTTTATTGCCTATGTGATGGATGGTAAGAAAGAAAAGCAGAAAATAGAAGATGTGAAGGTGGTTCAGGAATTTCCAGAAGTTTTTCCCGACGACTTACCCGGTCTACCACCCGTCCGACAAGTCGAGTTTCGAATCGATCTTGTATCAGGGGCAAACCCTATTGCTCGAGCTCCTTATTGTTTGGCCCCCACCGAAATGCAAGAGCTTATGGCTCAACTCCAGGAACTTCTCGACAAGGGATTCATTCGTCCTAGTTCATCCCCGTGGGGCGCACCTGTCTTATTTGTCAAAAAGAAAGATGGGTCAATGCGCATGTGCATTGACTATCGAGAGCTTAACAAAGTGACTGTCAAAAACCGGTACCCCTTGCCGCGTATATATGACTTGTTTGATCAACTCCAAGGAGCCGATTATTTCTCAAAAATCGATCTTCGTTCGGGATACCACCAAGTACGCGTGAGGGATGATGACATCGAGAAAACTGCCTTTCGAACCCGATATGGTCATTATGAGTTTCTTGTAATGCCGTTCGGTCTTACAAATGCTCCAGCAGTCTTCGTGGACCTGATGAACAGGGTTTGCAAACCTTTCCTTGATAAGTCCGTCATCGTTTTTATTGACGACATTTTGGTCTACTCAAAGAGCGCGAAGGAGCACGAGACGCATTTGCGCGAGATTCTGCAAACCTTGAAGGATGAAAAGTTATATGCAAAATTCTCAAAATGTGAATTTTGGTTGCGTGAAGTGCAATTCTTGGGTCATGTTGTTTCTCGAGAAGGTGTCAAAGTTGACCCTACAAAAATTGAGGCAGTTATGAAATAGGAACCCCGAAAAACTCCCACTGAGGTTAGGAGATTCCTCGGGCTAGCTGGTTATTATCGACGGTTTATCCAAGATTTCTCCAAAACCGCGGTGCCGTTGACCCAACTAACGAGAAAAGAAGTGAAGTTTGTATGGGACAAGAAGCAACAAGAAGCCTTTGAAACTTTGAACAAGAAATTATGTGAAGCCCCTGTGTTGTCCCTACCCAAAGGTATGGATGATTTTGTAGTATATAGCGATGCATCCGCTAAAGGCCTTGGTTGTGTACTGATGCAACGAGGCAAGGTCATTGCTTATGCCTCAAGACAATTGAAGGACGCGGAAACCCGTTACACTACTCATGACTTAGAGTTAGCTGCAATCGTTTTTGCTCTCAAGATCTAGAGGCATTACCTTTATGGTACCAAATGCAAGTTGTACACTGATCATAAAAGCCTTCAATACATTTTTACGCAAAAAGTGTTAAATATGAGGCAAAGTCGGTGGATTGAACTCATTAATGATTACGACTGTGAAATCTTGTACCACGAAGGGAAGGCCAATGTGGTAGCTGATGCTTTAAGTAGAAAAGTTCGCGAAAGAACTATTAAAGGAAGATCTATGAGAATCGAAGTGGTGTCAAGTCTAATTCAAAAGATTAAGGAGGTCCAAGATGAGGTCATGAAAGAAGAAAATGTCAAGAAAGAGAAGCTTGGAAAGAAGATTGAGTTCGAATCGAACACTCAAGGGTTAAAAACCCACAAGGGACGAATTTGGGTCCCCAAGCATGGAGGAATGCGAAAGGTAGTCTTAGATGATTCCCACAAATCCAAGTATTCCATCCATCCAGGAGGAACTAAGATGTATCGTGACTTAAGAAGACAGTTTTGGTGGCCTGGAATGAAGCCAAGAATAGTGAAGTACATCTCCAAATGTTCCACTTTTGCTCAAGTCAAGGCGGAGCACCAAGTACCATACGAAAAGATACAATCACTTCAGATCCCAGCTAGGAAATGGGATGATGTTACTATGGATTTTGTTATGGGATTGCCAAGAACAAGCAAAGGACATAATGCCATATGGGTCATTGTTGACATATTAACCAAAAGTGCACTCTTCCTGGCTATTAAAGAGACCACTCCTTTAAAAGAACTTGCTAAGATCTATGTGGATGAAGTGGTGAGACTTCATGGGGCACCATTGACTATAGTGTCAGATCGAGATGCTAGATTCACCGCAAGGTTTTGGCAGGCACTGCAAGAAGCATAAGGGTCAAAACTACACTTGAGTATAGCTTATCCCCCCAAACTGATGGTCAAAGCGAAAGAACTATCCAAACATTGGAAGACATGCTTCGTGCATGTGTGATTGATTTTGGCGGGAGATGGGACGATCATCTACCCTTAGTTGAATTCTCTTACAATAATAGCCACCACTCAAGCATTGGAATGCCACCTTTTGAGGCGTTGTATGGGAGGAAGTGTAGAACTCCCCTTTGTTGGCTTGAAGCAGGAGATAATAAACTTACAGGTCCCGACATTGTTGCAGTCACTAATGAAAAGATTAAGGTCATACAAGCAAATATGAAGGCGACCCAGGATCGACAAAGAAGCTACGCGAGCTTAAAACAAAGACCTTATGACTTGAATGTAGGTGACTTGGTGATGCTGAAAGTTTCACCCTGGAAAGGGGTGATGAGGTTCGGTAAGAAGGGCATGAGTCCAAGATATGTTGGTCCTTTTAAAATCTCAAAAGTTGTTGGTACACAAGCTTTTAAACTGGAACTACCACAAGAGCTTCAAGGTATTCATGACACTTTTCATGTAAGTTACTTGAAGAAGTACTTTGGAAAGGAGGAATTGACAATCCCTTGGAAAGAATTGAAGGTTGACGAGAAAAAGAGGTTGGTAGAAGAACCCGAAGCAATTTTGGAGCTCAAGACCAAGAAGTTAAGGAATAACGAAATTGACTTAGTCTTGGTCAAGTGGAAGCATTCCCTTGGTGCCAATCCTACATGGGAGACAAAAGATGAAATGATGAGGAGATACCCCAAACTTGTGGACTACAATTCGATTCCGAGGACGGAATCCGCTTAAGGGGGAGGTAATTGTGACAACTAAAACTTTCTTGAATTACATGAATTTAGTTTTTGATAAATCTAATACCTTATATGTGCAAAAACATGTCATAATATCTTTATAATATTAAGAACGTTACTCTAGTAACATGATAGTAACATATGAACCCGAGTAGAAACGAAATCGTATAAAGGACTAAAAGTGAAAATTTTATTGAGCTATCTTCAAAAATTAATATCTCAAAATCTAACAGGAATTAGGAAGAGTTCATTCAAGATTACTTTGTTAGTATTTAAGATAACAAAAATATAGGAAAAAGAATCGGGTCATTTGGAGTTGTAACGAAGGAGTTATGAAGTTTTTAAAATGGCCCAAAAGTGACAAAAATGACCAAGGAGTCATTTTCAAGGGTTAATAACGGAAAATCCATCAAGATACAGACCAAGGTCAGTAGATGAAAGTCGTAGAGCTCATTCTCAGCTTTCTAGAGGTGTAAAGTATGTAACATTTGGACATCATATGAAGGAGTTATGCCCTAGTAAAGTCAAGGAAGAATAAAGAGAAAAGCTGGAATTTTCTTTGGACTAAGATGACTCGTCTTAGTCTTATAGAATCGAGTAAAACTTAGACTAAGAAGAGTCGTCTTAGTCTTAAGTCTGGAATAAGGGTAATTTCGTAATTTCTGATTTAAAAATCAGCCACCTGTTCTTTAAGTCTGTGGGTCTCGTTTTTTTCCCAGGTTACGCAAAAACAAAATCAAAAAGAGAGGAGGGAAAGAGAAATCGGGTAGAAGCAAAAACACACACACACACACACCTGTGGATTGTGTGTGTGTGTGCACGAGTTTGAGAGTGAGCAAGGAGAGTGACGGGCTGGAAAGCTATTTTCGAGCAGGAGGGTGTAAAGGAGGGCTGCAATAGCAGTGGTGCTTGAAGACAGTCGCGAGGAAGACGAAGTGCAGCGCCGGCGGCGCCGATTCTGGCACTCTCGGTGGTCGGCGGCGACTAGGCGAGGTCGGGAAACCTTCTGAGTTGATTTCTTGCTTAATCCTTTGATTAATTTCAGCAAAAATCGGGTCTTTGGGTAGAAATCAGAAAGGTATATTCTATTTTTAGTAAACCCTAGCTCCTAAAACCCGAAAATTTTACATGCATGTCGAAATCTAACATGGATTTTGGGTTCTTTTATTGTTGTGAGTTCAAAAACACATATCATACCTAATTTTTGAACATCTGAGACGGAATTATGAATGCATGCTAGTAAAGTGTTGAGATTTGAGCACAAATCCTTGTTTCTTTCACTGTTATGGGTCAAAAGTTACAGGTATAATGAAGATTTTGAATATTGAGTTTGAATACCTTGGTACATATTTGAGAAAAGTTGAAATAAATGAAGAACCACTAATTTTATGATCTTGATGGCTAAGTTATGGTAGAGATAATCTGTTTTGGGCTAAATTTTTTTCAACACTTGATATAAGGAACTTGGTGCAAGTTAGTATTAAACATTGGAAATTGGACAATGGAATGGAATCGACATGATGGAATTGTGATTCCTTGGATCAAAAACGTGTGAAGAACACACCATGTTAAAAGCTAAAAAGTTAGTGTATTCATATGTTGTAGTCTTTGATTTAAAAATGTTGAAATAGTATACTTATAAAGGACGCTTAAATTGTCGAAAGACTAAAATTGGAATATTTTAGAATAACGTAAATATTAAACTCTTCTAATAAGAGTTATAGGAACGAGACTCATTTAACATATGAAGTATGTTAACATTTGAATATATTACTAATTTCCTATATTATCGGTATAGACGTTAACGAGTGCGGAGGTAAATAAGGCAAGAGCTAGTGGAGTGCCGTAGCTAGACGAACCTAGCTACCAAGGTGAGTACATGAGGATTTTTCCCATCACGGGATACATGGCTTTAATAAGAAAAATGTTTACGTTTTTTTTTTTGAAACTATAATTATGAAATTATGTGAGAATTTCCAAGATACGTTATATGCCTTAATATGCTTTTTCTTTAAAATATGGTGATATATATGATATGATTTTATCCAAAGCTTGTGGAAAGTCAAACTAATAATATTTATATTATCACACATGCATCTCATGGCATTGTACTATTATTTTGTACAAAAGAAAAGCAGTATTTTGAGCATGCACGCAGTGTGAATGCATATGAGTCGAGTAAGGTCCAGACACGTCCCCGTAACGGGACAATAAGACTCTACTGGGATGGTACCTCCTGTCGCGAAGTAGAAGTCTCCTATGATGCCAAAATGGGGCGATTCGTTCTCCTGTTTTGGTAAGCTTAATAATCACGAAAAACGTGATTTGGTCTTTTTAGACCCTATGATGCGGTGAATAACCGTAAGCTATTGTCATAAATAATGACACGGTCTTTTTAGACCCTATGATGCGGGTAGGAAGCCCGTTAGCTTGCATTAATGTGAGAATCATGCATTGCATGTGCATCTATTTTGTATGATTCGTATTGACCTGAATATATTGTTTAAGTTTCAAAATCTACTATGAGTCTAAAACCCATGTAGCTCACGAGACGTTTCGTCTTACGTATTTTTTTTATTTTAATGCCATATATCTCAGGATCAAGCTCGAAAGTTTAAGATGTCAAGACTGCTATGCTAGAATGCTTTTGGGAGATTAGATGGAGTGGAACATTATATAATCTCCAGCTTTTGTTTATGGTTAATCCTCTTCTTGCTTGCTATGGTTTATTTGATATGAAATTGTAACGCCCGTGGTTGTGAACTTGCAAACTTGATGTTTTTGTTGAACCATATTTTGGTATTCATGTCTTATAGACATGAACGTATTGAAACCATAGCAATATGAAAACTTTCTAAAAACTATGTTAATGATCACGCCAATGCGCTTTTAACGTTATTAAGTTTTTTAAAAAAAAATGGACAAATTTTTGGGGCGTTACATTTTTAGCGTGGTGAATTTGGTCATAAGGCGAGGATTGTATCGAGACAGGTCCGAGGTGTTTTAGCTGTGGAGAACGCGATCATCTCCATTGAGACTGCGCAAGGAGGAGGAAGGGAAAAGACCTAATGTAGTGTTTTGGTGTCTATTGGATGTATTAGCTATTATGTATAGCTAACTTCGGATAATATGCTGTAATAGGTGTTAGTTCAAACTAATGTTTGGTGAATGCTAAGAAAGTTGTGTTTTAAATGAGTCAGTGTAAATTAAACGAGTACAAATATGGTTGTGGTTATGGTTGATAGGATCATATCCTTAGCAATCAAACCTATCACTGCCAGAGGTGAAAGGTGGAATTTAGAGGTGTAAATTTCCTAACGAGAAATTGGAATTTTGTTGGATGGTGTGCTATAGGTGAATTAGGAACGATATATTCATATGAGATTCCGATGACAAAATCTTTTCAAGGGGGTGGAACTTGTAACACCCATTTTTCATGAAATGGAATAAACGAGAAATTATATGAGGTTTCAAGGAACAAGGAAGATAGCGGCGCTAAAGTTGTTAGATAGCGGCGCTACAAAGATGTGTATCGCGATCCAGGTAAGGACAGGTGAGTGGTTAGCGACGTTACCGTGGGAAGGTAGTGACTCTAAATGTTGTCGGTAACGATAGCAGCGCTAAATTTATTAGTTACGATGCTAACTTCGGTGAGTCAGATTCTATTAAAGGACCTATTGTCGGTCATTTGGACTCATTCATCAGTCTCCAAATAGTTCCAAAAGAGGATAGTCGAGCTTAGGTGTTTGAGAGATGAATTTTGAAGCATGAATTCAAGAAGGAAGTATTATTGGTGAATCCATGATCTTCTTAAGGTATTACCTCATGCTTTTAAAGTGTTTTGTTGAATTAAGTTGTAATGGGTTCAATTATGTAAACCTTAGTGATTACAATTTTTGGTGAGGTAATGTAATTCGTATATCAAGGTGATAAGAGGTGATTTTGGTGTGTGGTGTCTTAATTTGCATATGTATTTGGGAAGTTGGTGAAATTAGGGTTTAATCCTGATATAAAGGTGTTATGGACGAATTCAGAGGTTGGGGTCCTCTGATAAATTAAAGGTGTTTACTGATTGCAAAAGCCCTAATAAAAAGGTGGTCTTGAACGATTCAGATGATGAATTGGGGCTGAGTTCATCGGTAGCGACGCTATGTATGATATTCAAAGTTAGTGATGCTATGTCTTATAGATAGCAGCGATATATGCTTTGTAGTGGTAAAACTCATTTGTTTAATGAGATTAAGGGATTTTGTCTCAAGTAGTTGAATAAGTATGTTTATTTGGAGATTGAACAGTAGTTGGGGACAACAAGAACGATGATACAACTAGGATCGAGGAGATTATTTTACACGTTTCACGAGGTGAGTAACTTTATGTAGCATTACTTTGGTGTTTCAATATGTGTTACGTCATATGTGATTATATTTACTGCTTGTGAATCTGTTGTTGTGTCATTGTGTATGTTGTGGTGCAATATATAGTATAACGAGTAAATTGCCAATTGGTGATTTATTGATGATAATCTATCGATGTTTGCATAACAAGTACTTGCAACCACACAGTAGGTATTAATCATTTAGTGATGAGTTGTGCATGATGAGTACAATGCATGACTAAACGGGTGAAAAGACTCTTGTTTTTTTGTAGAAAATTGTATTAAATTGGCGTAAATGTAATATATACTCGGTGTCGGTTCTTGGGGCGTTACATAGTGGGCCTTTCAAGTCAAAAAGTAATCATCCAATGTAAAGCTTTGCACCCAACATTCTTTCCCTCAAAGTTTGGAATGGACGGCGTGACTCTAAGTTCCAAAATGAGCAACTAGAAAAATAAGAAAATCAATAGTGACGTGAAATGTAGAAGCAATCAAGAAATCTCAATTCTTCGGTTGTCTTCCAAAACGGGTTCTAGGATTGTGACAGTACAAAGTCTTTCTCCAAAGGGAAAACTCATCCTTGAGCAACTAAAGCAATCCCAAAAATAAGCATCTTATGATCAAACCCGCCATAAGGACATACTTCGGAATCAAAACCCGAATCACCTCATAATCATGAAGAACTTCCTGTTAAAGTCACATTGGCCTTTGAAAATATTCATAAAGAACAATCGCCAAAAGTATAATCACCCAAAAGTGTCATGTAATAATCCAAAATCTTGATTTTCAGCCAAAGTCACTCAAGAAGAACCAAACTCGAATCGATCACAATGCCACAGCACTCAGAGCAAACCCAAGTGCTCAACACGAGACCTAAAAAAATACACCCAACTTCAACAAAGAAGTAAGTTCCAAATCCAAAATGTTATAATCTTCTTTCAAATGGTAATACTAAATTCTCTCACTTTTTTTTATCTAAACAAGATCATAAAACCTTCCAGTGGGTATGGGAATGTGCTCGAACGGATATATCAATGTTAAACTCTCCCTAAAGATGTGAAATAAATAGTAAGTTCCAAATTCGAAAAGTATAAAAAAATAAAATAAAATTGACGTTGTTGGGTTTGTGACTTTTCAGATCACCTTTGACTTGCATATGAATGAAAAAAAGTGTAATGAACATCCGAATATGTACAATAATTTTCTCCGGATATGTATTAGTACTTCAAAAAGGCATGATTCAACGATGATTATGCTTTAAAGTATAACCGAATCAAGTGAATGAGAATAATAACCAAAGCACCGATCTTGACAAAACAAACCGAAGCAGCGCAAGAAAAGTAAGTGGGAAACCTCATGAATGAAAACGGAAGTACCAAAGGATTAACAAAAGTACCAAACATTTGTATCTTCATAAACCCAGTTTGCTTGATATGAAATAGAAGCCCATCTGCTTTAAACAAAGCCCACCTTTAATAGTTAATTAAATGGACCAGCTTCGTTAGTTGCTAGTAAACAACGTTGAAGTACCTTCATTAACGAAGGACTAGAATGCTTAGCAATCTGAGGTTCACCTTCAGTAACAAAGGATATAATTCTATCTTCGATAATATTAGGCCCAACCTTCTATAGTCCAAGTGAATCCAGCATCGGGAGTGAAGGCCCAAGTGTGAATCCAAACTTTGTGAGGTGGATCCGAATAGCTATGTCGTTCATTAAGGAGAATATGTTGACAGTCTGATATTAGTACAACACGAGTCCACAATTGCCGACAAGGAAGGTTGTGATGTTGGATATAAGGTACTAAACAAGGGCGATTCTACATTCAATCATAGGTATCCATGGATACCCCTTTGGTTGGAATTTTTTTAGAGACTATACTGTATTGGTTAGATGGACATATTTAAATTATTTAGATGGACACCATTAAACTTTGTAGAGTGAACCGAATCAATTAACAATTGTATATTGAGATGCTTAAAAAAAAGAAAAACTGTTTTATCGGATATCAAAATATATTTTTAATTTTTGATCGTTTACATTAGCAAATTATAAAATAGGATAATATGGAAGGTGAAGGAAAAAAAAAAGCAAAAAAGAAGTAAACTAGTGAAAAAAACTCCTAAATTTAACAAAAAAATACATGTTTTTATGTCTTTGGAGTTTCTTGGATGCCGTTTCCCTCATTCTCTGCTACTTTTGCACTCTTGGCTTTTCGACGGATAGATTTCGCTGGCTGATTAAACTCTGTGTCTAGCTTAGTGTTTTTGCCCCTCTCTGACACCCTCTACCATACATTTTCTCTCTCTACACCTATGTATATCGCTCTCTACCTTTCTATATATATTTTTTTAAAATATGAAAACTCGTCGTGAAGACTTGTCCAACATTGACTACTATTTTTAAAATTATGTTTAATCTTTGATATTAAGCTCAATATTATACTTGAATAAGATTGTATTATTAGTGGTTCATTTGACCTAGTAACAAACATTTTCGGCCCATTAATTTTGCCACTTTAATAAAATTGGATACACGTTACATCGAATCTTGGATTCGCCACCGGTATTAAAAGCATTTCCGTATAAAATTATTACCATTTCAACCTTGGTTCGACCCTTATTTATCTTTGTTAATAGAGGAGTAAGGTTTACTTATTTTTTACCGCATCAACGTCTGCACACGTCAACAGTTCTCTACAAACTTTAAGAGAAATCAAAATTGGAGAAATAGGACCCAATCCTAATAGAAAAGAAAAAGGGAAGCTCAAACAAACTAACGATATGAATGACAATTTTCAATAAGTAATGAAAAATATTTTATCATTGGATCATAAAGACATTTAAATGTTTAGTCTAATATGCTTTACAATTTCTATAGGACATAAATTGTTGTACTTCGTTTTTAACAACAAAGTAGAATATAAAAATAAATACCTTGAACCTAGGAGATCGGCCATGTGTAGGATGCATGACACGTCGCAGTCGTCGATGCGGTCAAAAATACTAGATTTAACCTTACAGCTCATTAGCTAGTGGCAAGTAAAGGTCGAACCGTGGAGTCAGTGGTTGGCATTTTGTGTCGATAAACCGATCTATAGTGTCACTCTATAGACGGCGGATCAATAAAACGTGGGAAACACACAAAAACCAAAACGAACTCAGACTTGATTGCAGATCGAGAAAACCACAAATAACTGAATGCTTAGTTTTATAAATCCAAACCAAACTCAAATCCAAAACCAAACAATCAAATATTCAGATCTAAACTACCAACTATTCGAATACTAAAATCAGAAACTACTCAACGAATCCAAACAAACATCGAGTAATCCACGGAAATTCCAATTCCGAAATACCTCGATACCGAGTTGATAAACAATAGAAAAACCAAACAACTAACCAAACTATCGATTGAGACTGAAAATGTGACGAAAGTACTTTCAGATCCCTCTGTGGTGCCCGGGATCCCTCTAAAGGCGTACGGGGTCCGGTATTTATAGTGGTAGAATTTCGAGGTCCCGCAGCGCGTCCTAGCTCTTCCCACGACACGGCCCTTATCCAGATCCCGTTATCTCGGACTTTGAAATTCAAAATCCAAGATTTTATCGTTTCAGGACATTAGCATCGCTAACTTGGAAGTTAGCGGCGCTAATCCTTGCTTCTTGAAACTTCCACGCGCGTCTGAAACTTAAAAGCGAAGAATTTGAATTTTCCAGACGTTAGCACCGCTAAAATCGCCTGGTTTTGCTACTTCGTCCGTTTTGTCCCGTAACTTCTCCCAAATTGCATAAAAACTCCGTATTTGCACTAAAAATATTTCAAAGCACTTTCGCACAAAAGTAAGTGATTATAGTCAATTAAGAAGGATAAACTAACTAAAACCCGGCTAAATAACGACTATAATACTTGATATTACTTGGCGTTATCAAACACCCCACACTTGTGCCTTGGTTGTCCCCAAACAAGTGAAGTTTTTAACAAATTCTAACAAAGACTCAAACATTTTTTAATGTCTTCAGTTTCAAAGTTTATTGTATTCGAAAAGTTACATGAAAATGATTTTTGGAAAATTGACCAAAATACCCTTTGGGAATCACGAATTTCTAAAAAACACTTGATTACAAATTTTCAGTTCACAAGAGTGCACTTACTCATTCTGATTCTAAAGGCCGTTAA
This sequence comes from Cichorium intybus, assembly GCA_023525715.1. Lineage (NCBI taxonomy): Eukaryota > Viridiplantae > Streptophyta > Magnoliopsida > Asterales > Asteraceae > Cichorium > Cichorium intybus. Next base: position 52,383,772 of record CM042012.1, on the reverse strand, counting down.
GGAATTATCCATGTGTTTCAATGTTGTTTGTGTAACGAGCTTTCGAAAACACTATCCCAGACCAGACGATCTTAGGTAGTGAGGTACATAAATGCCCTACGGGCCACCCTTTTCGGACTTACCGGCTCAAACAACAAAGTCCACTGATTGATATTTCCCTCCAAAACCCCAATCTTAAGATATTCTAAATCCGGTTCCTTTGTTGTATATATATAAGCCATATATTAAATGCATTCTTTTTTAAGTATTTTGTTAGCATTGTTTGCAGCACAATGTTGGAGACCATTGATGGCTGCCAATAAGTGTTGTCACGATATTAAAATGCAATGTAATGCAAATAAACTACATGATATGCAAAATTCTGACAAATGTTGCATGGAAAACTGCAGTAACTGAAAGGGTGGGCATTGTAGAACGTGGGACCACAATCTTTGTCATTGCCTATGCTAAAACGTATGTGGATCTCCTTTTTATTAGAAGTTACATACATAATTAAAGGATATAAGAGATATTTTGATTTCTTATTTATAGTGTGAAATTAAGGAGTGATAAATGATTGTAACTCCTATTAACAATAATTTTGGAATAATACAATTTGGTAATCTGTTCTGATACTATCTTCTGATACTGGTATGTCCTTTAAATTCCATGAGTAACTCAATTATTAGTTTGATTTGAAGGATTTGAAATTCCATGAATTTTTGTAGTTAGCAAAACATGGTGATAGTTCTCTGCAAGCTTGAAGAGAAATCAAAATTGGAGAAAATATGACCTGGTCCTAATAGAAAATAAAAAAGGAACCTCAAAGAAACTAAATAAATGAATGAACATTTTCCATAAGCTAATGAAAATATTTTATCATTAGATCAACAATAAATTAAAGTTTTAAGTCTAATATGCTTCGTATTTTCTATAGGACATAAACTGTTGCACTTCATTTTTAAACAACAAAGTAGATTGTAAAAATAAATACCCCGAACCCAGGACCTTATGCATTTGTAGGATGCGTCGAGGGGATTGCAAAACCAATTTATGTTGTTCACATTAATGGCTACCTTACTTCTACTATTCATGAAAAACAGCCCGGCCCCAAGGGGTGTTCAAAAGGTGCTAGTAAACAGGGCCCAAAAATTTGAAGTATTGTATATTGGGCTCATTAGGTTAAAGGAATAAAGATGCGTGCCAATTTTTTACGCATATCTAAAATCACCAAGCGCTTAAAGAGGGAAATCGGGAACAACATGGAAATCGAGAACGAGAAAGGAAATCGAAATGATTGTCTTCGCTGTTTACCGAAACACACACGATAATGATGATTGATGGCGAGGAAAGGGCATTCAAAATCTAATCAGAATTCAGAAATCAGTATCTTTCAAATCCTATATTTCTAATGTTCGTCCTTCTTTTTTCAAATCAAAAATTAAAACCGATTTCTATCTTCTATTTCTCAAAAATAAGAAACATTGCAGCATCACTTCATTGGACTATTAGAATTGGAATCGGCTCTTCTAAATCAGATAATCAGAAGTCAAATTGTCAAAACTAGAATCGGTTTCTCCCTCTTTGGCTCGTTGTTTACCTTCCTCCCTCACTGAGTCGGTTCATCGGTTCACCCTGAGTCCTTCTTTGGTGTCCGAAAATCAGAACATGATTAGTGGATTTCACGAACAAAGGTATAACATTTTACATTAAGAGCTAATGTTTGATTGATTAATTTATGATTTTCAGAAATCAGAATTCAGAGCTAGAGGTTCTAATCTTTTTAATTTTATCTTTTGTTAATCTGTTTACATTTCAGAATTCTGACTCTGAAATTGAAATCAGAAATTAGAGGACAAGATTATATCAGGGAATACTAGAAGAATTCGTTTTTTCAAGTAGAAGCATGTCTATTTTTTATTTTATAATTTGTATTAAAGTTTGTATAATAAATATATTACCATATGAAATAAACATTACAATTCATACTTTTTGTATTTTGTAGAATTTACAAGGTTTAGGGGCCTACATTTATTATTAAATTGCACAGGGCCTCCAAAATCTGAAGGGTTTCTATGCAATCAATGAACAAATAATAACTTATGGTTCACATGCAACCCTAAGATGATCTATGTTTTATTCTATGAAGATAAGAACTAAAACCTAAGGGAACAATTAATTTCTAAAGATCAAAACTGAGAAAACCAACCTTTTGATCTTATGATCCTTGAAGCTAGCAGCAAAACAATCCTCCCTCAAATGCAAGTCACACCCAAAGCAATGGAGAAAACAGTCCAACAAAGTATTCTTAGGTCAAAAATGGCGCAGAAAAAGAGGTACCAGGTGCCTCCTTTTATAGCCCCCAAAGGGTACACCTGAAACCCTAAGGAGCCTCCTTAGCGGGCAAGCCTGTTGACCACTTGGACCAGGCTTCCAAAACCCTAATAGGATTTTCGCCAACCCTAGGAGAAGCCTCTAGGGTGGCGCCAATTTGGTCCCTGGTTTTCTCTCTGCCAGTTACTCAACTATTGAATAAATGCAAACCAGTCCCTACACCTTTAATTAATTTATTTAATCACTTAATTAAATCCAATTAATTTTAGATTAAATCTTAATTAATTATTATAGTTTCTAATTAATATATTAACACTTAAATATATTAATAAACCATTTAATTAATTCTATTGATTTATTAAACAATTAATAAATCAACCTTTTACTCTACCGAACTCTATCCTAACCTCCAGCTATGAGGGCAACCCAAATGGACTTTGCTTTTATTAACAAGATAAATACAATTATAAGTCATGGCTTAGACACCTAATCCAACAGTCTCCCACTTGGATAAGTCTATGACTTTAATTGTCTGTTTACCTTCTGTTTAATATCAGTTTCCCAGAAACTGTCCTGAACTCTAACCTAGTCAGTTCTGTCCAAAGATAAGTGATCTGATGATCCTCCGTCCAACAAGATATTCTCAGACTCCAGACATGGATAAGATCAATCTTGGTCTGATACTCTGTTTGTCGATTTCTGATTTGCATATGACTTTTGAGACTACTAATTGAACACATCAATTTAGTCCCGGTTGGCCAACACTTTCAGTCAACTTCAAAATCATCGAGAGGCCCATAGATATCTGTTTCCCATCGGGTCAGGGGACGGATAAGTTTCGACTTATATGTCCATACCTTTTGCTAGTCAGAATACTCACAACAATGCGTTTTATAACACTGAGTTACCGGCGCGTTTTCGCATTATCAATAAGCACTTGTCTTGCAATTTACAGATCATATCTCTCCACTTAAAGATCAATGGATATTATCCTCTTAACATTGCTCATGATGCAATGTCTAACTCCTTAGACAATCTACAACCGATTCATGACAGTCTTCGTTCACACTTACTCCCTAACAGTGTGATCGACTGTGGAAATTTAAATAATCTAATTATTTAGGAAGTTAAACATGCAAATATAGAAACATAATAATAAACAATTGACAAAGGTAGTAACAATACTCATTTATAAATCTCAATTATAAAATCACCAAGTCAATTACATTTATACTGTTTACAAGTTTCAAATCTATCCAATTACTAAAACTAATATCAACCTTCAGACCAATGCTCCGAACATTCTGATTATGCTTGATCCTGCTTAGTGCCTTAGTCAAAGGATCAGCAGAATTGTCTTCCGATGATACTCTCTTAACCAGTAAGTGACCTTCTTCTACTTGATGTCGAATGTAGTGGTACTTTCTTTCGATATGCCTGGACTTTCCATGGTCTCATGGTTCTTTTGTCAAAGCGACCGCTCCTTCATTATCGTAGAAAAGTTGCATCGGCTCCAGAATGCTTGGGACAACTCCAAGGTCACCGATAAAGTTCTTCAGCCAAGCCGCTTCTTTAGACGCTTCACTCGCTGCAATGTACTCTGATTCGCACGTTGAATCAGCCACAGTTTCTTGCTTGGAACTTTTCCAAGTGACCGCTCCACCGTTCAAAAGAAATACCCAGCCCGACTGGGACCGTCCACTGTCCCTATCTGTCTGGAAGCTGGCATTTGTATATCCACTCACTTTCAAGTCATCACTGCCACCAAGGACTAATACCATATTCTTTGTCCTTCGCAGATACTTGAGTATGTTCTTGACCGCTATCCAGTGTGCCTTTCCAGAATTACCCTGGTATCGACTGACCATGCTCAATGCAAAGGATACGTCGAGGCGAGTACATGTCATAGCGTACATGATCGACCCCACTGCCGAAGCATATGGTACCCGACTCATCTCAGCTATTTCCTCATCGGTACTCGGGCTTTGAGTCTTACTCAATTTGGCATTACTCTGGATTGGTAGTTCTCCCTTTTTGGAATTTTCCATGTTAAATGTTTTTAACACCTTTTCCAAATATGTACACTGGCTTAGATCTATTAATTTTCTCTTTCTATCTCTAAGTATTCTTATCCCGAGAATATAGGCAGCTTCTCCAAGGTCTTTCATGGCGAAACACTTCCCGAGCCAAGACTTGACATCTTGCAAGGTCGGAATGTCGTTTCCCATGAGTAGTATGTCATCAACATACAACACCAGAAAAGTGACTATACTCCTACTAGACTTGACATATACACAAGACTCGTCTTCACTCCTAGAGAAGCCAAACTCTTTGACTTTCTCATGGAAGCCGAGATTCCAGCTGCGAGATGCTTGCTTCAATCCGTAGATTGATGTTTCAAGCTTACATACTTTATCAGGATGCTTTGTGTCTACAAAACCTTCTGGCTGACTCATGTAAACATCCCGTTAAGGAAAGCGGTTTTGACATCCTCAGTCAGTTTCCCGTTAAGGAAAGCGGTTTTGACATCCATCTGCCAAATTTCATAATCATGAAATGCAGTTATTGTAAGCATTATCCTGATTGACTTAATCTTGGCTACTGGTGAGAAGGTTTCATCATAGTCAACCCCCGGGGTTTGAGTGAATCCCTTCGCAACCAGCCGAGCTTTGTAAGTATGTACTTTACCATCCATGTCGGTCTTCTTCTTGAAGATCTACTTGCACCCGACTGTCTTTCGACCCGACACATTGTCAACCAAGTTCCAAACTTGATTGTCATACATGGACTTAATCTCGCTGTCCATTGCCTCTTTCCACTTGGAAGACTCGGGGCCTGCCACTGCTTCGCGGTAGTTAGCTGGCTCATCCAAATTAGTCAATGTGCGATCACTGACCAACGTGTCACCGTCCGAAGTAATATGGAAACCATAAAACTCGGGTGGCATGCTGACTCTACCCGAACGCCTAAGGGGCAATGAGATGTCGGTGGGTCCAACAGGAACTTCTTCCTCATGTTGGTTGCTAGTTTCTTCTAAGGTTGTTTCATCGGGCGTCTCCTGAATTTCTTCGAGATCGATCGTACTCCCACTGTCCTCTTTAGATATTAGTTCTCTCTCTTGAAAGAACCCCCGTCTTGCTACAAAGACCACGTCCTCGCTCGGACTGTAGAACAAGTATCCAAAAGACTGTTTCGGGTATCCGATGAAGAAACACCTCTCACTTCTTTCCGCGAGCTTATCCGAAGTCTCTCGTCTCACGAAAGCTTCACAGCCCCAGACTTTGATGTGTGCCAACGAGGGAACTTTCCCCGTCCACTTCTCGTGCGGTGTTTTCGCAACCTTCTTGGTTTGGACAAGATTTAGGATATGGGCGGCAGTCTCTAAGGCATACCCCCAGAAATGGATTGGAAGTGAAGCTCGACTCATCATGGAACAAACCATGTCCAACAAGGTTCGGTTTCGCCTTTCAGCAACACCGTTCAACTGAGGTGTTCTTGGAGGCGACAACTGTGAAACAATTCCACATTCCTTGAGGTAATCGAGAAACTCGATACTAAGATACTCACCGCCTCTGTCAGATCTAAGCATCTTTATCTTTCTGCCCAATTGATTTTCTGCTTCATTTTTGAACTCTTTGAACTTTTCAAAGGTATCTGACTTATTCTTTATTAAGTACATATACCCATATCTACTAAAATCGTCAGTAAAGGTCACATAGAACCGCATGCCATCTTTTGTGGTTGTTCTGAAGGGACCACACACATCTGTGTGTATGATATCCAACAGACCTTCACCTCTTTCAAAAGAACCTTTGAATGGTGATTTTGTCATCTTACCAAGCAAGCAAGATTCACATACATCGTCTGACCCGAGGTCGAAAGATTCCAACACTCCATCCTTTTGGAGTTGGCGATGCGTTTCTTGTTGATATGGCCAAGGCGACAGTGCCACAAGCACGCCTTTTCTATACCGCTCGAAGCATCAATAGCTAAAACATTTTTACCATAATTATCAACAAACATAATAGATTCATACACTCCATCACAAGGCATAGCATTAAATATAAAAACATTATCTTTGAAAAGAGAAATTGAACCATTCAATTTATTAAACTCATAATAAAAACCTTGTCTGAACAGTGCATGAAAAGAAATTATGTTTTTAGCCATATCTGGCGAATAGCAACAATTATGTAAATCTAATCTAACTCCATTACTAAGCGCTAGTCTGTAGACACCGATCTTGGTAACAGGTGACGTTCGCCTATTGCCCATGACCAAGTTCAATCTACCGCGCTCCAGCTCCCTACTTTCCTCTAGGCCCTTCAAATCAGAACAGATATGAAAACCACATCCGGTGTCAAGGACCCAAGAACAGGAAGATGAGTTATTAGAAATTGAGTATGTACCTGCTTGTGACGGTTTCACTTTACCGTCCTTGATATCCTGCAGATACGTTGGGCAGCTCCTATTCTAATGACCCTTTTGCTTGCAGTAAAAGCAGTCGGCATCTTTGGGGTTCTGAACATGCGGAATGCCGGAAGACTTGCCTTTCGGGGCACTGCTAGATGACCCGACATGAGTCTTTTCCCTCCAGTTCTGCTTAGAAGGGCCCTTCCGTTTCTTTCCTTTGCCAGAGCCAATAGCCAGGACAGGCGGGTTGACAGGGAGCAAACCTTTTCCCTTCATCCCATCTTCAGCAGTACGAAGCATGCGATGTAACTTAGCTAGGGTTGCCTGGTTGTTGTTCAAATGATACACCAGTGTGAAATGGTCATAAGAACTGGGCAAGGAGTTTAGCACTATCTCAACAGCTAAATCTTCATGAACAGGCATCTCCAGCTTCCTAAGCCTCTCCACATTACCATGCATCCTTTGCACATGAGTGCAGATGGACTCTCCATCTTTAGGCTTACCGTTAGTGAAAGCTTTTACAACCTCACGCCTTTCGATGCGCTCTTGCTTGTGGAACTTTTCCGCGAGCTCTTTGTGCATCTCGTAAGGCCAGTAGTCCTCATAAATACGCTATAGTGCAGGGTTCATGGTAGCGATCATAATGCAGGCCACTTTGGTCGCATCATCTGAATGTTTGGTGTACGAGGCGATTTCCTCGGGAGTGGTGGTATCTGGGTCAAGCTCAACTTACTCGGTTTCCAGAACATACTCTTTATGTTCAAACCGCAGAGCCATTTTGATGTTACAGATCCAGTCATTGTAGTTAGTGCCGTCCAACGTCACTTTCGAGCACAATGACAGAATCGAGGTGACATTACCGGGATTTGAGTGGGGAACGAATTGGTCAGAAGACATCTGAATAAGAAGAAGATAGTTTTTAATTAGACATCTATTAAAATAATCCTTATATTCACCCAAGAATAAATATAATGATAGGATCCTACAATAACAATCTACAATATTGAAAAGGGATGCCGTAATCTATATTGTAAATTTTATAAGGTAGGCGAATGACGATTCAGCCAATTCCACCGCGGAAAATAATCTAATTATAATGGAATTCATAGTTTCATTGAGATTTACCGAACTGTTCGATAGCATGTTTTAATCTTGGAAATGCCCCGCTGTTTGGGACTGGGATACCGAGGATCACAAACCGGGTGTGAATAACCATGCAAATTGCTCGGTACTCTTGAAGTCAATTGTCATCTCTAATTAACGTGCCGGTTAACCACACACGCTCCGTCAATAATGACAAAATCAAGAAACCCATTGCAACTCTTTGCGGACCCCGCTTGGCGTGCCGGTAAACCACACACGCTCCACCAACATTCCACAAAGTGCAATGTGCAATTTCATGGGTTAGCACCAATTCACATTTTTAAACCTAAAGTAACTAGTTTGGGATTTGTTTTAAGGTTCTAGTACTTTCAATTATAACATTATACTTTTAAGAGGCTTTAGCGGTTCTATCAAACCCGTTTGGCTAACGACACTCGACTGACCAGGAGTGCGGTGGGTAAGAGTAGATACCCATTAGACTGCCATTTTATAGGCAGTCGCCTTATACCCTCTTTATAGGACAGTTTGTGAATGAGGCCTACTAGCGGTAAGACTAACCAATTTTCTTATATATAAATATTAACATTTAATCATAAATATATAAAATATATTATAATCTTATTAAAATATTTTAGAATTAATTTAATCATAATTTTCGCAAATTTTAAACAATTTGTTTTTAAAATTTAAATTAATTCTTTAAGCCGATTTAATTGATCTTTTAATTAACAATTAATTAAACTAATTAAATCTAAGATAGATTTCAAGAAATTAATCAAATTAATTTTTTCTATCTAGGACCCTATAGTGATCGAAAATTACAAGCCTTCACAAAAGGGTTCTAGTTATTTTATTAATCCAATTAGTTACCAAAATAACAACCTACTTATAAAAGGCAAATAAATCAAGCAAATAAGGGGGACCATGGGGCTTGGCGGCTAGGGTTAGGAAACCCTAGCCTTGGCATCGATTTTGGCCTCTTTACATGAGGTCTTTTTCGCACAAAACACTCAAGGAAAAAAAAAATCATGCAGTTTATATCAAACACAATAAAACAAGCCTATGCTCTGATACCACTAAAGGGTTTCTATGCAATCAATGAACAAATAATAACTTATGGTTCACATGCAACCCTAAGATGATCTATGTTTTCTTCTATGAAGATAATAACTAAAACCTAAGGGAACAATTAATTTCTAAAGATCAAAACTGAGAAAACCAAACTTTTGATGTTATGATCCTTGAAGCTAGCAGCAAAACAATCCTGCCTCAAATGTAAGTCACACCCAAAGCAATGGAGAAGACAGTCCAGCAGAGTAGTATTAGGTAAAAAATGGCGCAGAAAAGGAGGTACCAGGTGCATCCTTTTATAGCCTCCAAAGGGTACACCTGAAACCCTAAGGAGCCTCCTTAGCGGGCAAGCCTGTTGACCACTTGGACCAGGCTTCCAAAACCCTAATAGGATTTTCACCAACCCTAGGAGAAGCCTCTAGGGTGGCGCCAATTTGGGCCCTGGTTTTCTCTCTGCCAGTTACTCAACTATTGAATAAATGCAAACCAGTCCTTGCACCTTTAATTAATTTATTTAATCACTAAATTAAATCCAATTAATTTTAGATTAAATCTTAATTAATTATTATAGTTTTTAATTAATATATTAACACTTAAATATATTAATAAACCATTTAATTAATTCTATTGATTTATTAAACAATTAATAAATCAACCGTTTACTCTACCGAACTCTATCCTAACCTCCAACTATGAGGGCAACCCAAATGGACTTTGATTCTATTAACAAGATAAATACAATTATAAGTCATGGCTTAGACACCTAATCCAACAGTCTCCCACTTGGATAAGTCTATGACTTTAATTGTCTGTTTACCTTCTGTTTAATATCAGTTTCCCAGAAACTGTCCTAAACTCTGACCTAGTTAGTTCTGTCCAAAGATAAGTGATCTGATGATCCTCCGTCCAACAAGATATTCTCAGACTCCAGACATGGATAAGATCAATCTTGGTCTGATACTCTGTTTCTCGATTTCTGATTTGCATATGACTTTTGAGACTACTAATTGAACACATCAATTTAGTCCCGGTTGGCCAACACTTTCAGTCAACTTCAAAATCATCGAGAGGCCCACAGATATCTGTTTCCCATCGGGTAAGGGGACGGATAAGTTTCGACTTATATGTCCATACCTTTTTCTAGTCAGAATACTCATAACAATGCGTTTTATAACACCGAGTTACCGGCGCGTTTTCGCATTATCAATAAGCACTTGTCTTGCAATTTACAGATCATATCTCTCCACTTAAAGATCAACGGATATTATCCTCTTAACATTGCTCGTGATTCAATCCATGAAACAATCAGTTAAGTGCGGGTTTATCCAATACTCAAATCTCTATTTTGTAAGTACTCATGAACGTTGTAGCAGTCTTACTGCAATGTCTAACTCCTTAGACAATCTACAACCGATTCATGACAGTCTTCGTTCACACTTACTCCCTAACCGTGTGATCGACTGTGGAAATTTAAATAATCTAATTATTTAGGAAGTTAAACATGCAAATATAGAAACACAATAATAAACAATTGACAAAGGCAGTAACAATACTCATTTATAAATCTCAATTATAAAATCACCAAGTCAATTACATTTATACTGTTTACAAGTTTCAAATCTATCTAATTACTAAAACTAATATCATCCTTCAGACCAATGCTCCGAGCATGCTGATTATGCTTGATCCTGCTTAGTGCCTTAGTCAAAGGATCAACAGAATTGTCTTCCGATGATACTCTCTTAACCAGTAAGTGACCTTCTTCTACTTGATGTCGAATGTAGTGGTACTTTCTTTTGATATGCCTGGACTTTCCATGGTCTCGTGGTTCTTTTGTCAAAGCGACCGCTCCTTCATTATCGTAGAAAAGTTCCATCGGCTCCTGAATGCTTGGGACAACTCCAAGGTCACCGATAAAGTTCTTCAGCCAAGCCGCTTCTTTAGACGCTTCACTCGCTGCAATGTACTCTGATTCGCACGTTGAATCAGCCACCGTTTCTTGCTTGGAACTTTTCCAAGTGACCGCTCCACCATTCAAAAGAAATACCCAGCCCGACTGGGACCGTCCACTGTCCCTATCTGTTTGGAAGCTGGTATTTGTATATCCACTCACTTTCAAGTCATCACTGCCACCAAGGACTAATACAATATTCTTTGTCCTTCGCAGATACTTGAGTATGTTCTTGACCGCTATCCAGTGTGCCTTTCCAGAATTACCCTGGTATCGACTGACCATGCTCAATGCAAAGGATACGTCGGGGCGAGTACATGTCATAGCGTACATGATCGACCCCACTGCCGAAGAATAGGGTACCCGACTCATCTCAGCTATTTCCTCATCGGTACTCGAGCTTTGAGTCTTACTCAATTTGGCATTACTCTGGATTGGTAGTTCTCCCTTTTTGGAATTTTCCATGTTCAATCTTTTTAACACCTTTTACAAATATATACACTGGCTTAGACCTATTAATTTTCTCTTTCTATCTCTAAGTATTCTTATCCCGAGAATATAGGCAGCTTCTCCAAGGTCTTTCATGACGAAACACTTCCCGAGCCAAGACTTGACATCTTGCAAGGTCGGAATGTCGTTTCCCATGAGCAGTATGTCATCAACATACAGCACCAGAAAAGTGACTATACTCCCACTAGCCTTGACATATACACAGGACTCATCTTCACTCCTAGAGAAGCCAAACTCTTTGACTTTCTCATGGAAGCAGAGATTCCAGCTGCGAGATGCTTGCTTCAGTCCGTAGATTGATTTTTCAAGCTTACATACTTTATCAGGATGCTTTGTGTCTACAAAACCTTCTGGCTGACTCATGTAAACATCCTCAGTCAGTTTCCCGTTAAGGAAACCGGTTTTGACATCCATCTGCCAAATTTCATAATCATGAAATGCAGCTATTGCAAGCATTATCCTGATTGACCTAATCTTGGCTAATGGTGAGAAGGTTTCATCATAGTCAACCCCAGGGGTTTGAGTGAATCCCTTCGCAACCAGCCGAGCTTTGTAAGTATGTACTTTACCATCCATGTCGGTCTTCTTCTTGAAGATCCACTTGCACCCGACTGTCTTTCGACCCGACACATTGTCAACAAAGTTCCAAACTTGATTGTCATACATGGACTTAATCTCGCTGTCCATTGCCTCTTTCCACTTGGCAGACACGGGGCCTGCCACTGCTTCGCGGTAGTTAGCTGCCACTTGGGTGGCATGCTGACTCTACCCGAACGCCTAAGGGGCAATGAGATGTCGGTGGGTCTAACAGGAACTTCTTCCTCATGTTGGTTGCTAGTTTCTTCGAAGTTGTTTCATCGGGCGTCTCCTGAATTTCTTCGAGATCGATCGTTCTCCCACTGTCCTCTTTAGATATTAGTTCTCTCTCTCGAAAGAACCCCCGTCTTGCTATAAAGACCACGTCCTCGCTCGGTCTGTAGAACAAGTATCCAAAAGACTGTTTCGGGTATCCGATGAAGAAACACCTCTTACTTAAAAAGCCACCCCAGCCTACCCCCCTACCCCACCCCCTTCGGCTGCACCACTATCCCCCAACACAATCCAAGGAGGCTAATCAAATCTTAGACAATAAAAGTCTATGAATAAAAAATATGATAAAATCTAACCTAGGATGTGACAACCGTGTCCCGGGAGGGACTGTAGTTCAAAAGTAAGAGCGTTTTGACCTTTAGTGTGACCAAATAACGATGTTAAGGTCATTATGAGATAAGAAAAATATAACGAGCAAAGCCTAGAAGTCAAAACGTAGCAAAAAGCGGAAAAAAATATGACATTTTATTGTCGGCGCCTCGCGACGCGACGGGAGGCGTGGTCGCGACGCGACGGCTGTCGCAAGATCCGGAAATCGCGCAATCAGGCAATCATTCGAGCTGAGTCATCGCGACGCGAGCACCACTTTGGTCGCGACGCGAGGGATGACCAGAGGCCTATAAATGCGAGGTTAGAGCCCTCATTTCGACCCAGAACTCCCACAAAACAGCTATACGTTATAGAAGAGAGTTCTAGTAAGAAAAATACGCTGAGAGATGATGGTTAGAAGTAAGGAGTCAGCGGTAGTTGGCGTTGAGGTGCTTGGGAGCTATCGGGAGACTAGAACGAGAACCGTGCCAGGACTCCGGGAAAGCACCAAACTCAGGTGAGTAATCGCTACCGTATCTCCCTAGTAGTTTATACGTATTAAACTATAGTAGAAAGAAGTTATTGAAGGAAATGCAAAGTAGTACAGTTATGATTTTTATTAGTAATTATATGGAAGATGATTAAGTTATGAACCCATTTGATGAGTCCGTCTCATGAATAGTAGAGTGTCACGGGATGATACTAAGCTATGTAATCAACTAGTAGTGTAGTGTCCAAGCGGAGGGATGACATATGACATGGAAAAAGATAATGTGTAGATACTGTGTGTCAGCTCCATATGTTGCACCAGTATTGGTCTAGTAAGTTAGAGGGGATATGGATATCCCATAAAGCTAGCATAGGAAATCATGTAGACAGTTACCAAATGATGAATTTGGTAAAGAGCGATAGTACCGAGAGAAACCCGGTGCGGAACCGGTAAATATTTTAATATAGTAAGAACGAACGAGTTGTCACGATATGTGATACCGTAAGTAAGTAAGCGAGTAATGACACGTAATAGTGTATGAGTTACCGCATGTAACATCACGACATGTAATATTGTAAATAAATAACGTCAGATAGTATGGTAACATTATAAGTTACTAAGTAATAGAAGAAAGTGCAGATAGTACGGTAACGCCATAAGTTACCAGACAGTAGAGGAAATTAGTAAGAGAGTAACATTATATGTTACCAGATAGTAGAAGAAAGTGTAGTAAGAGTATACGAAGAGTGAGTTCCGTCGGGTAATACGGTAGTTTCACAGTATGACGTATGAGTAAGAAAAGTGATCGTATGACGGTCAAGAATAATAAAATAAGTCTGTGAAACGAGTGTGGCTATTTAGGCCATACTGTGATTCGATTACTCACTAAGCTTTATAGCTTACCCTTTTATTATATGTGGTTTTGCAGGTTTAGGTAACGCTCGGCTTGGATCATGGGACGATCCCTGGTGATATTATCTTGTAAAACTCAGGCTTTGGAGAGCCGGGTCGTTACAAATGGTATCAGAGCCGAGATTTGAGTGAACTAGGTGTCAGTAGAAAAGAGTCCTAGACTCAAATCAGTAGGTATATGCAGATTATCTAATAATAGGTAAATATCACAAACATATTGTGATAAGGAGAGAGATGGGTAAACATCACAAACATATTGTGATGAGAATATAGAAAAAGATAAAGCAAAATATACATAGTAACTCAATATGAGTGTTAAAGAACTTCTTAGAAATTTAAGGAGAAAAAGATAGTAAGAACAGAGATAAGATAGCTTGTTAAAAAATATATAAACAAGAAAGTATTAAAGCATGTGAATGGTACATAAAAGTACCAAAGAAGATAAGAAGTATACTAGAGTAATGTAAGAAAGTTGAGAAATAAAAAGAACATGATTAAAAAGTGTAATGAGTAAATAAGAAAGCAAGCAGTTTTGAGAAAAGAAATAGTTTGAGTCAGAAAACAGTTTTGAAAAAATAAAAGTTTGGCCAGAAGGCCATAAAGAAAAGAGTTGGCTTTTAGCCATAAGAAATTTTTGAACGTATGATTTAAAAGTAAAAAAGGTAAGAAAAAAAATGTAAAAGTGGTAATAAAAGTAGCTCTACGTAAGAGCTAAAGATTTGTTTAAAAGAAGTTTATAAAAAGCTAAAATATTAGCTCAACATACGAGCTAAAATGTTTTATGAATCTGAACTATGTTTCAGAAAAGAGTTTTAAAAGATATGAGACTTGAAAAGAGTTTTGAAAGCTATGAGATTCGCTCTATATAAAAGCGAAAGATGTTTTAGTTTAGCTAAGACCAATTTGAAACGAATGACAGTCGAGAAGAGAAGAGAAATATGTCCGGAAAGGCTTTCGCCATTAAGGAAGCCAAGAAGACACTACTGGGATGGTACCTCCCTTCGCGAAGTAGTTGTCTAGCTTAGTATACCCTTGTGCTTGAATCTGTTCCAAGTCACAAAGGGGAGACAGCATGAGCATAACCTAGCGGACGGATCTGTTTTGTCCCGCGAGGGGAGCTAGTAGAATGAGTTTCATGAGTATCAGTTGGTCTTATGCTAAGAGAAAGAAAAGAGTTAAAGAAAGAATTATTTTTAAAATGAGGGTTATTTTATATCCAAGGAAGATTAAGGGTCCTTTAAATGACCAAAAGTTATGAAAGAAATTTTTAACAAAAGAGTCGTTTTATGACCAAGAAGTGAAAAAGATTTTCCTAAAAGAGTCATTTTTCATGACTATAGTATATAAAATTTTAAAGTATAATAGAGTCACTTTATGACTAGAAAGAGTAAAAAGGCAATTTTTAAAAGAACGAAAGACCCAACTGTAACAAAATAAAAAGATATTTTTCAGTTGGAAAGTATGAAAGTAGTAGTAAAAGTCACAACAGTAATTATATGAGAAAGCTAATATGTACGGGATTGGTAAATTTTGGTATAGGAGAAAAAGTACAAGTATGTTATACCACGCGGTATATAAGTAAAGAGAACCAGCGAGCCAGGAAACCTAGTGTAACATTAGAATCAGTGCATATAGTATTATCATAATCACATGATATGTATTGATG
The DNA here is from genome assembly GCA_023525715.1 of Cichorium intybus. Taxonomy (NCBI): domain Eukaryota; kingdom Viridiplantae; phylum Streptophyta; class Magnoliopsida; order Asterales; family Asteraceae; genus Cichorium; species Cichorium intybus. The sequence goes on along the minus strand of CM042012.1, from coordinate 52,368,163 downwards.
CTGATGGAATCACGAAGGAATCATGGTAATTTGGTAGAAAATATAACAAACATAAAATTATGTTGTAAAATGAGTAAGAGGTACGGGAACCCTTGCACCCGAAAGAATAAAGTCAAGCAAGTATGAGTAACGAAAGAGAAAACAAGTAATGATAAATGCAGTATCGTAAAAATACCTAAGTATGTAGAAGAATGTGTACACAGGTACATAAGAGTTAGTTTGAGAGATTACTGAGATTTCGGGGACGAAATCCTGTAAGGGGGAAGGATTGTGACAACCGTGTCCCGGGAGGGACTATAGATCAAAAGTAATAGCGTTTTGACCTTTAGTGTGACCAAATAACGATGTTAAGGTCATTATGAGATAAGAAAAATATAACGAGCAAAGCCTAGAAGTCAAAACGTAGCAAAAAGCGGAAAAAAATAGGACATTTTATTGTCGGCGCCTCGCGACGCGACGGGAGGCGTAGTCGCGACGCCACGGCTGTCGCAAGATCTGGAAATCGCGCCGTAAATTGCGCAATCAGGCAATCATTCGAGCTGAGTCATCGCGACGCGAGCACCACTTTGGTCGCGACGCGAGGGATGACCAGAGGCCTATAAATGCGAGGTTAGAGCCCTCATTTCGACCCAGAACACCCACAAAACAGCTATACGTTATAGAAGAGAGTTCTAGTAAGAAAAATACGCTGAGAGATGATGGTTAGAAGTAAGGAGTCAGCGGTAGTTAGCGTTGAGGTGCTTGGGAGCTATCGGGAGACTAGAACGAGAACCGTGCCAGGACTCCGGGAAAGCACCAAACTCAGGTGAGTAATCGCTACCGTATCTCCCTAGTAGTTTATACGTATTAAACTATAGTAGAAAGAAGTTATTGAAGGAAATGCAAAGTAGTACAGTTATGATTTTTATTAGTAATTATATGGAAGATGATTAAGTTATGAACCCATTTGATGAGTCCGTCTCATGAATAGTAGAGTGTCACGGGATGATACTAAGCTATGTAATCAACTAGTAGTGTAGTGTCCAAGCGGAGGGATGACATATGACATGGAAAAAGATAATGTGTAGATACTGTGTGTCAGCTCCATATGTTGCACCAGTATTGGTCTAGTAAGTTAGAGGGGATATGGATATCCCATAAAGCTAGCATAGGAAATCATGTAGACAGTTACCAAATGATGAATTTGGTAAAGAGCGATAGTACCGAGAGAAACCCGGTGCGGAACCGGTAAATATTTTAATATAGTAAGAACAAACGAGTTGTCACGGTATGTGATACCGTAAGTAAGTAAGCGAGTAATGACACGTAATAGTGAATGAGTTACCGCATGTAACATCACGACATGTAATATTGTAAATAAATAACGTCAGATAGTATGGTAACATTATAAGCTACTAAGTAATAGAAGAAAGTGCAGATAGTACGGTAACGCCATAAGTTACCAGACAGTAGAGGAAATTAGTAAGAGAGTAACATTATATGTTACCAGATAGTAGAAGAAAGTGTAGTAAGAGTGTACGAAGAGTGAGTTCCGTCGGGTAATACGGTAGTTTCACAGTATGACGTATGAGTAAGAAAAGTGATCGTATGACGGTCAAGAATAATAAAATAAGTCTGTGAAACGAGTGTGGCTATTTAGGCCATACTGTGATTCGATTACTCACTAAGCTTTATAGCTTACCGTTTTATTATATGTGTGTTTGCAGGTTTAGGTAACGCTCGGCTTGGATCATGGGACGATCCCTGGTGATATTATCTTGTAAAACTCAGGCTTTGGAGAGCCGGGTCGTTACATAGGATCTATTATTAAATCAAATAAAGGACAAGCTATGTCCATTTGTCAAGAGAATCACCAACACTCATCTCTCTTCTCCTCTTTCTCTCTTCCTCTCGGCTCTCTCCCTCCACCACCCTCATTCCAACCCGCCACCACCATACACCACCACAATCATCCATTATCAAGTGTTTTTGCAAGTCCATTTGGTAAGAAATCTTCATCTTATGATTTTAAACACCATTACACAAGTTTTACTCCATTTACACACACTAACATCTATGAAAAACCTTTGGGTAATAGCATTGTCCAAGGGTCCTCCGAGCTCCAATGCTTGGATCTTCGTTCCTACCGCTAATCTCTCAAGACTAACCTAGTTTTTAAGCAAAGCACGCTTCAAGGGTGAGTTCATACCCCTCATTTTCATCTTTTCAAAACTTTTGGGGGAGAATACAAGTTTATTTACTATAAATGTTGTTTTATCCAAGTTTATATGTGTTTAAATGATATAAATGATGATTTACACAAGTTCAAAAAACTAGTTGTTGTGTAAAAATATTTTTGACATGAAATATGTTTAGATCTATGTATTATAAACATTATGACATATTATGTTTGTGTAAAAGTCACAAAACTATAAATAAAGTGTGTAAAATACTAGATCTTTAACATAAACGTCATAAAAACGAAAACTAGTAAAAACTACGTTTTTGTAACCGGAATATTACTTTCTAGCAAAAATGGGTATAACCAGGTTATTACACCATTTTTGTGTGAAATACCTTAAAAGATGATATTTGTAATCATTTGAATAGGTTATTTCGTTATTATTCGTAAAAATACGATTATTACGACGGAATACTAAAAATAGACTATTATTGGAATAGTTTATGAACACAAGGTTATTATGACATTTTGAACATGACAAAATAATTATATAAAATTATATAATTATTAAACATTACTATATTATCATGGGGAAAAATGATAATGGATAATTACAAGAGTTTTCATATACAAATTTTAGGTAAACGAGTTGATTGAATACATACATTTTTGTGAGATGGATCTTCACAATACTTTTATAAGTACCTACTATAAGTCCTGAATACATACATTTTTGTGAGATGGATTTTCACAGTACTTTTATAAGTACCTACTATAAGTCCTGAAATTATAACCAGAGTCTCGGTAAGAGAGCATGATATTTTAGTATAGATCTATACGGGCTTGACAACCCCGCACATGAGCTGTTAGCTACAGCTAGACTGGCAGGTCTGAGGTGTCCAAATGTCTAACATTCCGACGCCTGAAGAACGTCGCAGCAGGCCAACTAGTCACAGTATGGTTATAGGGTATCTCACATGGGGAAAATAATCAACTTAATATTTTTATAAATTGTTTACGTGGAAACATACATTTCTAAGGAATTTATACTACCATTTACATATTACATTTTAGTCTTTCGGATTTAAAGACTTGGACAGTTTTTATGAGAAAATATTGGATTTTCTTGGTTTTAAACACTATCGATTATAAACAAAGGAGTTTTCTTACGCAAAATCTTATGAACTCACCAACTTAATTGTTGACACTTTTTCAACTACTTGTATTCTCAGGAAATTGATAAAGTAAACCACAAGCGCTATACGAAGGGACGTTACGACGTCGTTTTTGCTTATTTTTGATATCATTTGTAATTGTATTTGAAACATGCAACATTTAAACGATGTAACAATTGCAATTATTTAATGATGGTTGTTTTGCTTGGAATCACTATTATTCAATTTTGTTATGATATTGTTCAGGAAGTCATCCACCCTCGAACGTTTCCGCCAATACGGTTTGGGGGTGTGACAGATTGGTATCAGAGCATTGTTTATAGTGAACTAAGTATATCAATCCATGTAAGATATACAACTATAAATACAATGGGACTAAAACTCTCAAAATATTTTCATACGAGTATATTTTTAAAATTACAACGGTAATTCTTATAAAAGTGTAAATACATACATACATACTAGAGCGATATTATAACGAAGACATACAAAAGTGGTAGGATGAGTTGAACACTACGGTTAGACCTAAGTATTTAGATAATTATATCTTGGATAAATAGAGCCTGATCAACTGTATTGGTCCAAGATATGACTAACGAGTACTTAGAAATAGTCGTGGTGAACAACAAGTCCAAACACTTACCAATAACCAAATAACTAAATATAAAGTTAAAATACTATAGGAGTATTTTGTGTACATTACTTATATATATATATATATATATATATATATATATATATATATATATATATATATATATATATATATATATATATATATATATATATATATATATATGTATTTAAGAATCTCTTTACATACTTCTTACACCCCTATTCTCGTACAGACGTCATGGCCGGATATCACCTACCAAGAGACCCCTACTACTCGGAAGAAGAACCAGAGGAGATGTCAGATAGTGAGGACCAATGGGACGAGGAGGAGTTCGAAGATGAGCCGGAGATTGTGAACCCTCGTGTTCCTATCCGCGATATGCATGAGCCACCTCCAGCACCGAGCTCCAGGGTATACCGACATCCTAATGGCCCATTGTGGATGCGTACTCCTCGAAAGAGGGTACTTCCCATACACCGTCCATTACTAATTAATGAACCCCTCCAGGACCCGACACCCGTGTGGGCAGAGCACTTACGCCAACGGAGTCACGAGCAAGGCCTGATTCCCCCTTATGGCATGTGCCGGGACTTCTTCGACCTCAGCGAGGGAGGTTCCACGGACAGAGCGTTGCCGGTCATGATTGGGCGTATTAGCCGCCAGGAGGATCGGATCAGGGCGACTACCAACCAAGTCCTAGATGTGGGGGCCGCTACCGAGGTCACCACCGCATGCTTCCGACGCCTCGATGAGGCTCATGACCGTACCTCCGAGAGGGTCGACTCGCTTGAGGAGGATGGGAGGACGACCATGGGGATGTTCCGAGAGGCCTTTGCACGATTATCGGATTCCGAGCAGAGGATACAGGACGTGGAGCAGAGGGCCGAGGAGGCCATGCGGGAGGCTGCCGACTTGAGAGCGCAGGTAGCCACGCTCCGTGGAGCTAGGGGATCCGGTTCGCCATGAGTAGTACTCGTACTACTCAAATTTTGTTATAGACTAGGAAATCTATGAGCAAGCTTATACGCTGCTCGCTCTTGTATGTAGGCGCGACCCTACAATTAAGTGATTACACTCTTTGTGGATCGTTACGCCGTTTGTTTATTGTTGCATTGTAGACCTCTGCGAAGGTCAAATTTTCCCATCTCAAAATCATGTAACGCTACAAAGTATTATTAATATGATGACATATTTTATTTATAAAGTGTTGAACAAGTGTTTGATATGTATGTTTGATACTGGATTATGGTTACAACTTACGAAAAGAAAAGGACAAAGATAAGCTTAAAATATAAGCGCCGTATCTTAATGACAACATACTTATAACGATCCTTTCAGAAACTAACCAACGTCAAATCTTGAATCCTTATGGCAGAAATATGCCACCTCGTCGAAGAAACGCTAGGCGCGCACCAATCGAAACACTCGAGCCACCCATGATGGACTCAACTACTTTCCAAGCCGCTGTTACTGCTGCGGTAGCAGCCGCTATCGCTCAAATAAACCCGAATGGGACAAACGGGAGCGGAAGTAGAAACGGCACCAACGATTCCACGAATGGAGAAACACCAAATCAACCGCGAGTATGTACGTACAAGGACTTCGCAAATTGCAAACCTGTGGCTTTCCATGGTACTGGTGGTGTTCTTGCTCTCACCAGATAGATTGAGAAAACTGAATCAATCTTTGATATCTCTGCATGCCCCGAGGAATTCAAAGTCAAATTCGCTGCTTGTACCTTTGCTGAGACTGCCATGTCCTGGTGGAAGGCTCATGTTAAGGCTCTGACACTTCCTGTGGCCAACTCAATGAGTTGGGAGGAATTAAAGACCATGCTGATGAAAGAGTATTGTCCCAGAGGGGAGATCCAAAAACTAGAACAGGAACTGTGGAACCTCACTATGAATGGTTCAGATCTAACCACCTATACAAACCGATTCAACGACTTGGCAACCCTCTGCCCCGCTATGGTCACACCAGAATCAGTGAAAGTGGAACGCTATTTCTGGGGCTATCTCCTCAGATCCAGGGGAATGTAGAATCAGCGAGCCCCGCTACCTTCGACAGCGCCAAACGACTGGCCCAACGATTAGTTGATCATGGGGTCCGTCAGGGCACCATGACACCTAAAACTGAACAACCAAAAGAGAAGGATCACAAAAGGAAACCCTGGAACAGGGGAAGGGGACCGCCTAACCAAGAAGGTGCCAAAAGACAACAGATTGTGGCAGTCCGTGCAGCCACTGTCCCGACTACCCCAACAACAACCAAGCAATATAATGGGACTCTACCCAAGTGTAACAAGTGCAATATCCACCATACTGGAGCCTGTAGGGAAATGCACTACTCGAACTGTAACAAAAAGGGTCATACTGCCCGTTTCTGCAAAGCGCCATACGCAGTTCATCAGATCCATGAACATTGCGGGTGCATTAGTTAATCCGAAGGGCATCACAACGAATTCATAATGGCCGTAGCGAGTTCTGAATGCCGTTTTAGGAACATCTTCTTCTTAGACTCTGAGTTGGTGATACCCCGACCTTAGATCGATTTTTGAGAAATAACTCGATCCTTGGAGTTGGTCAAAAAGGTCGTCAATTCGGGGTAACGGATATTGGTTCTTGATAGTGAGCTTGTTTAATTCTCGCGTATGCCGACCCTACTTAGACAAATTCGTGATACCAATCTGTCACACCCCCAAACCGTATTGGCGGAAACGTTCGAGGGTGGATGACTTCCTGAACAATATCATAACAAAGTTGAATAATAGTGATTCCAACCAAAACAACCATCATTAAATAATTGCAATTGTTACATCGTTTAAATGTTGCATGTTTCAAATACAATTACAAATGATATCAAAAATAAGCAAAAACGACGTCGTAACGTCCCTTCGTATAGCGCTTGTGGTTTACCTTATCAATTTCCTGAGAATACAAGTAGTTGAAAAAGTGTCAACAATTAAGTTGGTGAGTTCATAAGATTTTGCGTAAGAAAAGTCCTTTGTTTATAATCGATAGTGTTTAAAACCAAGAAAATCCAATATTTTCTCATAAAAACTGTCCAAGTCTTTAAATCCCAAAGACTAAAATGTAATATGTAAATGGTAGTATAAATTCCTTAGAAATGTTTGTTTCCACGTAAACAATTTATAAAAATATTAAGTTGATTATTTTCCCCATGTGAGATACCCTATAACCATACCGTGACTAGTTGGCCTGCTGCGACGTTCTTCAGGCGTCGGAATGTTAGACATTTGGACACCTCAGACCTGCCGGTCTAACTGTAGCTAACAGCTCAGGTGCGGGGTTGTCAAGCCGTATAGATCTATACTAAAATATCACGCTCTCTTACCGAGACTCTGGTTATAATTTCAAGACTTATAGTATGTACTTATAAAAGTACTGTGAAGATCCATCTCACAAAAATGTATGTATTCAGGACTTGTAGTAGGTACTTATAAAAGTACTGTGAAGATCCATCTCACAAAAATGTATGTATTCAATCAACTCGTTTACGTAAAATTTGTATATGAAAACTCTTGTAATTATCCATTATCATTTTTCCCCATGATAATATAGTAACGTTTAATAATTATATAATTTTATATAATTATTTTATCATGTTCAAAATGTCATAATAACCTTGTGTTCATAAACTATTCCAATAATAGTCTATTTTTTGTATTCCGTCGTAATAATCATATTTTTACGAATAATAACAAAATAACCTATTCAAATGATTACAAATATCATCTTTTAAGGTATTTCACACAAAAATGGTGTAATAACCTGGTTATACCCATTTTTGCTAGAAAGTAATATTCCGGTTACAAAAACGTAGTTTTTACTAGTTTTCGTTTTTATGACGTTTATGTTAAAGATCTAGTATTTTACACACTTTATTTATAGTTTTGTGACTTTTACACAAACATAATATGTCATAATGTTTATAATACATAGATCTAAACATATTTCATGTCAAAAACATTTTTACACAACAACTAGTTTTATGAACTTGTGTAAATCATCATTTATATCATTTAAACACATATAAACTTGGATAAAACAACACTTACAGTAAATAAACTTGTATTCTCCCCCAAAAAGTTTAGAAAAGATGAAAATGAGGGGTATGAACTCACCCTCGAAGCGTGCTTTGCTTAAAAACTAGGTTAGTCTTGAGAGATTAGCGGTAGGAACGAAGATCCAAGCCTTGGAGCTCGGAGGACCCTTGGACAATGCTATTACCCAAAGGTTTTTCATAGATGTTAGTGTGTGTAAATGGAGTAAAACTTGTGTAATGGTGTTTAAAATCATAAGATGAAGATTTCTTACCAAATGGACTTGCAAAAACACTTGATAATGGATGATTGTGGTGGTGTATGGTGGTGGCGGGTTGGAATGAGGGTGGTGGAGGGAGAGAGCCGAGAGGAAGAGAGAAAGAGGAGAATAGAGATGAGTGTTGGTGATTCTCTTGACAAATGGACATATCTTGTTCTTTATTTGATTTAATAATAGATCCTAGGTTAGATTTTATCATATTTTTTTATTCATAGACTTTTATTGTCTAAGATTTGATTAGCCTCCTTGGATTGTGTTGGGGGATAGTGGTGCAGCCGAAGGGGGTGGGGTGGCTTTTTAAATAAATAGCAATATACTTATAAAAATAGGTGATTTTTATAAAATCGTAACACATTTTAGTGAAATTTTATCAGTTTTTGACGAAACAAAGTTCTAAATAATTATTTTGTATAAAAACATTGTCAAACATTTATTTTGATTGAATTTTAACTCGTTGGATGTTGAAATACACGTTTAAGCGCAATATTCTTCCGATTTCGCGATTTTCGGCATTTTACCGGAAATTGAATTTGGCTTTGAAATTAAATACTAGATCTTATTACGTTCCATATTATATGAATTGTTATTTCATATTTGAAGTTTAAGACACCACATTTTGTATTTTGCGTCCAAACCCTGTGTACATTTATCCGTTCTCAGCGGTTTAATCGTTGTAACTTTCACATACGAACTCCGTTTTCGACGTTCTATATATCCACAGGTTCGTATTCACGAGTAGATCGTTTTATGAATATTATTATTCTCAAAATAATAATTGTACGATTATCGAATTTTTACGCTATAGTAGTTCACTCGTCCGTATTTTCGACGTTTAATCGATAATTGTTGTGAATTAGCATACGTAGTATTATAATATTTAATAATTCATCGCAAAAGTTATGGCAAATAACTTTTCAACATATGGATTAACGTACGCTTCGTTTGACTACAGTTGACTTTTGTTGACCAAAATTTACAATTGTCACATCATCTACCCGTTAGAAGGAATTTCGTCCCGAAATTTAGCTCTTGAGTAGATCCTCAAGGGTTTGGGAAGAGATGTGGATACTTTTGTTTCATTTGGTCTTCACGCTCCCAAGTAAATTCTGGTCCACGTTTGGCGCTCCAGCGGACTTTCACTATTGGTATGCGACCTTGTTTCGTTCTTTTGACTTCTCTGTCCATGATCTCCACGGGTTCTTCTACAAACGCGAGATTCTCATTCACCTCGATCTCGTCGAGCGGAATGACAAGAGTCTCATCGGACAGACACTTCTTTAGGTTGGATATATGGAAGGTGGGATGGACATTGCTGAGCTCTTGTGGTAGTTGGAGTTTGTAGGCTACTGGACCGATCCTAGCGAGGATCTTAAAGGGCCCAATGTATCTGGGGTTCAGTTTCCCACGCTTTCCAATGCGTATCATTCAACAACACTCGATCGCCAACCTGGAATTCCAAAGGTTTGCGTCGTTTATCTGCATAACTCTTTTGCCGGTCACGAGATGTTTTCAATCGTTCACGGATCTGAACGATTTTCTCCGTCGTCTCTCATATGATCTCCGAACCGGTGAGAGTGCTGTTAGGTACTTGACCTCTAGCTAGTTGAGTATCACCTACCTAGTCCAGCACAGAGGGGATCTGCACTTGCGCCCATATAAAGCTTCAAATGGAGCAACTTTGATGCTAGTGTGGTAACTGTTGTTGTATGAAAACTCAATGAGCGGTAAGTGGGTGTCCCACACCTTACCAAAGTCTATCACACAAGCTCTCAACATGTCTTCCAGCGTTTGAATGGTTCTTTCACTTTGCCAGTCTGTCTGTGGATGGTACGCTGTACTCATGTCGAGTCTGGTTCCCAAGGCTTTTTGCAATGATTGCCAAAATCGTGATGTGAATCAACTATCTCTATCTGAGATAATCGAAATTGGCGCACCATGCAATCGTACTATTTCTTTGATGTACATCCTTGTAAGTTTCTCCATCTTGTCGGTCTCCTTGATTGGCAGGAAGTGAGCGAATTTGGTCAACCTATCGACGATTACCCATATGGTGTCTAACCCACCGGTTGTCTTTGGTAATTTGGTTATGAAGTCCATAGTTATCCGCTCCCACTTCCACTCGGGTATTTCCGGTTGTTGCAGCAAACCCGAGGGCTTTTGGTATTCTACTTTAACCTTGGAGCAAGTCAGGTACTTGCCCACGTAAGTAGCAATTTCCGCCTTCATGTTTGGCCACTAATACAGTTTCTTGAGGTCCAAGTACATCTTGTCGGACCCAGGATGAACGGAGTATCTAGTCTTGTGAGCCTCATTCATGATAACGTCTCTGTATCCGCCGAATCTCGGTGTCCAAATTCGGTTCATGAGGTAACGAGCTCCGTCATCCTTAACTTCAAGGTTTTTATCCATCCCTCGCAAGGCATCATTTGCGACGTTCTCAGGTTTTAAGGCTTCTAGCTGTGCCTCCTTGATCTGAGTGGAAAAATGGGAATGGATCGTTATCGACAGAGACTTTACTCGGTGACCCGAGTACTCTTTCCAACTAAGGGCATCTGCCACCATGTTGGCCTTTCCTAGGTGATAACGAATTTCGCATTCATAATCACTTAGCAGTTCTACCCATCGTCGTTGTGTCGTGTTGAGCTCTTTTTGGTTGAGGATATGCTGGAGACTCTTATGGTCAGTGAAAACCGTACACTTAGTGCCGTACAGGTAGTGTCTCCAAATCTTCAATGCGAACACGGAAGGGTTTTCTATGCAATCAATGAACAAATAATTTCTTATGGTTCACATGCAACCCTAGAAAGATCTATGTTTTCTTCTATGAAGATAATAAACTAAAGCTAAAGGCCAATAATAATTTCTAAAGTTTAAAACAAGAATTACCAACCTTTGAATCTTGTTCTTGAAGCTAGCAGCACAAGTGTCCTGCCTCAAATGCAAGTCACACCCAAGCAATGGAGAAGACAGTCCAGCAGAGTAATTTTGGTAAAAAGTGGCGCAGGTTTTAGGGTGGCCAGGTGCCTCCTTTTATGGCCTCCAAGGGTTACAGCTGAAACCCTAAGGAGCCTCCAAATGGGCAAGCCTGCTGACTAAATGGACCAAGCCTTTTCTAAACCCTAATAGAGTTTCGCCAACCATGGAGAATCTTTCCATGGTGGCGCCACTTTTGGTCCCTGTCCACTGGCCAGTTATTTATTCAACTATTGAATAAATACAAACCAGTCCATGCACTTTTAATTAATTAATTTAATCATTGAATTAAATCCAATTAATTCTAGATTAAATCTTAATTAATTATTATAGTTTCTAATTAATATATTAACACTTAAATATATTAATAAACCATTTAATTAATTCTATTGATTTATTAAACAATTAATAAATCAACCTTTTACTCTACTGAACTCTATCCTAACCTCCAGCTATGAGGGCAACCCAAATGGACTTTGCTTCAATTAACAAGATAAATATAAATATAAAGTCATGGCTTAGACACCTAATCCAACAGTCTCCCACTTGGATAAGTCTATGACTTTAATTTATCTTCTGATTAATTAACAACCTGCAGTTTCCAAGAAACTGCTGCCGAACTCTGACCCAGTCAGTTCTGTCCATAGATAAGTGATCATATGATCCTTCGTCCAACAAGATATTTTCAGACACGAGACATGGATTGAGATCAATCTTTGTCCGATACTCTGTTTCCCGATTTCCGATTCTGCCTATGACTTTGGGACTTCTAATTGAACACATCAATTTAGTCCAGGATGCCAGCACTTTAGTCAACTTCAAAATCATCGAGCGGCCTACATATATCTGTTTCCCATCAGGGTCACGGAACGAATAAGCTTCGACTCATATGGTTGTGTCTTTTACTTATCAAATCGTACACAACAATGCGTTTTGTAACATCGAGTTACCGATGCGTTTTCGCAATATCAATGCACAACCGACTCGTAAATTTCAACTCATATGTCTCCGCTTCAAGATCGTATGATATTATCGTCTCAACATTGCTCGTGATGTAATCCATGAAACAATCTATTGAGCACGGGTTTATCCAATACTCAAATCTCTATTTCTAAGTACTCATGAACGTTGTAGCAGTCTTACTGCAATGTCTAACTCCTTAGACAATCTACAAACCAATTCACGACAGTCTTCGTTCATACTTACTCCCGAAAAGTATGAGCGACTGTGGACCTTTTGAATAATCAAATTATTCGGGAAGTGAAACATGCAAAAGACGAAACTTAAAATTTGACTGGTAGCTACTCTTTCTAATTACCAAATTTCCACGAGGTAATCACCAAGTCGGATTTTACATAAAACTATTATCGGTTTCTAGATTCCTATTAAACTTTTTAATTCGAGTTATGTATCTATGTCTACTTGGCTTTTCACTCTTTCTGTGTATTCAAATGTCATACACTTTATCCGATCGGATATCATTCCGATGATATTTCAATTTTGGGCATACCGTAAATCTCACTAATAACTCCATTCTATGTACTGTGACTTTCCATGGTTCTCGGGATCTTTAGTCCACATGACTGCACCCTAAGACTATTTCGAGGTGTTACGATGTGCCGGTGAGTCACACGCGCTCCATCGGAATGCCAACGAAATTCTTTAACCATTAAGTCCTTATTTAAAAAACCTTTTAAAATTGTTATCAACATTCACCCCTAATCATTTTCCAATGATTTCTCACGTATGTACAAAATCCATTAAGTATTCCCAGCCAGGTCATATCCTGAATCTGATTCTCTATGCTCTAAGCATTAAGTCATCAAGACATGTTCATGACACTTCTGATCGATCCAAGAAACTTGTTGGATTCGATCCAATCCTATTCCAAAATCTTTTGGAATCTTAGGATTACTTATAATCCTTGTGTCACGACTTTTAATAACTATATCCTTTCGGAGACTTTTTCTCATGCATCTTGAATCTTATCAAGATCATGCTTATTATGGCCAGGTCTATACTGATGACAACATCTATCTGATATATGTCAATGGATCACGTGAGTACGTTGCACCTTTCATACCTCTCATGCCAAATCATAACACTTTGCAATGATAGAAAAACTATTTCCTAGGCAATGTATCTTGAGTCCCATCAAGATCATTTTGGCAGGGTTTCGATCTATCTCATAGACGTTTGTATCCTCCTGAGCATGCCGTATCTTTATTAAGTCTTTATTAAGTCTTTTATAGCGATCCGTCTCTTAACACCAAGTCATTACACTTTGTAATGAAAAGAGTCGTTTCCTAGAAACATTATGTAACAGCAACACTCCCACTGGCTTTGACACGGTTATGGAGCTCTCAGAAATGGGTGAAGGAGGAGAAGGAGGAGAATAGACACTTGATTCAGACATCTACAATAAACAGAATTTTATTAGTTTAATTAATCCTTTTAAATAATTACCCAATATATTATTTATTAAGGCTAGGACCCAAAATACCCCAACTATGGTGTGAAGAGGGATGCCGTAATCACAACATAATGGTCATTAAGGTAGATAATACACTTATCAATTTCATCTTATGAAATTCCTAGATCTGTTGAGACACATTGAACTGTTCAATGACATGTTTAGTCTCGGATGTGCCCCACTGTTTGTGACTGGGATGCCGAGGATCACAAACCGGGTGTGAATAACCATGCAAATTAGCTTCGTACTCTCGAAGTCGATTGCCATCTCTAATTAACGTGCCGGTTAACCACACACGCTCTGTTAATAATGACAAAATCGAGAAACCCATTGCAAGTCTTTGCGGACCCCAGTTGGCGTGCCGGTAAACCACACACGCTCCACCAACGTTCCACAAAGTGCAATGTGCAATTCCATGGATTAGCACCAATTCACATTTTTTAACCTAAAGTAACTAGATTGGGTTTTGTTTAAGGTTCTAGTACTTTCAATTATAGCATTATACTTTTAAGAGGCTTAGCGGTTCTATCAAACCCGTTCGGCTAACGACACTTGACTGACCAGGAGAGCGGTGGGTAAGAGTGGATACCCATTAGACAGTCATTTTATAGGCATTCGTCTTATACCCTCTTTATAGGACAGTTTTGTGAATGAGGCCTACTAGCGGTAAGACTAACCAATTTTCTTATATATAAATTATTAACTTTTAATCATAAATATATAAGATATATTTTAATCTTATTAAAATATTTTAGAATTAATTATCTCATAATTTTCGCAAATTATTATCTATTTTTTGAAAATTTAAATTAATTCTTTAAGCTGATTTAATTGATATTTTAATTAACAATTAATTAAACTAATTAAATCAAATATAGGCATCACAAAATTAATCAAATTAATTACCTATATTTATCCCTAGATTTTGAGATTTACAAGATATGGATAAAGGATTCTAGTTATTTAATTAATCCGCAATTACCAAAAATAACAATCCTAATCTGGGCAGCAAATCAAGCAAATCAAGGGGGAAATAAAGGGGTGGTGGCTAGGGTTAGGAAACCCTAACCTAGGCCATGAAATTTAGGCCATCCAAGAGAGTTTTTCGCAAAAACACTCAAGCCAATAATCATTCAAGCAGTTTATATCAATTTCACAAGTAAACAGCCTATGCTTTGATACCACTGAAGGGTTTTCTATGCAATCAATGAACAAATAATATCTTATGGTTCACATGCTACCCTAGAAAGATCTATGTTTTCTTCTATGAAGATAATAAACTAAAGCTAAAGGCCAATAATAATTTCTATAGTTTAAAACAAGAATTACCAACCTTTGAATCTTGTTCTTGAAGCTAGCAGCACAAGTGTCCTGCCTCAGATGCAAGTCACACCCAAGCAATAGAGAAGACAGTCCAGCAGAGTAATTTTGGTAAAAAGTGGCACAGGTTTTAGGGTGGCCAGGTGCCTCCTTTTATAGCTTCCAAGGGTTACAGCTGAAACCCTAAGGAGCCTCCAGATGAGCAAGCCTGCTGACTAAATGGACCAAGCCTTTTCTAAACCCTAATAGGGTTTTGCCAACCATGGAGAATCTTTCCATGGTGGCGCCACTTTTGGTCCCTGTCCACTGGCCAGTTATTTATTCAACTATTGAATAAATACAAACCATTCCCTGCACTTTTAATTAATTAATTTAATCACTGAATTAAATCCAATTAATTCTAGATTAAATCTTAATTAATTATTATAGTTTCTAATTAATATATTAACACTTAAATATAATAATAAACCATTTAATTAATTATATTGATTTATTAAACAATTAATAAATCAACCTTTTACACTACTGAACTCTATCCTAACCTCCAGCTATAAGGGCAACCCAAATGGACTTTGCTTTAATTAACAAGATAAATATATAAATATAAAGTCATGGCTTAGACACCTAATCCAACAAACACTACTGCCCCCAACTAGAGATCATGTGTAGTGTAGTTGACCTCGTGAGTTTTAAGTTGTCTTGAAGCGTAGGCAATGACTTTTCCTCTTTGCATGAGTATGCAACCCAGACCCTGATTCGATGCATCACAATAGACCACAAAGTCTTCTGTTCCTTCTAGAAGGGATAGAATAGGAGCGCTGCACAAAGCTTTCTTTAAGGTCTGGAAGGCGACGTCTTGTTTATCTTCCCACTTGAATGTTACACCCTTCTGTGTCAGGGTAGTAAGTGGCTTTGTAATTTTGTAGAAATTCTGTATGAATCTTCGGTAATAGCCAGCAAGGCCCAAAAACTGGCGAATTTCTATCGGCGTTCTCGGTGCTTCCCAGTTTTCGATGGCTTTGATCTTGGAGGGATCCACATGTATCCCTTCCTTGCTGACGAAGTGACCTAGAAAGTCCACCTTTCGGATCCAAAATTCACATTTTGAAAATTTCGCATACAGCTTCTCTGCCCTTAATGTCTCCAAAACTTGTCGTAGGTGTTGACTATGCTCCTCCTTACTTCGAGAATAGATAAGTATGTCGTCGATGAAAACTATCATGAATTTGTCTAAGTAGGGTCGGCATACGCGGTTCATCAGATCCATGAACACTGCGGGCACATTAGTTAATCTGAAGGGCATCACAACGAATTCATAATGGCCGTAACGAGTTCTGAATGCCGTTTTAGGAACATATTCTTCTTGGACTTTGAGTTGGTGATACCCCGACCTTAGATCGATTTTTGAGAAATAACTCGATCCTTGGAGTTGGTCAAAAAGGTCGTCAATTCGGGGTAACGGATATCGGTTCTTGATAGTGAGCTTGTTCAATTCCCGATAGACAATGCACATACGGAATGATCCATCCTTCTTCTTCATGAACAAGACCGGCGCTCCCCAAGGTGAGAAGCTCGGTCTGATGAACCCTTTACTTAGCAGTTCGTTCAGTTGGCTGGATAATTCTTGCATCTCTGCCGGGGCTAATGGGTACGGCGCTTTTGCCACTAGGGTGGCTCCAGGAATCAAATCGATTCTGAACTCGACTTGTCGTGCGGGTGGTACTCCTGGAAGGTCTTCTGAGAATACATCAGAAAAGTCGCAGACTTCAGGGATCTCTTTGATGCTCTTTACTTCTTTCTTCTCGTCAACAACGTGGGCTAGGAAGGTATGACATCTTTTCTGTAGGTATTTTCGGGCTTTGATGCAAGACACGATTCGGAGGCTGGTACTGGGTTTATCACCGTAGACAACAAGGGGCTTGTCATCCGGCAGATGAAGTTGGATTCCTCGTTCGTAACACATGATGTCGGCATGATGGGGAATTAACCAATCCATACTAACAATAACGTCAAAGCTTCTTATTCTAACAGGCATTAAGTCGATTTGAAAGGAGTGATCGTCCAGAGTAAGTGTACAGCCTATGTATATGTCGTTTGTGCTTTCTGTTTTGCCATTTGCCATTTCTACCGTAAATGTTTCATTGAGTGGTTGAGGTTTTTGTTTTAGTAAATATTTAAACTCGTGGCTTACGAAACTCCTCTCCGCACCGCTATCGAATAGTATACAAGCATATGAATTATTGACGAGCAACGTACCGGTAACCACGGTGGGATCCTCCACCGCTTCCGCGCGTCCCATAGCTAGGACTCTTCCATTTCTCCCAATGTTCTTTGTCTTCGGGCAATCACGCTTTAAATGCCCCATCTCACCACAACCGTAGCAAGCTTGACTCACCCCATCATTAGAGGCTTGGGTGGTTTGTGGAACTGGCGCTTTGCAGAAACGGGCAGTATGACCCTTTTTGTTACAGTTCGAGCAGTGCATTTCCCTACAGGCTCCAGTATGGTGGATATTGCACTTGTTGCACTTGGGTAGAGTCCCATTATATTGCTTGGTTGTTGTTGGGGTAGTCGGGACAGTGGCTACATGGACTGCCACAATCTGTTGTCTTTTGGCACCTTCTTGGTTAGGCTGGCCCCTTCCCCTGTTCCGGGGTTTCCTTTTGTGATCCTTCTATTTTGGTTGTTCAGTTTTAGGTGTCATGGTGCCCTGATGGACCCCATGATCAACTAATCGTTGGGCCAGTCGTTTGGCGCTGTCGAAGGTAGCGGGGCTCGCTGATTCTACATTCCCCTGGATCTGAGGAGATAGCCCCCAGATATAGCGTTCCACTTTCACTGATTCTGGTGTGACCATAGCGGGGCATAGGGTTGCCAAGTCGTTGAATCGGTTTGATTCCTGGAGCCACCCTAGTGGCAAAAGCACCGTACCGATTAGCCCCAGCAGAGATGCAAGAATTATCCAGCCAACTGAACGAACTGCTAAGTAAAGGGTTCATCAGACCGAGCTTCTCACCTTGGGGAGCGCCGGTCTTGTTCATGAAGAAGAATGATGGATCATTCCGTATGTGCATTAACTATCGGGAATTGAACAAGCTCACTATCAAGAACCGATATCCGTTACCCCGAATTGACGACCTTTTTGACCAACTCCAAGGATCGAGTTATTTCTCAAAAATCGATCTAAGGTCGGGGTATCACCAACTCAGAGTCCAAGAAGAATATGTTCCTAAAACGGCATTCAGAACTCGTTACGGCCATTATGAATTCGTTGTGATGCCCTTCGGATTAACTAATGCGCCCGCAGTGTTCATGGATCTGATGAACCGCGTATGCCGACCCTACTTAGACAAATTCATGATAGTATTCATCGACGACATACTTATCTATTCTCGAAGTAAGGAGGAGCATAGTCAACACCTACGACAAGTTTTGGAGACATTAAGGGCAGAGAAGCTGTATGCGAAATTTTCAAAATGTGAATTTTGGATCCGAAAGGTGGACTTTCTAGGTCACGTCGTCAGCAAGGAAGGGATACATGTGGATCCCTCCAAGATCAAAGCCATCGAAAACTGGGAAGCACCGAGAACGCTGACAGAAATTCGCCAGTTTTTGGGCCTTGCTGGCTATTACAGAAGATTCATACATAATTTCTCCAAAATTACAAAGCCACTTACTGCCCTGACACAGAAGGGTGTAACATTCAAGTGGGATGATAAACAAGACGCCGCCTTCCAGACCTTAAATAAAGCTTTGTGCAGCGCTCCTATTCTGTCCCTTCCAGAAGGAACATAAGACTTTATGGTCTATTGTGATGCATCGAATCAGGGTCTGGGTTGCGTACTCATGCAAAGAGGAAAAGTCATTGCCTACGCTTCAAGACAACTTAAAACTCACGAGGTCAACTACACTACACATGATCTCGAGTTGGGGGCAGTAGTGTTCGCATTGAAGATCTGGAGACACTACCTGTACGGCACTAAGTGTACGGTTTTCACTGACCATAAGAGTCTCCAGCATATCCTCAACCAAAAAGAGCTCAACATGAGACAACGACGATGGGTAGAACTGCTAAGTGATTATGAATGCGAATTCATTATCACCCAGGAAAGGCCAATGTGGTGGCAGATGCCCTTAGTCGGAAAGAGTACTCGGGTCACCAAGTAAAGTCTCTGTCGATAACGATCCATTCCCATTTGTCCACTCAGATCAAGGAGGCGCAGCTAGAAGCCTTAAAACCTGAGAACGTCGCAAATGAAGCCTTGCAAGGGATGGATAAAAACCTTGAAGTTAAGGATGACGGAGCTCGTTACCTCATGAACCGAATTTGGACATCGAGATTCGGCGGATACAGAGAAATTATCATGAATGAGGCTCATAAGACTAGATACTCCGTTCATCCTGGGTCCGACAAGATGTACTTGGACCTCAAGAAACTCTATTGGTGGCCAAACATGAAGGCGGAAATTGCTACTTACGTGGGCAAGTGCCTGACTTGCGCCAAGGTTAAAGTAGAATACCAAAAGCCCTCGGGTTTGCTGCAACAACCGGAAATACCCGAGTGGAAGTGGGAGCGGATAACTATGGACTTCATAACCAAATTACCAAAGACAACTGGTGGGTTAGACACCATATGGGTAATCGTCGATAGGTTGACCAAATCCGCTCACTTCCTGCCAATCAAGGAGACCGACAAGATGGAGAAACTTACAAGGACGTACATCAAAGAAATAGTACGATTGCATGGTGCGCCAATTTCGATTATCTCGTATAGAGATAGTCGATTCACTTCACGATTTTGGCAATCATTGCAAAAAGCCTTGGGAACCAGACTCGACATGAGTACAGCGTACCATCCACAGACAGACGGGCAAAGTGAAAGAACCATTCAAACATTGGAAGACATGTTGAGAGCTTGTGTGATAGACTTTGGTAAGGCGTGGGACACCCACTTACCGCTCATTGAGTTTTCATACAACAACAGTTACCACACTAGCATCAAAGTTGCTCCATTTGAAGCTTTATATGGGTGCAAGTGCAGATCCCCTCTGTGCTGGACTGAGGTAGGTGATACTCAACTAGCCAGAGGTTAAGTACCTAACAGCACTCTCACCGGTCCGGAGATCATACGAGAGACGACGGAGAAAATCTTTCAGATCCGTGAACGATTGAAAACATCTCGTGACCGGCAAAAGAGTTATGCAGATAAGCGACGCAAACCTTTGGAATTCCAGGTTGGCGATCGAGTGTTGTTGAATGTCTCACCATGGAAAGGAATGATACGCTTTGGAAAGCGTGGGAAACTGAACCCCAGATACATTGGGCCCTTTGAGATCCTCGCTAGGATCAGTCCAGTAGCCTACAAACTCCAACTACCACAAGAGCTCAGCAATGTCCATCCCACCTTCCATATATCCAACCTAAAGAAGTGTCTGTCCGATGAGACTCTTGTCATTCCGCTCGACGAGATCGAGGTGAATGAGAATCTCCCGTTTGTAGAAGAACCCGTGGAGAACATGGACAGAGAAGTCAAAAGAACGAAACAAGGTCGCATACCAATAGTGAAAATCCGCTGGAGCGCCAAACGTGGACCAGAATTTACTTGGGAGCGTGAAGACCAAATGAAACAAAAGTATCCACATCTCTTCCCAAACCCTTGAGGATCTACTCAAGAGCTAAATTTTGGGACGAAATTCCTTCTAACGGGTAGATGATGTGACAATTGTAAATTTTGGTCAACAAATGTCAACTGTAGTCAAACGAAGCATACGTTAATCCATATGTTGAAAAGTTATTTGCCATAACTTTTGCGATGAATTATTAAATATTATAATACTACGTATGCTAATTCACAACAATTATCGATTAAACGTCGAAAATACGGACGAGTGAACTACTGTAGCGTAAAAATTCGATAATCGTACAATTATTATTTTGAGAATAATAATATTGGTAAAACGATGTACTCGTGAATACGAACCCGTGGACATATAGAATGTCGAAAACGGAGTTCGTATGTGAAAGTTACAACGATTAAACCGCTGAGAACGGATAAATGTACATAGGGTTTGGATGCAAAATACAAAATGTGGTGTCTTAAACTTCAAATATGAAATAACAATTCATATAATATGGAACGTAATAATATCTAGTATTTAATTTCAAATCCAAATTCAATTTCCGGTAAAATGCCGAAAATCGCGAAATCGGAAGAATATTGCGCTTAAACACGTATTTCAACATCCAACGAGTTAAAATTCAATCAAAATAAATGTTTGACAATGTTTTTATACAATATAATTATTTAGAACTTTGTTTCGTCAAAAACTCATAAAATTTCACTAAAACGTGTTACGATTTTATAAAAATCACCTATTTTTATAAGTGTATTGCTATTTATTTAAAAAGCCACCCCACCCTATCCCCTACCTCATCCCCTTCGGCTGCACCACTATCCCCCAACACAATCCAAGGAGGCTAATCAAATCTTAGACAATAAAAGTCTATGAATAAAAAATATGATAAAATCTAACCTAGGATCTATTATTAAATCAAATAAAGAACAAGATATGTCCATTTGTCAAGAGAATCACCAACACTCATCTCTCTTCTCCTCTTTCTCTCTTCCTCTCGGCTCTCTCCCTCCCCCACCCTCATTCCAACCCGCCACCACCATACACCACCACAATCATCCATTATCAAGTGTTTTTGCAAGTCCATTTGGTAAGAAATCTTCATCTTATGATTTTAAACACCATTACACAAGTTTTACTCCATTTACCCACACTAACATCTATGAAAAACCTCTGGGTAATAGCATTGTCCAACGGTCCTCCGAGCTCCAAGGCTTGGATCTTCGTTCCTACCGCTAATCTCTCAAGACTAACCTAGTTTTTAAGCAAAGCACGCTTCAAGGGTGAGTTCATACCCCTCATTTTCATATTTTCTAAACTTTTGGGGGAGAATACAAGTTTATTTACTATAAATGTTGTTTTATCCAAGTTTATATGTGTTTAAATGATATAAAGGATGATTTACACAAGTTCATAAAACTAGTTGTTGTGTAAAAATGTTTTTGACATGAAATATGTTTAGATCTATGTTTTATAAACATTATGACATATTATGTTTGTGTAAAAGTCACAAAACTATAAATAAAGTGTGTAAAATACTAGATCTTTAACATAAACGTCATAAAAACGAAAACTAGTAAAAACTACGTTTTTGTAACCGAAATATTACTTTCTAGCAAAAATGGGTATAACCAGGTTATTACACCATTTTTGTGTGAAATACCTTAAAAGATGATATTTGTAATCATTTGAATACGTTATTTCGTTATTATTCGTAAAAATATGATTATTACGACGGAATACTAAAAATAGACGATTATTGGAATAGTTTATGAACACAAGGTTATTATGACATTTTGAACATGACAAAATAATTATATAAAATTATATAATTATTAAACATTACTATATTATCATGGGGAAAAATGATAATGGATAATTACAAGAGTTTTCATATACAAATTTTACGTAAACGAGTTGATTGAATACATACATTTTTGTGAGATGGATCTTCACAGTACTTTTATAAGTAATTACTATAAGTCCTGAAATTATAACAAGAGTCTCAGTAAGAGAGCGTGATATTTGAGTATAGATCTATACGGGCTTGACAACCCCGCACCTGAGCTGTTAGCTACAGCTAGACCGGCAGGTCTGAGGTGTCCAAATGTCTAACATTCCGACGACGTCGCAACAGGCCAACTAGTCACAGTATGGTTATAGGGTATCTCACATGGGGAAAATAATCAACTTAATATTTTTATAAATTGTTTATGTGGAAACATATATTTCTAAGGAATTTATACTACCATTTACATATTACATTTTAGTCTTTGGGATTTAAAGACTTGGACAGTTTTTATGAGAAAATATTGGATTTTCTTGGTTTTAAACACTATCGATTATAAACAAAGGACTTTTCTTACGCAAAATCTTATGAACTCACCAACTTAATTGTTGACACTTTTTCCATTACTTGTATTCTCAGGAAATTGATAAGGTAAACCACAAGCGCTATACGAAGGGACGTTACGACATCGTTTTTGCTTATTTTTTATATAATTTGTAATTGTATTTGAAACATGCAACATTTAAACGATGTAACAATTGCAATTATTTAATGATGATTGTTTTGCTTGGAATCACTATTATTCAACTTTGCTATGATATTGTTCATGAAGTCATCCACCCTCGAACGTTTCTGCCAATACGGTTTCGGGGTGTGACAGTAAGAGTAGATACCCATTATACTTCCATTTTATAGGCAGTCGCCTTATACCCTCTTTATAGGACAGTTTGTGAATGAGGCCTACTAGCGGTAAGACTAACCAATTTTCTTATATATAAATATTAACATTTAATCATAAATATATAAGATATATTATAATCTTATTAAAATATTTTAGAATTAATTTAATCATAATTTTCGAAAATTTTAAACAATTTTTTTAAAATTTAAATTAATTTTTTAAGCCGATTTAATTGATCTTTTAATTAACAATTAATTAAACTAATTAAATCTAAGATAGATTTCAAGAAATTAATCAAATTAATTTTTTCTATCTAGGCCCCTATAGTGATCGAAAATTACAAGCCTTCACAAAAGGGTTCTAGTTATTTTATTAATCCAATTAGTTACCAAAATAACAACTTACTTATAAAAGGCAAGTAAATCAAGCAAATAAGGGGGGCCATGGGGCTTGGCAGCTAGGGTTAGGAAACCCTAGCCTTGGCATCGATTTTGGCCTCTTTCCATGAGGTGTTTTTCGCACAAAACACTCAAGGCAAAAAAAATCATGCAGTTTATATCAAACACAAGAAAACAAGTCTATGCTCTGATACCACTAAAGGGTTTCTATGCAATCAATGAACAAATAATAACTTATGGTTTACATGCAACCCTAAGATGATCTATGTTTTCCTCTATGAAGATAAGAACTAAAACCTAAGGGAACAATTAATTTCTAAAGATCAAAACTGAGAAAACCAACATTTTGATCTTATGATCCTTGAAGCTAGCAGCAAAACAATGCTGCCTCAAATGCAAGTCACACCCAAAGCAATGGAGAAGACAGTCTAGTAGAGTAGTCTTAGGTCAAAAATGGCGCAGAAAAGGAGGTACCAGGTACCTCCTTTTATAGCCTCCAAAGGGTACACCTGAAACCCTAAGGAGCCTCCTTAGCGGGCAAGCCTGTTGACCACTTGGATCAGGCTTCCAAAACCCTAATAGGGTTTTTCACCAACCCTAGGAGAAGCCTCTAGGGTGGCGCCAATTTGGTCCCTGGTTTTCTCTCTGCCAGTTACTCAACTATTGAATAAATGCAAACCAGTCCCTGCACCTTTAATTAATTTATTTAATCACTAAATTAAATCCAATTAATTCTAGATTAAATCTTAATAAATTATTATAGTTTCTAATTAATATATTAACACTTAAATATATTAATAAACCATTTAATTAATTCTATTGATTTATTAAACAATTAATAAATCAACCTTTTACTCTACCGAACTTTATCCTAACCTCCGGCTATGAGGGCAACCCAAATGGACTTTGCTTCTATTAACAAGATAAATACAATTATAAGTCATGACTTAGAAACCTAATCCAACAAAATCTCCCGGCCGGCCGTGATGAAAAATAAGATTTGTTGCTTTGCCCTCGGTAAAAAGTGACCGATTTAACGACACGTGGTAATGAATTCTTTTTTACTTTTCGACATGTTACATATAACAACCAATAGATTGTCATTATAATGTGATTTTCGCGCTACAGAAAATAAAAAAGAAACTCAAAGGGAGACCTTGACATCAAAATTTACGGCTAATTTAAAATTCATTAAACTAAATAAACAAAAAAATAGGTAATACGAATAATCTAAAATGGTCAAAGTGTAAACAAATTTAATAATTTCAGGATATAAATTTATATTTTAAGTCAAATGTTAAAAAGGTATGGTTAGCGTTCACTTAGCATGCTATGGAGGTTCCTTAGTGGTTATGACCAATTATTGGTCAAATGACAAGGAATGGAACTTAAGAGGTTTAATACCTCTATTGACAAATGATTAGAGCTTATGCTCTCTTTCCACCTCACTTGTGATGAACGAACTTGAGAGTTGATGGTGGTGGAGATTGGTTATTTGACTTTTGAAAGAACGTCGTAATATATTTTTAATAACATTTATTGATTGTAAACTATGGATGTCTCATAGAAGAATTAGAAGGTAGAATTACTATCTATTTTCTTATATGTTGTAACCTAGGGTTTTGCTAATTCCTAGAATCCAAAATCCTTTGGTGGTTTGGATGTTTAATTGAGTTTTGAATTTAGGTTTCATCAATACTTCGTCAATCTATCATCAACTTCTTCTACTACTTCTTATTCGAAGTTTGATTGTGAATTTCCGGACGTTATGAACCCTATGTTGAGGAATTGATATTCTTAGGACCATAAATCATGAATTTGTTGTCATATTAATTTAGAAATGTGTTTTTGAATACCAAATGAGGTTTATTAATCCAAAATAAAATGCAAGTAAATTTGAATTTTTTGTTCGATTAATTTCAAAGTTATAACGATGATATGGAATTCACCTGAGGACTATAAACCTAAACGTAGATTATGTGTTGGAATTGATTATATTAGTCGATTATCAACATAAATGTATAATATAGTTTGTAATCATGAAATACAACAAATCGTGTGTTAATCAAATTCTATTTGTGGTAATTAGAACAAGCAAACATAACTTCTGAACTTACTTGAAGAATGTGGAAGGTAATTTTTTATATATCTATTGTAGTTTGTCAGTCAAAGTTTTTTGATGCTTAAATTTAGTGTTATTTGGGATGTATAACATAGTTTTAGAATTGATTTGACCTTGTCAATGTGTTGAAAATGGTTGGGTTCATCCTAGGACTGGTTTGAACTAAATTTATGGACTTTACCAAACTTCAAGACCATCTTTAACACGCTCTAACGGCAATTTGGGTTGTAAGGCAAACCATTGTAGGGGTCATACTTTGGGTTTTATATGTTCAATTTTATATATACTAGATGTTCTAGTAATTGAATAAAAATGACCAAGAATATGGACTCGACTTTATTACCCATAAAGTTACTCAAAATATATTTCTCAAATTAATCGTAATTAAGGTTTTCAAATAAAAGGTGTTTCCGAGTTGCATTATTGGTAAACCTTTTTAAGCCATTGGTATGTTTTAATTTGTATTTACAAAATTGCTTTATCATTTGTGGAATGTAGAGATATGAATTAAATCCACTGTAATTGTTATAATTGTTTTGCGATGTTTATCTATTCACATAAACTATATTTATATACCACATAACCTTTAGTGATATATATAACTTCAGTACCCACTATCTATTTTCACTCAACAAACATTTAAGATGGTTCAATCTAGAAGTCCTTACCAAGTTTTTTTGTTGATCGTGGTTCTTTGTATTGGTTAGTTTTTTGAAGTAACTTAGATATCCAAACCATTCAATTTATAAAATATATGTCGAGAAAATTTATTTATAATGGCTTACGTTCCATCTATAAATTCCTAAATTCTCTATTATAGTTTTTATATGTGCATAGTGTCATGCAAAAATTTGGATATCATGGGTCTATATAAACTAGAATTATTAAGTAATTTTTAATTTTGAAATTACAATATTTCATTGATTTTACTGTCTTACCTACTTGTAAATACAAGCCATATATTAAATGCATTCTTTTTTAAGTATTTTGTTGGCATAGTTTGCAGCACAATGTTCGAGACCATTGATGGCTGCCGATAAGTGTTGTCACGATGTTAAAATGGAATATAGTAAAAATAAACTACATGATATGCAAAATGGTGACAAATATTGCATGAAAACCGCAGTAACGGAAAGGGTGGGCATTGTAGAACATGAGACCACAATCTTTGTCATTGCCTATGCTAAAACGTATGTAGATTTCCTTTTTATTGGAAGTTACATACGTAATTAAAGGATATAAGAGATCTTTTGATTTGTTATTTATAGTGTGAAATTAAAGAGTGATAAATGATTGTAACTCCTGTTAACCATAATTTTGGAATAATACAATATGGTAATCTGTTATGTTATACCTTCTGCTTTGAAGGATTTGAAATCCCGTTAAATTTGGTAGTTAGCAAAACATGGTGACAGTTCTTTGCAAGCTTGAAGAGAAATCAAAATTGGAGAAAATATGACTTGGTCCTAATAAAAAGGGAACCTAAAAAAAACTAAAGAAATGAATGACAATTTTCCATAAGCTAATGAAAAATATTTTATCATTAGATCAAAAATAAAATAAAATCTTTAGTCTAATATGCTTTGTATTTTCTATAGGACATCAACTTTTGTACTTCAGTTTTTAACAACAAAGTAGATTGTAAAAATAGTTACCCCAATCCTAGGAGCTTATTCATTTGTAGGATGCCTCGATGGGATTTCAAAACCTATTTATGTTGTTCAAATTAATGGCTACCATACTTCTACTATTGATGAAAAATAAGATTTGTAGATTGCCCTCGGTAAAAGTGACCGATTTAACGACATGTGCTAATGAATACTTTTTTTTTACTTTCTACATGTTACATATAACAACCAACTGATTGTCATTGTAATATGATTTTCGCTCTAAGGAAGCTAAAAAGAAACTTAAAGGGAGACATTGACATCAAAATTTAGAGCTAATTTAAAATTCATTAAACTAATTAAATAAAACAAATAGGTAATAAGAATAATCTAGAATGGTCAAAATGTAAATAAATTTAATAATTTCAGGAATTCATTTATATTTTAAGTCAAATGTTAAAAAGATGTAGTTAGCGTTCATTTAGCAAGCTTTGGAAGTTCCTTAGTGGTTATGCCACATTATTGCTCAAATGATAAGGAATGGAACGTAAGAGGTTTAATACCTCTATTGACAAATGATTAGAGCTTAAGCTCTCTTTCCACCTCACTTGTGATGACGAACTTGAGAGTTGATGGAAGTGGAGATTGGTTATTTGACTTTTCAAAGAACTTCGTAATAGATATTTAATAACATTTAATGATTGTAAACTATGGACGGCTCATAGAAGAATTAGAAGGTAGAATTACTTCCTATTTTCTTACAAGTTGTAACCTAGGGTTTTGCTACTTCCTAGAATCCAAAATCCTTTGGTGGTGTGGATGTTTAATTGAGTTTTGAATTTAGGTTTCATCAATACTTCGTCAATCTATCATCAACTTCTTCTACTAATTATTATTTGAAGTTTAATTGTGAATTTTGGGACGTTATGAACTCTGTGTTGAGGAATTAATATTCTTGGGACCATAGATCATGAATTTGTTGTGATATTAATTTAGAAATGTGTTTTTGAATACCAAATGAGGTTTATTAATCCAAAATGAAATGCAAGTAAATTTGAATTTTTCGTTCGATTAATTTCAAACTTATAACGATGATATGGAATTCACTTGAGGACAATGTACCTAGATTATGTGTTGGAATTGATTATGTTAGTCGATTATCAACATAAATGTATAATCTACTTTGAAATCATGAAATACAGTAAATGTCAATTTCTATTTGTGGTAATTTGTAAAAACAAACAAAAATTCTGAACTTACTTGAACAATGTGGAAGGTAAATTGCTCTTTATCTCTATTGTAGTTTGTCGGTAAAAGTTTTTGATGATTAAATTTAGTGTTATTTGGGATGTATAACATAGGTTTAGAATTTATTGGACCTTCCAAGGCATTGAAATTGG
Source organism: Cichorium intybus (assembly GCA_023525715.1). NCBI lineage: Eukaryota > Viridiplantae > Streptophyta > Magnoliopsida > Asterales > Asteraceae > Cichorium > Cichorium intybus. The sequence goes on along the minus strand of CM042012.1, from coordinate 52,339,252 downwards.
TTGGGTTCATCTTAGGAATGGTTTGAACTAAATTTAAGGACTTTACCAAACATTTAGACCATCTTTAACACGCTTCAACGCCAATTTGGGGTGTATGGCAAGCCATTCTATTGGTCATACTTTGGGTTTAATATGTTCAATTTTATATAAACTAGATGTTCAAGTAATTGAAAAAAATGAACATAAATATGGACTCGACTTTATTACCCAAAAAGTAACTGAAAATCTATTTCTCAAATTAATCGTAATTAAGCTTTTCAAATAAAAGGTATTTTCGATTTGTATTCTTAGTAAACCATTTCAACCCATTGGTATGTTTTAGTTTGTATTTACAAAATTGATTTATCATTTGTGGAGTGTAGAGATATGAACTAAATTCACTGTAATTGTTATAATTGTTTTGCCATGTTTATCTATTCACATAAACTATATTTATATACCACATAACCTTTAGTGATACATATAACTTCAGTACCCACTATCTATTTTCACTCAACAAACATTTAAAATGGTTCAATCTTAGAAGTCCTCACCAAGTTTTCTTGTTGATCGTTGTTCTTTGTATTGGTTAGTTTTTTTTGAAGTAACTTAGATATCCAAACCTTTCAATTTATAAAATATATGTCGACAAAATTTTATTTATAATGGCTTACATTCCATCTATAAATTCCTAAATTCTCTATTATAGTTTTATATGTGCATAGTGTCATGCAAGAATTTGGATATCATGGGTCTATATAAACTAGAATTATTAAGTAATTTTTAATTATGATATTACAATATTTCATTGATTTGACTGTCTTACATACTTGTAAATATAAGCCATATATTAAAATGAATTCTTTTTTAAGTATTTTGTTGGCGTTGTTTGCAGCACAATGTTGGAGATCAATGATGGCTGCCGATAAGTGTTGTCACGATGTTAAAATGGAATGTAATACAAATAAACTACATGATATGCAAAATTGTGACAAATATTGCATGGAAAACTGCAGTAACGGAAAGGGTGGGCATTGTAGAACATGGGACCATAATCTTTGTCATTGCCTATGCTAAATCGTATGTGGATTTCCTTTTTATTGGAAGTTACATTCGTAATTAAAGGATATAAGAGATCTTTTGATTTCTTATTTATAGTGCTAAATTAATGAGTGATAAATGATTGTAACTCCTGTTAACCATAATTTTGGAATAATACAATATGATAATTTGTTATGTTATATCTTAGGCTTTGAAGGATTTGAAATGCCATTAATTTTGGTAGTTAGTGTTGGGCTATATTTTGTGGTTTACGCTTTGTTTTATTTGTGTTTGGGTGTTTTTGGGTTTCGACCGAAATCACTAGGTGATTTCCGGTGGGTTTGGGCTTCATTTGTAGATGGGCTTGTATTGGGTCTAACATATATATATATATATATATATATATATATATATATATATATATATATATATATATATATATATATATATATATATATATATATATATATATATGTATTTATATATATATATATATATATATATATATATATATATATATATATATATATATATATATATATATATATATATATATATGTGTGTGTGTGTGTGTGTGTGTGTGTGTGTTGGTAGGCGTGTTCTAGGGCATTCATGAGTGACCACGTTTTGGGTGAGGCTAGAGAGAACACGTGATTGTTTTGGTGCAAGGTCTTATGTACTCGACGATTCGTTAATATAATTGTGTGCATTTGAAGATCCATTCGTCTTTCATTTTCTTGTTCTCATTTATTGCTTGATTAAGATTCCGCATTAATCAAGCTTTTGGGTTGATACCGAGTTAAAGATAGTTTTCGGACATACAATTAGCAAAACATGGTGATAGTTCTCTGCAAGCTCGAAGAGAAATCAAAATTGCAGAAAACATGGCCTGCTCCTAATAAAAAGGGAGCCTCAAAGAAACTAAAGAAATGAATGACAATTTTCCATAAGCTAATGAAAAGTATTTTATCATTAGATCAAAAATAAAATAAAATCTTTAGTCTAATATGGTTCCTAATTTCTATAGGACATCAACTTTTGTACTTCATTTTTTAACAACAAAGTAGATTGTAAAAATAATTACCCCGATCCTAGGAGCTTATGCATTTGTAGGATGCCTCGACGGGATTGCAAAACCAATTTATGGTGTTCAAATTAATGGCTACCTTACTTCTACTATTGACGAAAAATAAGATTTGAAGCTTGCCCTCGGTAAAAGTGACCGATTTAACGTCACGTGGTAATGAATACTTTTTTATTTAAATTTTCTACATGTTACATATAACAACCAACTGATTGTCATTATAATGTGATTTTCATGCTAAAGAAACTAAAAAGAAACTCAAAGGGAGACCTTGACATCAAAATTTAGGGCTAATCTAAAATTCATTAAACTAATTAAATAAAACAAATAGGTAATAAGAATAATCTAGAATGGTCAAAATGTAAATAAATTTAATAATTTCAGGAATTAATTTATATTTTGAAGTCAAATGTTAAAAAGTTAAGGTTAGCGTTCACTTAGCAACCTTTGGATGTTCCTTAGTGGTTATGACCAATTATTGGTCAAATGATAAGGAATGGAACGTAAGAGGTTTAATACCTCTACTGACAAATGATTAGAGCTTAAGCTCTCTTTCCACCTCACTTGTGATGAACGAACTTGAGAGTTGATGGAAGTGGAGATTGGTTATTTGACTTTTGAAAGAACGTCGTAATAGATTTTTAATAACATTTAATGATTGTAATCTATGGATGGCTCATAGAAGAATTCGAAGGTAGATTACTACCTATTTTCTTATAAGTTGTAACCTAGGGTTTTGCTCCTTACTAGAATCCAAAATCCTTTGGTGGTTTGGATGTTTAATTGAGTTTTGAATTTAGGTTTCATCAATACTTCGTCAATCTATCATCAACTTCTTCTACTAATTCTTATTTGAAGTTTACTTGTGAATTTTGGGACATTATGAACACTATGTTGAGGAATTAATATTCTTGGGACCATAGATCATGAATTTGTTGTCATATTAATTTAGAAATGTGTTTTTGAATACCAAATGAGGTTTATTAATCCAAAATGAAATGCAATTAAATTTGAATTTTTCGTTTGATTAATTTCAAACTTATAACGATGATATGGCATTCACTTGAGGACTATGTACCTAGATTATGTGTTGGAATTGATTATATTAGTCGATTATCAACATAAATGTAAAATCTAGTTTGAAATCATGAAATACAATAAATGTCAATTTCTATTTGTGGTAATTTGTAAAAAAAAAAAAAAAAATTCTCAACTTACTTGAAGAATGTGGAAGGTAATTTTTTTTATCTCTATTGTAGTTTGTCGGTAAAAGTTTTTGATGATTAAATTTAGTGTTATTTGGGATGTATAAAATAGTTTTAGAATTTATTTGACCATGCCAAGGCGTTGAAAATGGTTGTGTTCATCTTAGGAATGGTTTGAACTAAATTTAAGGAGTTTACCAAACTTTGGGATATTTAACACACTTCAACGCCAATTTGGGGCGTATGGCAAGCCATTTTATTGGTCATACTTTGGGTTTTATATGTTCAATTTTATATATACTAGATGTTCTAGTAATCGAAGAAAAATGACCATAAATATGAACTCGACTTTATTACCCAAAAAGTAACTGAAAATATATTTCTCAAATTAGTCGTAATTAAGCTTTCCAAATAAAAGGTATGTCCGAGTTGCATTCTTAGTAAACCTTTTGAAGCCATTGGTATGTTTTAATTTGTATTTACAAAATTCATTTATCATTTGTGGAATGTAGAGATACGAACTAAATGCACTGTAATTGTTATAATTGGTTTTCCATATTTACCAATTCACATAAACTATTCCCAAACCGTTCAATTAATAAAATATATGTTGAGAAAATTTTATTTTTAATGGTTTACATTCCATCTATAAATTCCTAAATTCTCTATTATAGTTTTTGTATGTGCATAGTGTCTTGCAAAAATTAGGATATCGTGGGTCTATATAAACTAGAATTATTAAGTAATTTCTTAATTTTGAAATTACAATATTTCATTGATTTTGCTGTCTTACCTACTTGTATATATAAGCCATATATTAAATGCATTATTTTTTAAGTATTTTGTTGGCGTTTTATGTAGCACAATGTTAGAGACCACTCATGGCTGCCGATAAGTGTTGTCATGATGTTAAAATGGAATGTAATGCAAATAAACTACATGATATGCAAAATTGTGACAAATATTGCATGGAAAATTGCAGTAACGGAAAGGGTGGGCATTATAGAAAATGGGACCACAATCTTTGTCATTGCCTGTGCTAAAACTTATGTGGATCTCTTTTTTATTAGAAGTTACATACGTAATTAAAGGATATAAGAGATCTTTTGATTTCTTATTTATAGTGTGAAATTAAGGAGTGATAAATGATTGTAACTCCTATTAACCATAATTTCTGAATAATACAATATGGTATTCTGTTATGTAATATCTTCTGATACGAGTATGTCCTTTAAATTCCATGAGTAACTCAAATAGTAGTTTGCTTTGAAGGATTTGAAATCCCATGAATTTTGTAGTTATCAAAACATGGTGACTGTGCTCTGCAAGCTTGAAGTGAAATCAAAATTCGAGAAAATATGAACCGGTCCTAGTAGAAAATAAAAAGGGAACCTCAAGGAAACTTAAGAAATGAATGACAATTTCCATAAGCTAATAAAAATATTTTATCTTTAGATAAACAAGAAATTAAAGTTTTTACTCTAATATGCTTGGTATTTTCTATAGGACATAAACTGTTGTACTTCCTTTTTAAACAACAAAGTAGATTGTAAAAATAATTACTCGAACCTAGAAGCTTATGCATTTGTAGGATGCCTCGATGGGATTGCAAAACAAATTTATGTTGTTCAAATTAATGGCTACCGTACTTCTACTTTTTAAACAACAAAGTAGATTGTAAAAATAATTACCCCGAACCTAGGAGCTTATGCATTTGTAGGATGCCTCGATGGGATTGCAAAACCAATTTATGTTGTTCAAATTAATGGCTACGATACTTCTACTATTGATGAAAAGTAAGCTTTGTAGTTTTACCCTCGGTAAAAGCGACCGATATAACGACACGTGTTAATGAATTCTTTTTTTACTTTTCGACATGTTATATATAACAACCAACTGATTGTCATTATGTTGTGATTTTCGCGTAACAGAAACTAAGAAGAAACTCAAAGGGAGACCTTGACATCAAAATTTAGGGCTAATCTAAAATTCATTAAACTAATTAAATAAAACAAATAGGTAATAAGAATAATCTAGAATGGTCAAAATGTAAATAAATTTAATAATTTCAGGAATTAATTTATATTTTGAAGTCAAATGTTAAAAAGTTAAGGTTGCGGTCACTTAGCAACCTTTGGATGTTCCTTAGTGGTTATGACCAATTATTGGTCAAATGATAAGGAATGGAACGTAAGAGGTTTAATACCTCTACTGACAAATGATTAGAGCTTAAGCTCTCTTTCCACCTCACTTGTGATGAACGAACTTGAGAGTTGATGGAAGTGGAGATTGGTTATTTGACTTTTGAAAGAACGTCGTAATAGATTTTTAATAACATTTAATGATTGTAAACTATGGATGGCTCATAGAAGAATTCGAAGGTAGATTACTACCTATTTTCTTATAAGTTGTAACCTAGGGTTTTGCTCCTTCCTAGAATCCAAAATCCTTTGGTGGTTTGGATGTTTAATTGAGTTTTGAATTTAGGTTTCATCAATACTTCGTCAATCTATCATCAACTTCTTCTACTAATTCTTATTTGAAGTTTACTTGTGAATTTTGGGACATTATGAACACTATGTTGAGGAATTAATATTCTTGGGACCATAGATCATGAATTTGTTGTCATATTAATTTAGAAATGTGTTTTTGAATACCAAATGAGGTTTACTAATCCAAAATGAAATGCAAGTAAATTTGAATTTTTCGTTCGATTAATTTCAAACTTATAACGATGATATGGCATTCACTTGAGGACTATGTACCTAGATTATGTGTTGGAATTGATTATATTAGTCGATTATCAACATAAATGTAAAATCTAGTTTGAAATCATGAAATACAATAAATGTCAATTTCTATTTGTGGTAATTTGTAAAAAAAAAAAAATCTCAACTTACTTGAAGAATGTGGAAGGTAATTTTTTTTATCTCTATTGTAGTTTGTCGATAAAAGTTTTTGATGATTAAATTTAGTGTTATTTGGGATGTATAAAATAGTTTTAGAATTTATTTGACCATGCCAAGGCGTTGAAAATGGTTGTGTTCATCTTAGGAATGGTTTGAACTAAATTTAAGGAGTTTACCAAACTTTGAGAGTATCTTTAACACACTTCAACGCCAATTTGGGGCGTATGGCAAGCCATTTTATTGGTCATACTTTGGGTTTTATATGTTCAATTTTATATATACTAGATGTTCTAGTAATCGAAGAAAAATGACCATAAATATGAACTCGACTTTATTACCCAAAAAGTAACTGAAAATATATTTCTCAAATTAGTCGTAATTAAGCTTTCCAAATAAAAGGTATGTCCGAGTTGCATTCTTAGTAAACCTTTTGAAGCCATTGGTATGTTTTAATTTGTATTTACAAAATTCATTTATCATTTGTGGAATGTAGAGATACGAACTAAATGCCCTGTAATTGTTATAATTGGTTTTCCATATTTACCTATTCACATAAACTATTTCCAAACCGTTCAATTAATAAAATATATGTCGAGAAAATTTTATTTATAATGGTTTACATTCCATCTATAAATTCCTAAATTCTCTATTATAGTTTTTATATGTGCATAGTGTCTTGCAAAAATTAGGATATCGTGGGTCTATATAAACTAGAATTATTAAGTAATTTCTTAATTTTGAAATTACAATATTTCATTGATTATACTGTCTTACCTACTTGTATTTATAAGCCATATATTAAATGCATTATTTTTTAAGTATTTTGTGGCGTTTTATGTAGCACAATGTTAGAGACCACTCATGGCTGCCGATAAGTGTTGTCATGATGTTAAAATGGAATGTAATGCAAATAAACTACATGATATGCAAAATTGTGACAAATATTGCATGGAAAATTGCAGTAACGGAAAGGGTGGGCATTATAGAAAATGGGACCACAATCTTTGTCATTGCCTGTGCTAAAACTTATGTGGATCTCTTTTTTATTAGAAGTTACATACGTAATTAAAGGATATAAGAGATCTTTTGATTTCTTATTTATAGTGTGAAATTAAGGAGTGATAAATGATTGTAACTCCTATTAACCATAATTTCTGAATAATACAATATGGTATTCTGTTATGTAATATCTTCTGATACGAGTATGTCCTTTAAATTCCATAAGTAACTCAAATAGTAGTTTGCTTTGAAGGATTTGAAATCCCATGAATTTTGTAGTTATCAAAACATGGTGACTGTGCTCTGCAAGCTTGAAGTGAAATCAAAATTCGAGAAAATATGAACCGGTCCTAGTAGAAAATAAAAAGGGAACCTCAAGGAAACTTAAGAAATGAATGACAATTTCCATAAGCTAATAAAAATATTTTATCTTTAGATAAACAAGAAATTAAAGTTTTTACTCTAATATGCTTGGTATTTTCTATAGGACATAAACTGTTGTACTTCCTTTTTAAACAACAAAGTAGATTGTAAAATTAATTACTCGAACCTAGAAGCTTATGCATTTGTAGGATGCCTCGATGGGATTGCAAAACAAATTTATGTTGTTCAAATTAATGGCTACCGTACTTCTACTTTTTAAACAACAAAGTAGATTGTAAAAATAATTACCCCGAACCTAGGAGCTTATGCATTTGTAGGATGCCTCGATGGGATTGCAAAACCAATTTATGTTGTTCAAATTAATGGCTACGATACTTCTACTATTGATGAAAAATAAGCTTTGTAGTTTTACCCTCGGTAAAAGCGACCGATATAACGACACGTGGTAATGAATTCTTTTTTTACTTTTCGACATATTATATATAACAACCAACTGATTGTCATTATGTTGTGATTTTCGCGTAACAGAAACTAAGAAGAAACTCAAAGGGAGACCTTGACATCAAAATTTAGGGCTAATCTAAAATTCATTAAACTAATTAAATAAAACAAATAGGTAATAAGAATAATCTAGAATGGTCATAATGTAAATAAATTTAATAATTTCTGGAATTAATTTATATTTTGAAGTCAAATGTTAAAAAGTTAAGGTTAGCGTTCACTTAGCAACCTTTGGATGTTCCTTAGTGGTTATGACCAATTATTGGTCAAATGATAAGGAATGGAACGTAAGAGGTTTAATACCGACAAATGATTAGAGCTTAAGCTCTCTTTCCACCTCACTTGTGATGAACGAACTTGAGAGTTGATGGAAGTGGAGATTGGTTATTTGACTTTTGAAAGAACGTCGTAATAGATTTTTAATAACATTTAATGATTGTAAACTATGGATGGCTCGTAGAAGAATTCGAAGGTAGATTACTACCTATTTTCTTATAAGTTGTAACCTAGGGTTTTGCTCCTTCCAAGAATCCAAAATCCTTTGGTGGTTTGGATGTTTAATTGAGTTTTGAATTTAGGTTTCATCAATACTTCGTCAATCTATCATCAACTTCTTCTACTAATTCTTATTTGAAGTTTACTTGTGAATTTTGGGACATTATGAACACTATGTTGAGGAATTAATATTCTTGGGACCATAGATCATGAATTTGTTGTCATATTAATTTAGAAATGTGTTTTTGAATACCAAATGAGGTTTATTAATCCAAAATGAAATGCAATTAAATTTGAATTTTTCGTTCGATTAATTTCAAACTTATAACGATGATATGGCATTCACTTGAGGACTATGTACCTAGATTATGTGTTGGAATTGATTATATTAGTCGATTATCAACATAAATGTAAAATCTAGTTTGAAATCATGAAATACAATAAATGTCAATTTCTATTTGTGGTAATTTGTAAAAAAAAAAAAATTCTCAACTTACTTGAAGAATGTGGAAGGTAATTTTTTTATCTCTATTGTAGTTTGTCGGTAAAAGTTTTTGATGATTAAATTTAGTGTTATTTGGGATGTATAAAATAGTTTTAGAATTTATTTGACCATGCCAAGGCGGTGAAAATGGTTGTGTTCATCTTAGGAATGGTTTGAACTAAATTTAAGGAGTTTACCAAACTTTGGGAGTATCTTTAACACACTTCAACGCCAATTTGGGGCGTATGGCAAGCCATTTTATTGGTCATACTTTGGGTTTTATATGTTCAATTTTATATATACTAGATGTTCTAGTAATCGAAGAAAAATGACCATAAATATGAACTCGACTTTATTACCCAAAAAGTAACTGAAAATATATTTCTCAAATTAGTCGTAATTAAACTTTCCAAATAAAAGGTATGTCCGAGTTGCATTCTTAGTAAACCTTTTGAAGCCATTGGTATGTTTTAATTTGTATTTACAAAATTCATTTATCATTTGTGGAATGTAGAGATACGAACTAAATGCACTGTAATTGTTATAATTGGTTTTCCATATTTACCTATTCACATAAACTATTCCCAAACCGTTCAATTAATAAAATATATGTCGAGAAAATTTTATTTTCAATGGTTTACATTCCATCTATAAATTCCTAAATTCTCTATTATAGTTTTTGTATGTGCATAGTGTCTTGCAAAAATTAGGATATCGTGGGTCTATATAAACTAGAATTATTAAGTAATTTCTTAATTTTGAAATTACAATATTTCATTGATTTTGCTGTCTTACCTACTTGTATATATAAGCCATATATTAAATGCATTATTTTTTAAGTATTTTGTTGGCGTTTTATGTAGCACAATGTTAGAGACCACTCATGGCTGCCGATAAGTGTTGTCATGATGTTAAAATGGAATGTAATGCAAATAAACTACATGATATGCAAAATTGTGACAAATATTGCATGGAAAATTGCAGTAACGGAAAGGGTGGGCATTATAGAAAATGGGACCACAATCTTTGTCATTGCCTGTGCTAAAACTTATGTGGATCTCTTTTTTATTAGAAGTTACATACGTAATTAAAGGATATAAGAGATCTTTTGATTTCTTATTTATAGTGTGAAATTAAGGAGTGATAAATGATTGTAACTCCTATTAACCATAATTTCTGAATAATACAATATGGTATTCTTTATGTAATATCTTCTGATACGAGTATGTCCTTTAAATTCCATGAGTAACTCAAATAGTAGTTTTCTTTGAAGGATTTGAAATCCCATGAATTTTGTAGTTATCAAAACATGGTGACTGTGCTCTGCAAGCTTGAAGTGAAATCAAAATTCGAGAAAATATGAACCGGTCCTAGTAGAAAATAAAAAGGGAACCTCAAGGAAACTTAAGAAATGAATGACAATTTCCATAAGCTAATAAAAATATTTTATGTTTAGATAAACAAGAAATTAAAGTTTTTACTCTAATATGCTTGGTATTTTCTATAGGACATAAACTGTTGTACTTCCTTTTTAAACAACAAAGTAGATTGTAAAATTAATTACTCGAACCTAGAAGCTTATGCATTTGTAGGATGCCTCGATGGGATTGCAAAACAAATTTATGTTGTTCAAATTAATGGCTACGGTACTTCTACTTTTTAAACAACAAAGTAGATTGTAAAAATAATTACCCCGAACCTAGGAGCTTATGCATTTGTAGGATGCCTCGATGGGATTGCAAAACCAATTTATGTTGTTCAAATTAATGGCTACGATACATCTACTATTGATGAAAAATAAGCTTTGTAGTATTACCCTCGGTAAAAGCGACCGATATAACGACACGTGGTAATGAATTCTTTTTTTACTTTTCGACATATTATATATAACAACCAACTGATTGTCATTATGTTGTGATTTTCGCGTAAAAGAAACTAAGAAGAAACTCAAAGGGAGGCCTTGACATCAAAATTTAGGGCTAATCTAAAATTCATTAAACTAATTAAATAAAACAAATAGGTAATAAGAATAATCTAGAATGGTCAAAATGTAAATAAATTTAATAATTTCAGGAATTAATTTATATTTTGAAGTCAAATGTTAAAAAGTTAAGGTTAGCGTTCACTTAGCAACCTTTGGATGTTCCTTAGTGGTTATGACCAATTATTGGTCAAATGATAAGGAATGGAACGTAAGAGGTTTAATACCGACAAATGATTAGAGCTTAAGCTCTCTTTCCACCTCACTTGTGATGAACGAACTTGAGAGTTGATGGAAGTGGAGATTGGTTATTTGACTTTTGAAAGAACGTCGTAATAGATTTTTAATAACATTTAATGATTGTAAACTATGGATGGCTCGTAGAAGAATTCGAAGGTAGATTACTACCTATTTTCTTATAAGTTGTAACCTAGGGTTTTGCTCCTTCCTAGAATCCAAAATCCTTTGGTGGTTTGGATGTTTAATTGAGTTTTGAATTTAGGTTTCATCAATACTTCGTCAATCTATCGTCAACTTCTTCTACTAATTCTTATTTGAAGTTTACTTGTGAATTTTGGGACATTATGAACACTATGTTGAGGAATTAATATTCTTGGGACCATAGATCATGAATTTGTTGTCATATTAATTTAGAAATGTGTTTTTGAATACCAAATGAGGTTTATTAATCCAAAATGAAATGCAAGTAAATTTGAATTTTTCGTTCGATTAATTTCAAACTTATAACGATGATATGGCATTCACTTGAGGACTATGTACCTAGATTATGTGTTGGAATTGATTATATTAGTCGATTATCAACATAAATGTATAATCTAGTTTGAAATCATGAAATACAATAAATGTCAATTTCTATTTGTGGTAATTTGTAAAAAAAAAAATTCTCAACTTACTTGAAGAATGTGGAAGGTAATTTTTTTTATCTCTATTGTAGTTTGTCGGTAAAAGTTTTTGATGATTAAATTTAGTGTTATTTGGGATGTATAAAATAGTTTTAGAATTTATTTGACCATGCCAAGGCGTTGAAAATGGTTGTGTTCATCTTAGGAATGGTTTGAACTAAATTTAAGGAGTTTACCAAACTTTGAGAGTATCTTTAACACACTTCAACGCCAATTTAGGGCGTATGGCAAGCCATTTTATTGGTCATACTTTGGGTTTTATATGTTCAATTTTATATATACTAGATGTTCTAGTAATCGAAGAAAAATGACCATAAATATGAACCGACTTTATTACCCAAAAAGTAACTGAAAATATATTTCTCAAATTAGTCGTAATTAAGCTTTCCAAATAAAAGGTATGTCCGAGTTGCATTCTTAGTAAACCTTTTGAAGCCATTGGTATGTTTTAATTTGTATTTACAAAATTCATTTATCGTTTGTGGAATATAGAGATACGAACTAAATGCACTGTAATTGTTATAATTGGTTTTCCATATTTACCTATTCACATAAACTATTTCCAAACCTTTCAATTAATAAAATATATGTCGAGAAAATTTTATTTTTAATGGTTTACATTCCATCTATAAATTCCTAAATTCTCTATTATAGTTTTTGTATGTGCATAGTGTCTTGCAAAAATTAGGATATCGTGGGTCTATATAAACTAGAATTATTAAGTAATTTCTTAATTTTGAAATTACAATATTTCATTGATTTTGCTGTCTTACCTACTTGTATATATAAGCCATATATTAAATGCATTATTTTTTAAGTATTTTGTTGGCGTTTTATGTAGCACAATGTTAGAGACCACTCATGGCTGCCGATAAGTGTTGTCATGATGTTAAAATGGAATGTAATGCAAATAAACTACATGATATGCAAAATTGTGACAAATATTGCATGGAAAATTGCAGTAACGAAAAGGGTGGGCATTATAGAAAATGGGACCACAATCTTTGTCATTGCCTGTGCTAAAACTTATGTGGATCTCTTTTTTATTAGAAGTTACATACGTAATTAAAGGATATAAGAGATCTTTTGATTTCTTATTTATAGTGTGAAATTAAGGAGTGATAAATGATTGTAACTCCTATTAACCATAATTTCTGAATAATACAATATGGTATTCTGTTATGTAATATCTTCTGATACGAGTATGTCCTTTAAATTCCATGAGTAACTCAAATAGTAGTTTGCTTTGAAGGATTTGAAATCCCATGAATTTTGTAGTTATCAAAACATGGTGACTGTGCTCTGCAAGCTTGAAGTGAAATCAAAATTCGAGAAAATATGAACCGGTCCTAGTAGAAAATAAAAAGGGAACCTCAAGGAAACTTAAGAAATGAATGACAATTTCCATAAGCTAATAAAAATATTTTATCTTTAGATAAACAAGAAATTAAAGTTTTTACTCTAATATGCTTGGTATTTTCTATAGGACATAAACTGTTGTACTTCCTTTTTAAACAACAAAGTAGATTGTAAAATTAATTACTCGAACCTAGAAGCTTATGCATTTGTAGGATGCCTCGATGGGATTGCAAAACAAATTTATGTTGTTCAAATTAATGGCTACCGTACTTCTACTTTTTAAACAACAAAGTAGATTGTAAAAATAATTACCCCGAACCTAGGAGCTTATGCATTTGTAGGATGCCTCGATGGGATTGCAAAACCAATTTATGTTGTTCAAATTAATGGCTACGATACTTCTACTATTGATGAAAAATAAGCTTTGTAGTTTTACCCTCGGTAAAAGCGACCGATATAACGACACGTGGTAATGAATTCTTTTTTTACTTTTCGACATATTATATATAACAACCAACTGATTGTCATTTTGTTGTGATTTTCGCGTAACAGAAACTAAGAAGAAACTCAAAGGGAGACCTTGACATCAAAATTTAGGGCTAATCTAAAATTCATTAAATTAATTAAATAAAACAAATAGGTAATAAGAATAATCAAGAATGGTCAAAATGTAAATAAATTTAATAATTTCTGGAATTAATTTATATTTTGAAGTCAAATGTTAAAAAGTTAAGGTTAGCGTTCACTTAGCAACCTTTGGATGTTCCTTAGTGGTTATGACCAATTATTGGTCAAATGATAAGGAATGGAACGTAAGAGGTTTAATACCGACAAATGATTAGAGCTTAAGCTCTCTTTCCACCTCACTTGTGATGAACGAACTTGAGAGTTGATGGAAGTGGAGATTGGTTATTTGACTTTTGAAAGAACGTCGTAATAGATTTTTAATAACATTTAATGATTGTAAACTATGGATGGCTCGTAGAAGAATTCGAAGGTAGATTACTACCTATTTTCTTATAAGTTGTAACCTAGGGTTTTGCTCCTTCCTAGAATCCAAAATCCTTTGGTGGTTTGGATGTTTAATTGAGTTTTGAATTTAGGTTTCATCAATACTTCGTCAATCTATCATCAACTTCTTCTACTAATTCTTATTTGAAGTTTACTTGTGAATTTTGGGACATTATGAACACTATGTTGAGGAATTAATATTCTTGGGACCATAGATCATGAATTTGTTGTCATATTAATTTAGAAATGTGTTTTTGAATACCAAATGAGGTTTATTAATCCAAAATGAAATGCAAGTAAATTTGAATTTTTCGTTCGATTAATTTCAAACTTATAACGATGATATGGCATTCACTTGAGGACTATGTACCTAGATTATGTGTTGGAATTGATTATATTAGTCGATTATCAACATAAATGTATAATCTAGTTTGAAATCATGAAATACAATAAATGTCAATTTCTATTTGTGGTAATTTGTAAAAAAAAAAAATTCTCAACTTACTTGAAGAATGTGGAAGGTAATTTTTTTATCTCTATTGTAGTTTGTCGGTAAAAGTTTTTGATGATTAAATTTAGTGTTATTTGGGATGTATAAAATAGTTTTAGAATTTATTTGACCATGCCAAGGCGTTGAAAATGGTTGTGTTCATCTTAGGAATGGTTTGAACTAAATTTAAGGAGTTTACCAAACTTTGGGAGTATCTTTAACACACTTCAACGCCAATTTGGGGTGTATGGCAAGCCATTTTATTGGTCATACTTTGGGTTTTATATGTTCAATTTTATATATACTAGATATTCTAGTAATCGAAGAAAAATGACCATAAATATGAACTCGACTTTATTACCCAAAAAGTAACTGAAAATATATTTCTCAAATTAGTCCTAATTAAGCTTTCCAAATAAAAGGTATGTCCGAGTTGCATTCTTAGTAAACCTTTTGAAGCCATTGGTATGTTTTAATTTGTATTTACAAAATTCATTTATCATTTGTGGAATGTAGAGATACGAACTAAATGCACTGTAATTGTTATAATTGGTTTTCCATATTTACCTATTCACATAAACTATTTCCAAACCGTTCAATTAATAAAATATATGTCGAGAAAATTTTATTTATAATGGTTTACATTCCATCTATAAATTCCTAAATTCTCTATTATAGTTTTTGTATGTGCATAGTGTCTTGCAAAAATTAGGATATCGTGGGTCTATATAAACTAGAATTATTAAGTAATTTCTTAATTTTGAAATTACAATATTTCATTGATTTTGCTGTCTTACCTACTTGTATATATAAGCCATATATTAAATGCATTATTTTTTAAGTATTTTGTTGGCGTTTTATGTAGCACAATGTTAAAGACCACTCATGGCTGCCGATAAGTGTTGTCATGATGTTAAAATGGAATGTAATGCAAATAAACTACATGATATGCAAAATTGTGACAAATATTACATGGAAAATTGCAGTAACGGAAAGGGTGGGCATTATAGAAAATGGGACCACAATCTTTGTCATTGCCTGTGCTAAAACTTATGTGGATCTCTTTTTTATTAGAAGTTACATACGTAATTAAAGGATATAAGAGATCTTTTGATTTCTTATTTATAGTGTGAAATTAAGGAGTGATAAATGATTGTAACTCCTATTAACCATAATTTCTGAATAATACAATATGGTATTCTGTTATGTAATATCTTCTGATACGAGTATGTCCTTTAAATTCCATGAGTAACTCAAATAGTAGTTTGCTTTGAAGGATTTGAAATCCCATGAATTTTGTAGTTATCAAAACATGGTGACTGTGCTCTGCAAACTTGAAGTGAAATCAAAATTCGAGAAAATATGAACCGGTCCTAGTAGAAAATAAAAAGGGAACCTCAAGGAAACTTAAGAAATGAATGACAATTTCCATAAGCTAATAAAAATATTTTATCTTTAGATAAACAAGAAATTAAAGTTTTTACTCTAATATGCTTGGTATTTTCTATAGGACATAAACTGTTGTACTTCCTTTTTAAACAACAAAGTAGATTGTAAAAATAATTAATCGAACCTAGAAGCTTATGCATTTGTAGGATGCCTCGATGGGATTGCAAAACAAATTTATGTTGTTCAAATTAATGGCTACCGTACTTCTACTTTTTAAACAACAAAGTAGATTGTAAAAATAATTACCCCGAACCTAGGAGCTTATGCATTTGTAGGATGCCTCGATGGGATTGCAAAACCAATTTATGTTGTTCAAATTAATGGCTACGATACTTCTACTATTGATGAAAAATAAGCTTTGTAGTTTTACCCTCGGTAAAAGCGACCGATATAACGACACGTGGTGATGAATTCTTTTTTTACTTTTCGACATGTTATATATAACAACCAACTGATAGTCATTATGTTGTGATTTTCGCGTAATAGAAACTAAGAAGAAACTCAAAGGGAGACCTTGACATCAAAATTTAGGGCTAATCTAAAATTCATTAAACTAATTAAATAAAACAAATAGGTAATAAGAATAATCTAGAATGGTCAAAATGTAAATAAATTTAATAATTTCAGGAATTAATTTATATTTTGAAGTCAAATGTTAAAAAGTTAAGGTTAGCGTTCACTTAGCAACCTTTGGATGTTCCTTAGTGGTTATGACCAATTATTGGTCAAATGATAAGGAATGGAACGTAAGAGGTTTAATACCTCTACTGACAAATGATTAGAGCTTAAGCTCTCTTTCCACCTCACTTGTGATGAACGAACTTGAGAGTTGATGGAAGTGGAGATTGGTTATTTGAATTTTGAAAGAACGTCGTAATATATTTTTAATAACATTTAATGATTGTAAACTATGCATGGCTCATAGAAGAATTCGAAGGTAGATTACTACCTATTTTCTTATAAGTTGTAACCTAGGGTTTTGCTCCTTCCTAGAATCCAAAATCGTTTGGTGGTTTGGATGTTTAATTGAGTTTTGAATTTAGGTTTCATCAAAACTTCGTCAATCTATCATCAACTTCTTCTACTAATTCTTATTTGAAGTTTACTTGTGAATTTTGGGACATTATGAACACTATGTTGAGGAATTAATATTCTTGGGACCATAGATCATGAATTTGTTGTCATATTAATTTAGAAATGTGTTTTTGAATACCAAATGAGGTTTATTAATCCAAAATGAAATGCAAGTAAATTTGAATTTTTCGTTCGATTAATTTCAAACTTATAACGATGATATGGCATTCACTTGAGGACTATGTACCTAGATTATGTGTTGGAATTGATTATATTAGTCGATTATCAACATAAATGTATAATCTAGTTTGAAATCATGAAATACAATAAATGTCAATTTCTATTTGTGGTAATTTGTAAAAAAAAAAAATTCTCAACTTACTTGAAGAATGTGGAAGGTAATTTTTTTTATCTCTATTGTAGTTTGTCGGTAAAAGTTTTTGATGATTAAATTTAGTGTTATTTGGGATGTATAAAATAGTTTTAGAATTTATTTGACCATGCCAAGGCGTTGAAAATGGTTGTGTTCATCTTAGGAATGGTTTGAACTAAATTTAAGGAGTTTACCAAACTTTGAGAGTATCTTTAACACACTTCAACGCCAATTTGGGGCGTATGGCAAGCCATTTTATTGGTCATACTTTGGGTTTTATATGTTCAATTTTATATATACTAGATGTTCTAGTAATCGAAAAAAAATGACCATACATATGAACTCGACTTTATTACCCAAAAAGTAACTGAAAATATATTTCTCAAATTAGTCGTAATTAAGCTTTCCAAATAAAAGGTATGTCTGAGTTGCATTCTTAGTAAACCTTTTGAAGCCATTGGTATGTTTTAATTTGTATTTACAAAATTCATTTATCATTTGTGGAATGTAGAGATACGAACTAAATGCACTGTAATTGTTATAATTGGTTTTCCATATTTACCTATTCACATAAACTATTTCCAAACCGTTCAATTAATAAAATATATGTCGAGAAAATTTTATTTATAATGGTTTACATTCCATCTATAAGTTCCTAAATTCTCAATTATAGTTTTTATATGTGCATAGTGTCTTGCAAAAATTAGGATATCGTGGGTCTATATAAACTAGAATTATTAAGTAATTTCTTAATTTTGAAATTACAGTATTTCATTGATTTTGCTGTCTTACCTACTTGTATATATAAGCCATATATTAAATGCATTATTTTTTAAGTATTTTGTTGGCGTTTTATGTAGCACAATGTTAGAGACCACTCATGGCTGCCGATAAGTGTTGTCATGATGTTAAAATGGAATGTAATGCAAATAAACTACATGATATGCAAAATTGTGACAAATATTGCATGGAAAATTGCAGTAACGGAAAGGGTGGGCATTATAGAAAATGGGACCACAATCTTTGTCATTGCCTGTGCTAAAACTTATGTGGATCTCTTTTTTATTAGAAGTTACATACGTAATTAAAGGATATAAGAGATCTTTTGATTTCTTATTTATAGTGTGAAATTAAGGAGTGATAAATGATTGTAACTCCTATTAACCATAATTTTTGAATAATACAATATGGTATTCTGTTATGTAATATCTTCTGATACGAGTATGTCCTTTAAATTCCATGAGTAACTCAAATAGTAGTTTGCTTTGAAGGATTTGAAATCCCATGAATTTTGTAGTTATCAAAACATGGTGACTGTGCTCTGCAAGCTTGAAGTGAAATCAAAATTCGAGAAAATATGAACCGGTCCTGGTAGAAAATAAAAAGGGAACCTCAAGGAAACTTAAGAAATGAATGACAATTTCCATAAGCTAATAAAAATATTTTATCTTTAGATAAACAAGAAATTAAAGTTTTTACTCTAATATGCTTGGTATTTTCTATAGGACATAAACTGTTGTACTTCCTTTTTAAACAACAAAGTAGATTGTAAAAATAATTACTCGAACCTAGAAGCTTATGCATTTGTAGGATGCCTCGATGGGATTGCAAAACAAATTTATGTTGTTCAAATTAATGGCTACCGTACTTCTACTTTTTAAACAACAAAGTAGATTGTAAAAATAATTACCCCGAACCTAGGAGCTTATGCATTTGTAGGATGCCTCGATGGGATTGCAAAACCAATTTATGTTGTTCAAATTAATGGCTACGATACTTCTACTATTGATGAAAAGTAAGCTTTGTAGTTTTACCCTCGGTAAAAGCGACCGATATAACGACACGTGTTAATGAATTCTTTTTTTACTTTTCGACATGTTATATATAACAACCAACTGATTGTCATTATGTTGTGATTTTCGCGTAACAGAAACTAAGAAGAAACTCAAAGGGAGACCTTGACATCAAAATTTAGGGCTAATCTAAAATTCATTAAACTAATTAAATAAAACAAATAGGTAATAAGAATAATCTAGAATGGTCAAAATGTAAAAAATTTAATAATTTCAGGAATTAATTTTTATTTTGAAGTCAAATGTTAAAAAGTTAAGGTTAGCGTTCACTTAGCAACCTTTGGATGTTCCTTAGTGGTTATGACCAATTATTGGTCAAATGATAAGGAATGGAACGTAAGAGGTTTAATACCTCTACTGACAAATGATTAGAGCTTAAGCTCTCTTTCCACCTCACTTGTGATGAACGAACTTGAGAGTTGATGGAAGTGGAGATTGGTTATTTGACTTTTGAAAGAACGTCGTAATATATTTTTAATAACATTTAATGATTGTAAACTATGGATGGCTCATAGAAGAATTCAAAGGTAGATTACTACCTATTTTCTTATAAGTTGTAACCTAGGGTTTTGCTCCTTCCTAGAATCCAAAATCCTTTGGTGGTTTGGATGTTTAATTGAGTTTTGAATTTAGGTTTCATCAATACTTCGTCAATCTATCATCAACTTCTTCTACTAATTCTTATTTGAAGTTTACTTGTGAATTTTGGGACATTATGAACACTATGTTGAGGAATTAATATTCTGGGGACCATAGATCATGAATTTGTTGTCATATTAATTTAGAAATGTGTTTTTGAATACCAAATGAGGTTTATTAATCCAAAATGAAATGCAAGTAAATTTGAATTTTTCGTTCGATTAATTTCAAACTTATAACGATGATATGGCATTCACTTGAGGACTATGTACCTAGATTATGTGTTGGAATTGATTATATTAGTCGATTATCAACATAAATGTATAATCTAGTTTGAAATCATGAAATACAATAAATGTCAATTTCTATTTGTGGTAATTTTTAAAAACAAAAAATTCTCAACTTACTTGAAGAATGTGGAAGGTAATTTTTTTTATCTCTATTGTAGTTTGTCGGTAAAATTTTTGATGATTAAATTTAGTGTTATTTGGGATGTATAAAATAGTTTTAGAATTTATTTGACCATGCCAAGGCGTTGAAAATGGTTGTGTTCATCTTAGGAATGGTTTGAACTAAATTTAAGGAGTTTACCAAACTTTGAGAGTATCTTTAACACACTTCAACGCCAATTTGGGGCGTATGGCAAGCCATTTTATTGGTCATACTTTGGGTTTTATATGTTCAATTTTATATATACTAGATGTTCTAGTAATCGAAGAAAAATGACCATACATATGAACTCGACTTTATTACCCAAAAAGTAACTGAAAATATATTTCTCAAATTAGTCGTAATTAAGCTTTCCAAATAAAAGGTATGTCCGAGTTGCATTCTTAGTAAACCTTTTGAAGCCATTGGTATGTTTTAATTTGTATTTACAAAATTCATTTATCATTTGTGGAATGTAGAGATACGAACTAAATGCACTGTAATTGTTATAATTGGTTTTCCATATTTACCTATTCACATAAACTATTTCCAAACCGTTCAATTAATAAAATATATGTCGAGAAAATTTTATTTATAATGGTTTACATTCCATCTATAAATTCCTAAATTCTCTATTATAGTTTTTATATGTGCATAGTGTCTTGCAAAAATTAGGATATCGTGGGTCTATATAAACTAGAATTATTAAGTAATTTCTTAATTTTGAAATTGCAGTATTTCATTGATTTTGCTGTCTTACCAACTTGTATATATAAGCCATATATTAAATGCATTATTTTTTAAGTATTTTGTTGGCGTTTTATGTAGCACAATGTTAGAGACCACTCATGGCTGCCGATAAGTGTTGTCATGATGTTAAAATGGAATGTAATGCAAATAAACTACATGATATGCAAAATTGTGACAAATATTGCATGGAAAATTGCAGTAACGGAAAGGGTGGGCATTATAGAAAATGGGACCACAATCTTTGTCATTGCCTGTGCTAAAACTTATGTGGATCTCTTTTTTATTAGAAGTTACATACGTAATTAAAGGATATAAGAGATCTTTTGATTTCTTATTTATAGTGTGAAATTAAGGAGTGATAAATGATTGTAACTCCTATTAACCATAATTTCTGAATAATACAATATGGTATTCTGTTATGTAATATCTTCTGATACGAGTATGTCCTTTAAATTCCATGAGTAACTCAAATAGTAGTTTGCTTTGAAGGATTTGAAATCCCATGAATTTTGTAGTTATCAAAACATGGTGACTGTGCTCTGCAAGCTTGAAGTGAAATCAAAATTCGAGAAAATATGAACCGGTCCTAGTAGAAAATAAAAAGGGAACCTCAAGGAAACTTAAGAAATGAATGACAATTTCCATAAGCTAATAAAAATATTTTATCTTTAGATAAACAAGAAATTAAAGTTTTTACTCTAATATGCTTGGTATTTTCTATAGGACATAAACCGTTGTACTTCCTTTTTAAACAACAAAGTAGATTGTAAAAATAATTACTCGAACCTAGAAGCTTATGCATTTGTAGGATGCCTCGATGGGATTGCAAAACAAATTTATGTTGTTCAAATTAATGGCTACCGTACTTCTACTTTTTAAACAACAAAGTAGATTGTAAAAATAATTACCCCGAACCTAGGAGCTTATGCATTTGTAGGATGCCTCGATGGGATTGCAAAACCAATTTATGTTGTTCAAATTAATGGCTACGATACTTCTACTACCGATGAAAAATAAGCTTTGTAGTTTTACCCTCGGTAAAAGCGACCGATATAACGACACGTGGTAATGAATTCTTTTTTTACTTTTCGACATGTTATATATAACAACCAACTGATTGTCATTATGTTGTGATTTTCGCGTAACAGAAACTAAGAAGAAACTCAAAGGGAGACCTTGACATCAAAATTTAGGGCTAATCTAAAATTCATTAAACTAATTAAATAAAACAAATAGGTAATAAGAATAATCTAGAATGGTCAAAATGTAAATAAATTTAATAATTTCAGGAATTAATTTACATTTTGAAGTCAAATGTTAAAAAGTTAATGTTAGCGTTCACTTAGCAACCTTTAGATGTTCCTTAGTGGTTATGACCAATTATTGGTCAAATGATAAGGAATGGAACGTAAGAGGTTTAATACCTCTACTGACAAATGATTAGAGCTTAAGCTCTCTTTCCACCTCACTTGTGATGAACGAACTTGAGAGTTGATGGAAGTGGAGATTGGTTATTTGAATTTCGAAAGAACGTCGTAATAGATTTTTAATAACATTTAATGATTGTAAACTATGGATGGCTCATAGAAGAATTCAAAGGTAGATTACTACCTATTTTCTTATAAGTTGTAACCTAGGGTTTTGCTCCTTCCTAGAATCCAAAATCCTTTGGTGGTTTGGATGTTTAATTGAGTTTTGAATTTAGGTTTCATCAATACTTCGTCAATCTATCATCAACTTCTTCTACTAATTCTTATTTGAAGTTTACTTGTGAATTTTGGGACATTATGAACACTATGTTGAGGAATTAATATTCTGGGGTCCATAGATCATGAATTTGTTGTCATATTAATTTAGAAATGTGTTTTTGAATACCAAATGAGGTTTATTAATCCAAAATGAAATGCAAGTAAATTTGAATTTTTCGTTCGATTAATTTCAAACTTATAACAATGATATGGCATTCACTTGAGGACTATGTACCTAGATTATGTGTTGGAATTGATTATATTAGTCGATTATCAACATAAATGTATAATCTAGTTTGAAATCATGAAATACAATAAATGTCAATTTCTATTTGTGGTAATTTGTAAAAACAAAAAAAATTCTCAACTTACTTGAAGAATGTGGAAGGTAATTTTTTTTATCTCTATTGTAGTTTGTCGGTAAAAGTTTTTGATGATTAAATTTAGTGTTATTTGGGATGTATAAAATAGTTTTAGAATTTATTTGACCATGCCAAGGCGTTGAAAATGGTTGTGTTCATCTTAGGAATGGTTTGAACTAAATTTAAGGAGTTTACCAAACTTTGAGAGTATCTTTAACACACTTCAACGCCAATTTGGGGCGTATGGCAAGCCATTTTATTGGTCATACTTTGGGTTTTATATGTTCAATTTTATATATACTAGATGTTCTAGTAATCGAAGAAAAATGACCATAAATATGAACCGACTTTATTACCCAAAAAGTAACTGAAAATATATTTCTCAAATTAGTCGTAATTAAGCTTTCCAAATAAAAGGTATGTCCGAGTTGCATTCTTAGTAAACCTTTTGAAGCCATTGGTATGTTTTAATTTGTATTTACAAAATTCATTTATCATTTGTGGAATGTAGAGATACGAACTAAATGCACTGTAATTGTTATAATTGGTTTTCCATATTTACCTATTCACATAAACTATTTCCAAACCGTTCAATTAATAAAATATATGTCGAGAAAATTTTATTTATAATGGTTTACATTCCATCTATAAGTTCCTAAATTCTCTATTATAGTTTTTATATGTGCATAGTGTCTTGCAAAAATTAGGATATCGTGGGTCTATATAAACTAGAATTATTAAGTAATTTCTTAATTTTGAAATTACAGTATTTCATTGATTTTGCTGTCTTACCTACTTGTATATATAAGCCATATATTAAATGCATTATTTTTTAAGTATTTTGTTGGCGTTTTATGTAGCACAATGTTAGAGACCACTCATGGCTGCCGATAAGTGTTGTCATGATGTTAAAATGGAATGTAATGCAAATAAACTACATGATATGCAAAATTGTGACAAATATTGCATGGAAAATTGCAGTAACGGAAAGGGTGGGCATTATAGAAAATGGGACCACAATCTTTGTCATTGCCTGTGCTAAAACTTATGTGGATCTCTTTTTTATTAGAAGTTACATACGTAATTAAAGGATATAAGAGATCTTTTGATTTCTTATTTATAGTGTGAAATTAAGGAGTGATAAATGATTGTAACTCCTATTAACCATAATTTTTGAATAATACAATATGGTATTCTGTTATGTAATATCTTCTGATACGAGTATGTCCTTTAAATTCCATGAGTAACTCAAATAGTAGTTTGCTTTGAAGGATTTGAAATCCCATGAATTTTGTAGTTATCAAAACATGGTGACTGTGCTCTGCAAGCTTGAAGTGAAATCAAAATTCGAGAAAATATGAACCGGTCCTGGTAGAAAATAAAAAGGGAACCTCAAGGAAACTTAAGAAATGAATGACAATTTCCATAAGCTAATAAAAATATTTTATCTTTAGATAAACAAGAAATTAAAGTTTTTACTCTAATATGCTTGGTATTTTCTATAGGACATAAACTGTTGTACTTCCTTTTTAAACAACAAAGTAGATTGTAAAAATAATTACTCGAACCTAGAAGCTTATGCATTTGTAGGATGCCTCGATGGGATTGCAAAACAAATTTATGTTGTTCAAATTAATGGCTACCGTACTTCTACTTTTTAAACAACAAAGTAGATTGTAAAAATAATTACCCCGAACCTAGGAGCTTATGCATTTGTAGGATGCCTCGATGGGATTGCAAAACCAATTTATGTTGTTCAAATTAATGGCTACGATACTTCTACTATTGATGAAAAATAAGCTTTGTAGTTTTACCCTCGGTAAAAGCGACCGATATAACGACACGTGGTAATGAATTCTTTTTTTACTTTTCGACATGTTATATATAACAACCAACTGATTGTCATTATGTTGTGATTTTCGCGTAACAGAAACTAAGAAGAAACTCAAAGGGAGACCTTGACATCAAAATTTAGGGCTAATCTAAAATTCATTAAACTAATTAAATAAAACAAATAGGTAATAAGAATAATCTAGAATGGTCAAAATGTAAATAAATTTAATAATTTCAGGAATTAATTTATATTTTGAAGTCAAATGTTAAAAAGTTAAGGTTAGCGTTCACTTAGCAACCTTTGGATGTTCCTTAGTGGTTATGACCAATTATTGTCAAATGATAAGGAATGGAACGTAAGAGGTTTAATACCTCTACTGACAAATGATTAGAGCTTAAGCTCTCTTTCCACCTCACTTGTGATGAACGAACTTGAGAGTTGATGGAAGTGGAGATTGGTTATTTGAATTTTGAAAGAACGTCGTAATAGATTTTTAATAACATTTAATGATTGTAAACTATGGATGGCTCATAGAAGAATTCGAAGGTAGATTACTACCTATTTTCTTATAAGTTGTAACCTAGGGTTTTGCTCCTTCCTAGAATCCAAAATCCTTTGGTGGTTTGGATGTTTAATTGAGTTTTGAATTTAGGTTTCATCAATACTTCGTCAATCTATCATCAACTTCTTCTACTAATTCTTATTTGAAGTTTACTTGTGAATTTTGGGACATTATGAACACTATGTTGAGGAATTAATATTCTTGGGACCATAGATCATGAATTTGTTGTCATATTAATTTAGAAATGTGTTTTTGAATACCAAATGAGGTTTATTAATCCAAAATGAAATGCAAGTAAATTTGAATTTTTCGTTCGATTAATTTCAAACTTATAACGATGATATGGCATTCACTTGAGGACTATGTACCTAGATTATGTGTTGGAATTGATTATATTAGTCGATTATCAACATAAATGTATAATCTAGTTTGAAATCATGAAATACAATAAATGTCAATTTCTCTTTGTGGTAATTTGTAAAAAAAAAAAAAAAATTCTCAACTTACTTGAAGAATGTGGAAGGTAATTTTTTTTATCTCTATTGTAGTTTGTCGGTAAAAGTTTTTGATGATTAAATTTAGTGTTATTTGGGATGTATAAAATAGTTTTAGAATTTATTTGACCATGCCAAGGCGTTGAAAATGGTTGTGTTCATCTTAGGAATGGTTTGAACTAAATTTAAGGAGTTTACCAAACTTTGAGAGTATCTTTAACACACTTCAACGCCAATTTGGGGCGTATGGCAAGCCATTTTATTGGTCATACTTTGGGTTTTATATGTTCAATTTTATATATACTAGATGTTCTAGTAATCGAAGAAAAATGACCATAAATATGAACCGACTTTATTACCCAAAAAGTAACTGAAAATATATTTCTCAAATTAGTCGTAATTAAGCTTTCCAAATAAAAGGTATGTCCGAGTTGCATTCTTAGTAAACCTTTTGAAGCCATTGGTATGTTTTAATTTGTATTTACAAAATTCATTTATCATTTGTGGAATGTAGAGATACGAACTAAATGCACTTTAATTGTTATAATTGGTTTTCCATATTTACCTATTCACATAAACTATTTCCAAACCGTTCAATTAATAAAATATATGTCGAGAAAATTTTATTTATAATGGTTTACATTCCATCTATAAATTCCTAAATTCTCTAGTATAGTTTTTATATGAGCATAGTGTCTTGCAAAAATTAGGATATCGTGGGTCTATATAAACTAGAATTATTAAGTAATTTCTTAATTTTGAAATTGCAGTATTTCATTGATTTTGCTGTCTTACCTACTTGTATATATAAGCCATATATTAAATGCATTATTTTTTAAGTATTTTGTTGGCGTTTTATGTAGCACAATGTTAGAGACCACTCATGGCTGCCGATAAGTGTTGTCATGATGTTAAAATGGAATGTAATGCAAATAAACTACATGATATGCAAAATTGTGACAAATATTGCATGGAAAATTGCAGTAACGGAAAGGGTTGGCATTATAGAAAATGGGACCACAATCTTTGTCATTGCTTGTGCTAAAACTTATGTGGATCTCTTTTTTATTAGAAGTTACATACGTAATTAAAGGATATAAGAGATCTTTTGATTTCTTATTTATAGTGTGAAATTAAGGAGTGATAAATGATTGTAACTCCTATTAACCATAATTTCTGAATAATACAATATGGTATTCTGTTATGTAATATCTTCTGATACGAGTATGTCCTTTAAATTCCATGAGTAACTCAAATAGTAGTTTGCTTTGAAGGATTTGAAATCCCATGAATTTTGTAGTTATCAAAACATGGTGACTGTGCTCTGCAAGCTTGAAGTGAAATCAAAATTCGAGAAAATATGAACCGGTCCTCGTAGAAAATAAAAAGGGAACCTCGAGGAAACTTAAGAAATGAATGACAATTTCCATAAGCTAATAAAAATATTTTATCTTTAGATAAACAAGAAATTAAAGTTTTTACTCTAATATGCTTGGTATTTTCTATAGGACATAAACTGTTGTACTTCCTTTTTAAACAACAAAGTAGATTGTAAAAATAATTACTCGAACCTAGAAGCTTATGCATTTGTAGGATGCCTCGATGGGATTGCAAAACAAATTTATGTTGTTCAAATTAATGGCTACCGTACTTCTCCTTTTTAAACAACAAAGTAGATTGTAAAAATAATTACCCCGAACCTAGGAGCTTATGCATTTGTAGGATGCCTCGATGGGATTGCAAAACCAATTTATGTTGTTCAAATTAATGGCTACGATACTTCTACTATTGATGAAAAATAAGCTTTGTAGTTTTACCCTCTGTAAAAGCGACCGATATAATGACACGTGGTAATGAATTCTTTTTTTACTTTTCGACATGTTATATATAACAACCAACTGATTGTCATTATGTTGTGATTTTCGCGTAACAGAAACTAAGAAGAAACTCAAAGGGAGACCTTGACATCAAAATTTAGGGCTAATCTAAAATTCATTAAACTAATTAAATAAAACAAATAGGTAATAAGAATAATCTAGAATGGTCAAAATGTAAATAAATTTAATAATTTCAGGAATTAATTTATATTTTGAAGTCAAATGTTAAAAAGTTAAGGTTAGCGTTCACTTAGCAACCTTTGGATGTTCCTTAGTGGTTATGACCAATTATTGGTGAAATGATAAGGAATGGAACGTAAGAGGTTTAATACCTCTACTGACAAATGATTAGAGCTTAAGCTCTCTTTCCACCTCACTTGTGATGAACGAACTTGAGAGTTGATGGAAGTGGAGATTGGTTATTTGAATTTTGAAAGAACGTCGTAATAGATTTTTAATAACATTTAATGAATGTAAACTATGGATGGCTCATAGAAGAATTCGAAGGTAGATTACTACCTATTTTCTTATAAGTTGTAACCTAGGGTTTTGCTCCTTCCTAGAATCCAAAATCCTTTGGTGGTTTGGATGTTTAATTGAGTTTTGAATTTAGGTTTCATCAATACTTCGTCAATCTATCATCAACTTCTTCTATTAATTCTTATTTGAAGTTTACTTGTGAATTTTGGGACATTATGAACACTATGTTGAGGAATTAATATTCTTGGGACCATAGATCATGAATTTGTTGTCATATTAATTTAGAAATGTGTTTTTGAATACCAAATGAGGTTTATTAATCCAAAATGAAATGCAAGTAAATTTGAATTTTTCGTTCGATTAATTTCAAACTTATAACGATGATATGGCATTCACTTGAGGACTATGTACCTAGATTATGTGTTGGAATTGATTATATTAGTCGATTATCAACATAAATGTATAATCTAGTTTGAAATCATGAAATACAATAAATGTCAATTTCTATTTGTGGTAATTTGTAAAAAAAAAATTCTCAACTTACTTGAAGAATGTGGAAGGTAATTTTTTTATCTCTATTGTAGTTTGTCGGTAAAAGTTTTTGATGATTAAATTTAGTGTTATTTGGGATGTATAAAATAGTTTTAGAATTTATTTGACCATGCCAAGGCGTTGAAAATGGTTGTGTTCATCTTAGGAATGGTTTGAACTAAATTTAAGGAGTTTACCAAACTTTGAGAGTATCTTTAACACACTTCAACGCCAATTTGGGGCGTATGGCAAGGCATTTTATTGGTCATACTTTGGGTTTTATATGTTCAATTTTATATATACTAGATGTTCTAGTAATCGAAGAAAAATGACCATAAATATGAACTGACTTTATTACCCAAAAAGTAACTGAAAATATATTTCTCAAATTAGTCGTAATTAAGCTTTCCAAATAAAAGGTGTGTCCGAGTTGCATTCTTAGTAAACCTTTTGAAGTCATTGGTATGTTTTAATTTGTATTTACAAAATTCATTTATCATTTGTGGAATGTAGAGATACGAACTAAATGCACTTTTATTGTTATAATTGGTTTTCCATATTTACCTATTCACATAAACTATTTCCAAACCGTTCAATTAATAAAATAGATGTCGAGAAAATTTTATTTATAATGGTTTACATTCCATCTATAAATTCCTAAATTCTCTATTATAGTTTTTATATGTGCATAGTGTCTTGCAAAAATTAGGATATCGTGGGTCTATATAAACTAGAATTATTAAGTAATTTCTTAATTTTGAAATTGCAGTATTTCATTGATTTTGCTGTCTTACCTACTTGTATATATAAGCCATATATTAAATGCATTATTTTTTAAGTATTTTGTTGGCGTTTTATGTAGCACAATGTTAGAGACCACTCATGGCTGCCGATAAGTGTTGTCATGATGTTAAAATGGAATGTAATGCAAATAAACTACATGATATGCAAAATTGTGACAAATATTGCATGGAAAATTGCAGTAACGGAAAGGGTGGGCATTATAGAAAATGGGACCACAATCTTTGTCATTGCCTGTGCTGAAACTTATGTGGATCTCTTTTTTATTAGAAGTTACATACGTAATTAAAGGATATAAGAGATCTTTTGATTTCTTATTTATAGTGTGAAATTAAGGAGTGATAAATGATTGTAACTCCTATTAACTATAATTTCTGAATAATACAATATGGTATTCTGTTATGTAATATGTTCTGATATGAGTATGTCCTTTAAATTCCATGAGTAACTCAAATAGTAGTTTGCTTTGAAGGATTTGAAATCCCATGAATTTTGTAGTTATCAAAACATGGTGACTGTGCTCTGCAAGCTTGAAGTGAAATCAAAATTCGAGAAAATATGAACCGGTCCTAGTAGAAAATAAAAAGGGAACCTCAAGGAAACTTAAGAAATGAATGACAATTTCCATAAGCTAATAAAAATATTTTATCTTTAGATAAACAAGAAATTAAAGTTTTTACTCTAATATGCTTGGTATTTTCTATAGGACATAAACTTTTGTACTTCCTTTTTAAACAACAAAGTAGATTGTAAAAATAATTACTCGAACCTAGAAGCTTATGCATTTGTAGGATGCCTCGATGGGATTGCAAAACAAATTTATGCTGTTCAAATTAATGGCTACCGTACTTCTACTTTTTAAACAACAAAGTAGATTGTAAAAATAATTACCCCGAACCTAGGAGCTTATGCATTTGTAGGATGCCTCGATGGGATTGCAAAACCAATTTATGTTGTTCAAATTTATGGCTACGATACTTCTACTATTGATGAAAAATAAGCTTTGTAGTTTTACCCTCGGTAAAAGCGACCGATATAACGACACGTGGTAATGAATTCTTTTTTTACTTTTCGACATGTTATATATAACAACCAACTGATTGTCATTATGTTGTGATTTTCGCGTAACAGAAACTAAGAAGAAACTCAAAGGGAGACCATGACATCAAAATTTAGGGCTAATCTAAAATTCATTAAACTAATTAAATAAAACAAATAGGTAATAAGAATAATCTAGAATGGTCAAAATGTAAATAAATTTAATAATTTCAGGAATTAATTTATATTTTGAAGTCAAATGTTAAAAAGTTAAGGTTAGCGTTCACTTAGCAACCTTTGGATGTTCCTTAGTGGTTATGACCAATTATTGGTCAAATGATATGGAATGGAACGTAAGAGGTTTAATACCTCTACTGACAAATGATTAGAGCTTAAGCTCTCTTTCCACCTCACTTGTGATGAACGAACTTGAGAGTTGATGGAAGTGGAGATTGGTTATTTGAATTTTGAAAGAACGTCGTAATAGATTTTTAATAACATTTAATGATTGTAAACTATGGATGGCTCATAGAAGAATTCGAAGGTAGATTACTACCTATTTTCTTATAAGTTGTAACCTAGGGTTTTGCTCCTTCCTAGAATCCAAAATCCTTTGGTGGTTTGGATGTTTAATTGAGTTTTGAATTTAGGTTTCATCAATACTTCGTCAATCTATCATCAACTTCTTCTACTAATTCTTATTTGAAGTTTACTTGTGAATTTTGGGACATTATGAACACTATGTTGAGGAATTAATATTCTTGGGACCATAGATCATGAATTTGTTGTCATATTAATTTAGAAATGTGTTTTTGAATACCAAATGAGGTTTATTAATCCAAAATGAAATGCAAGTAAATTTGAATTTTTCGTTCGATTAATTTCAAACTTATAACGATGATATGGCATTCACTTGAGGACTATGTACCTAGATTATGTGTTGGAATTGATTATATTAGTCGATTATCAACATAAATGTATAATCTAGTTTGAAATCATGAAATACAATAAATGTCAATTTCTATTTGTGGTAATTTGTAAAAAAAAAAATTCTCAACTTACTTGAAGAATGTGGAAGGTAATTTTTTTTATCTCTATTGTAGTTTGTCGGTAAAAGTTTTTGATGATTAAATTTAGTGTTATTTGGGATGTATAAAATAGTTTTAGAATTTATTTGGCCATGCCAAGGCGTTGAAAATGGTTGTGTTCATCTTAGGAATGGTTTGAACTAAATTTAAGGAGTTTACCAAACTTTGAGAGTATCTTTAACACACTTCAACGCCAATTTGGGGCGTATGGCAAGCCATTTTGTTGGTCATACTTTGGGTTTTATATGTTCAATTTTATATATACTAGATGTTCTAGTAATCGAAGAAAAATGACCATAAATATGAACTGACTTTATTACCCAAAAAGTAACTGAAAATATATTTCTCAAATTAGTCGTAATTAAGCTTTCCAAATAAAAGGTATGTCCGAGTTGCATTCTTAGTAAACCTTTTGAAGCCATTGGTATGTTTTAATTTGTATTTACAAAATTCATTTATCATTTGTGGAATGTAGAGATACGAACTAAATGCACTTTAATTGTTATAATTGGTTTTCCATATTTACCTATTCACATAAACTATTTCCAAACCGTTCAATTAATAAAATATATGTCGAGAAAATTTTATTTATAATGGTTTACATTCCATCTATAAATTCCTAAATTCTCTATTATAGTTTTTATATGTGCATAGTGTCTTGCAAAAATTAGGATATCGTGGGTCTATATAAACTAGAATTATTAAGTAATTTCTTAATTTTGAAATTGCAGTATTTCATTGATTTTGCTGTCTTACCTACTTGTATATATAAGCCATATATTAAAATGCATTATTTTTTAAGTATTTTGTTGGCGTTTTATGTAGCAAAATGTTAGAGACCACTCATGGCTGCCGATAAGTGTTGTCATGATGTTAAAATGGAATGTAATGCAAATAAACTACATGATATGCAAAATTGTGACAAATATTGCATGGAAAATTGCAGTAACGGAAAGGGTGGGCATTATAGAAAATGGGACCACAATCTTTGTCATTGCCTGTGCTAAAACTTATGTGGATCTCTTTTTTATTAGAAGTTACATACGTAATTAAAGGATATAAGAGATCTTTTGATTTCTTATTTATAGTGTGAAATTAAGGAGTGATAAATGATTGTAACTCCTATTAACCATAATTTCTGAATAATACAATATGGTATTCTGTTATGTAATATCTTCTGATACGAGTATGTCCTTTAAATTCCATGAGTAACTCAAATAGTAGTTTGCTTTGAAGGATTTGAAATCCCATGAATTTTGTAGTTATCAAAACATGGTGACTGTGCCCTGCAAGCTTGAAGTGAAATCAAAATTCGAGAAAATATGAACCGGTCCTAGTAGAAAATAAAAAGGGAACCTCAAGGAAACTTAATAAATGAATGACAATTTCCATAAGCTAATAAAAATATTTTATCTTTAGATAAACAAGAAATTAAAGTTTTTACTCTAATATGCTTGGTATTTTCTATAGGACATAAACTGATGTACTTCCTTTTTAAAAAACAAAGTAAATTGTAAAAATAATTACTCGAACCTAGAAGCTTATGCATTTGTAGGATGCCTCGATGGGATTGCAAAACAAATTTATGTTGTTCAAATTAATGGCTACCGTACTTCTACTTTTTAAACAACAAAGTAGATTGTAAAAATAATTACCCCGAACCTAGGAGCTTATGCATTTGTAGGATGCCTCGATGGGATTGCAAAACCAATTTATGTTGTTCAAATTAATGGCTACGATACTTCTACTATTGATGAAAAATAAGCTTTGTAGTTTTACCCTCGGTAAAAGCGACCGATATAACGACACGTGGTAATGAATTCTTTTTTTACTTTTCGACATGTTATATATAACAACCAACTGATTGTCATTATGTTGTGATTTTCGCGTAACAGAAACTAAGAAGAAACTCAAAGGGAGACCTTGACATCAAAATTTAGGGCTAATCTAAAATTCATTAAACTAATTAAATAAAACAAATAGGTAATAAGAATAATCTAGAATGGTCAAAATGTAAATAAATTTAATAATTTCAGGAATTAATTTATATTTTGAAGTCAAATGTTAAAAAGTTAAGGTTAGCGTTCACTTAGCAACCTTTGGATGTTCCTTAGTGGTTATGACCAATTATTGGTCAAATGATAAGGAATGGAACGTAAGAGGTTTAATACCTCTACTGACAAATGATTAGAGCTTAAGCTCTCTTTCCACCTCACTTGTGATGAACGAACTTGAGAGTTGATGGAAGTGGAGATTGGTTATTTGAATTTTGAAAGAACGTCGTAATAGATTTTTAATAACATTTAATGATTGTAAACTATGGATGGCTCATAGAAGAATTCGAAGGTAGATTACTACCTATTTTCTTATAAGTTGTAACCTAGGGTTTTGCTCCTTCCTAGAATCCAAAATCCTTTGGTGGTTTGGATGTTTAATTGAGTTTTGAATTTAGGTTTCATCAATACTTCGTCAATCTATCATCAACTTCTTCTACTAATTCTTATTTGAAGTTTACTTGTGAATTTTGGGACATTATGAACACTATGTTGAGGAATTAATATTCTTGGGACCATAGATCATGAATTTGTTGTCATATTAATTTAGAAATGTGTTTTTGAATACCAAATGAGGTTTATTAATCCAAAATGAAATGCAAGTAAATTTGAATTTTTCGTTCGATTAATTTCAAACTTAGAACGATGATATGGCATTCACTTGAGGACTATGTACCTAGATTATGTGTTGGAATTGATTATATTAGTCGATTATCAACATAAATGTATAATCTAGTTTGAAATCATGAAATACAATAAATGTCAATTTCTATTTGTGGTAATTTGTAAAAAAAAAAAATTCTCAACTTACTTGAAGAATGTGGAAGGTAATTTTTTTTATCTCTATTGTAGTTTGTCGGTAAAAGTTTTTGATGATTAAATTTAGTGTTATTTGGGATGTATAAAATAGTTTTAGAATTTATTTGGCCATGCCAAGGCGTTGAAAATGGTTGTGTTCATCTTAGGAATGGTTTGAACTAAATTTAAGGAGTTTACCAAACTTTGAGAGTATCTTTAACACACTTCAACCCCAATTTGGGGCGTATGGCAAGCCATTTTGTTGGTCATACTTTGGGTTTTATATGTTCAATTTTATATATACTAGATGTTCTAGTAATCGAAGAAAAATGACCATAAATATGAACTGACTTTATTACCCAAAAAGTAACTGAAAATATATTTCTCAAATTAGTCGTAATTAAGCTTTCCAAATAAAAGGTATGTCCGAGTTGCATTCTTAGTAAACCTTTTGAAGCCATTGGTATGTTTTAATTTGTATTTACAAAATTCATTTATCATTTGTGGAATGTAGAGATACGAACTAAATGCACTTTAATTGTTATAATTGGTTTTCCATATTTACCTATTCACATAAACTATTTCCAAACCGTTCAATTAATAAAATATATGTCGAGAAAATTTTATTTATAATGGTTTACATTCCATCTATAAATTCCTAAATTCTCTATTATAGTTTTTATATGTGCATAGTGTCTTGCAAAAATTAGGATATCGTGGGTCTATATAAACTAGAATTATTAAGTAATTTCTTAATTTTGAAATTGCAGTATTTCATTGATTTTGCTGTCTTACCTACTTGTATATATAAGCCATATATTAAATGCATTATTTTTTAAGTATTTTGTTGGCGTTTTATGTAGCACAATGTTAGAGACCACTCATGGCTGCCGATAAGTGTTGTCATGATGTTAAAATGGAATGTAATGCAAATAAACTACATGATATGCAAAATTGTGACAAATATTGCATGGAAAATTGCAGTAACGGAAAGGGTGGGCATTATAGAAAATGGGACCACAATCTTTGTCATTGCCTGTGCTGAAACTTATGTGGATCTCTTTTTTATTAGAAGTTACATACGTAATTAAAGGATATAAGAGATCTTTTGATTTCTTATTTATAGTGTGAAATTAAGGAGTGATAAATGATTGTAACTCCTATTAACTATAATTTCTGAATAATACAATATGGTATTCTGTTATGTAATATGTTCTGATATGAGTATGTCCTTTAAATTCCATGAGTAAATCAAATAGTAGTTTGCTTTGAAGGATTTGAAATCCCATGAATTTTGTAGTTATCAAAACATGGTGACTGTGCTCTGCAAGCTTGAAGTGAAATCAAAATTCGAGAAAATATGAACCGGTCCTAGTAGAAAATAAAAAGGGAACCTCAAGGAAACTTAAGAAATGAATGACAATTTCCATAAGCTAATAAAAATATTTTATCTTTAGATAAACAAGAAATTAAAGTTTTTACTCTAATATGCTTGGTATTTTCTATAGGACATAAACTGTTGTACTTCCTTTTTAAACAACAAAGTAGATTGTAAAAATAATTACTCGAACCTAGAAGCTTATGCATTTGTAGGATGCCTCGATGGGATTGCAAAACAAATTTATGTTGTTCAAATTAATGGCTACCGTACTTCTACTTTTTAAACAACAAAGTAGATTGTAAAAATAATTACCCCGGACCTAGGAGCTTATGCATTTGTAGGATGCCTCGATGGGATTGCAAAACCAATTTATGTTGTTCAAATTAATGGCTACGGTACTTCTACTATTGATGAAAAATAAGCTTTGTAGTTTTACCCTCGGTAAAAGCGACCGATATAACGACACGTGGTAATGAATTCTTTTTTTACTTTTCGACATGTTATATATAACAACCAACTGATTGTCATTATGTTGTGATTTTCGCGTAACAGAAACTAAGAAGAAACTCAAAGGGAGACCATGACATCAAAATTTAGGGCTAATCTAAAATTCATTAAACTAATTAAATAAAACAAATAGGTAATAAGAATAATCTAGAATGGTCAAAATGTAAATAAATTTAATAATTTCAGGAATTAATTTATATTTTGAAGTCAAATGTTAAAAAGTTAAGGTTAGCGTTCACTTAGCAACCTTTGGATGTTCCTTAGTGGTTATGACCAATTATTGGTCAAATGATAAGGAATGGAACGTAAGAGGTTTAATACCTCTACTGACAAATGATTAGAGCTTAAGCTCTCTTTCCACCTCACTTGTGATGAACGAACTTGAGAGTTGATGGAAGTGGAGATTGGTTATTTGAATTTTGAAAGAACGTCGTAATAGATTTTTAATAACATTTAATGATTGTAAACTATGGATGGCTCATAGAAGAATTCGAAGGTAGATTACTACCTATTTTCTTATAAGTTGTAACCTAGGGTTTTGCTCCTTCCTAGAATCCAAAATCCTTTGGTGGTTTGGATGTTTAATTGAGTTTTGAATTTAGGTTTCATCAATACTTCGTCAATCTATCATCAACTTCTTCTACTAATTCTTATTTGAAGTTTACTTGTGAATTTTGGGACATTATGAACACTATGTTGAGGAATTAATATTCTTGGGACCATAGATCATGAATTTGTTGTCATATTAATTTAGAAATGTGTTTTTGAATACCAAATGAGGTTTATTAATCCAAAATGAAATGCAAGTAAATTTGAATTTTTCGTTCGATTAATTTCAAACTTATAACGATGATATGACATTCACTTGAGGACTATGTACCTAGATTATGTGTTGGAATTGATTATATTAGTCGATTATCAACATAAATGTATAATCTAGTTTGAAATCATGAAATACAATAAATGTCAATTTCTATTTGTGGTAATTTGTAAAAAAAAAATTCTCAACTTACTTGAAGAATGTGGAAGGTAATTTTTTTTATCTCTATTGTAGTTTGTCGGTAAAAGTTTTTGATGATTAAATTTAGTGTTATTTGGGATGTATAAAATAGTTTTAGAATTTATTTGACCATGCCAAGGCGTTGAAAATGGTTGTGTTCATCTTAGGAATGGTTTGAACTAAATTTAAGGAGTTTACCAAACTTTGAGAGTATCTTTAACACACTTCAACGCCAATTTGGGGCGTATGGCAAGCCATTTTATTGGTCATACTTTGGGTTTTATATGTTCAATTTTATATATACTAGATGTTCTAGTAATCGAAGAAAAATGACCATAAATATGAACTGACTTTATTACCCAAAAAGTAACTGAAAATATATTTCTCAAATTAGTCGTAATTAAGCTTTCCAAATAAAAGTTATGTCCGAGTTGCATTCTTAGTAAACATTTTGAAGCCATTGGTATGTTTTAATTTGTATTTACAAAATTCATTTATCATTTGTGGAATGTAGAGATACGAACTAAATGCACTGTAATTGTTATAATTGGTTTTCCATATTTACCTATTCACATAAACTATTTCCAAACCGTTCAATTAATAAAATATATGTCGAGAAAATTTTATTTATAATGGTTTACATTCCATCTATAAATTCCTAAATTCTCTATTATAGTTTTTATATGTGCATACTGTCTTGCAAAAATTAGGATATCGTGGGTCTATATAAACTAGAATTATTAAGTAATTTCTTAATTTTGAAATTGCAGTATTTCATTGGTTTTGCTGTCTTACCTACTTGTATATATAAGCCATATATTAAATGCATTATTTTTTAAGTATTTTGTTGGCGTTTTATGTAGCACAATGTTAGAGACCACTCATGGCTGCCGATAAGTGTTGTCATGATGTTAAAATGGAATGTAATGCAAATAAACTACATGATATGCAAAATTGTGACAAATATTGCATGGAAAATTGCAGTAACGGAAAGGGTGGGCATTATAGAAAATGGGACCACAATCTTTGTCATTGCCTGTGCTAAAACTTATGTGGATCTCTTTTTTATTAGAAGTTACATACGTAATTAAAGGATATAAGAGATCTTTTGATTTCTTATTTATAGTGTGAAATTAAGGAGTGATAAATGATTGTAACTCCTATTAACCATAATTTCTGAATAATACAATATGGTATTCTGTTATGTAATATCTTCTGATACGAGTATGTCCTTTAAATTCCATGAGTAACTCAAATAGTAGTTTGCTTTGAAGGATTTGAAATCCCATGAATTTTGTAGTTATCAAAACATGGTGACTGTGCCCTGCAAGCTTGAAGTGAAATCAAAATTCGAGAAAATATGAACCGGTCCTAGTAGAAAATAAAAAGGGAACCTCAAGGAAACTTAATAAATGAATGACAATTTCCATAAGCTAATAAAAATATTTTATCTTTAGATAAACAAGAAATTAAAGTTTTTACTCTAATATGCTTGGTATTTTCTATAGGACATAAACTGATGTACTTCCTTTTTAAACAACAAAGTAGATTGTAAAAATAATTACTCGAACCTAGAAGCTTATGCATTTGTAGGATGCCTCGATGGGATTGCAAAACAAATTTATGTTGTTCAAATTAATGGCTACCGTACTTCTACTTTTTAAACAACAAAGTAGATTGTAAAAATAATTACCCCGAACCTAGGAGCTTATGCATTTGTAGGATGCCTCGATGGGATTGCAAAACCAATTTATGTTGTTCAAATTAATGGCTACGATACTTCTACTATTGATGAAAAATAAGCTTTGTAGTTTTACCCTCGGTAAAAGCGACCGATATAACGACACGTGGTAATGAATTCTTTTTTTACTTTTCGACATGTTATATATAACAACCAACTGATTGTCATTATGTTGTGATTTTCGCGTAACAGAAACTAAGAAGAAACTCAAAGGGAGACCTTGACATCAAAATTTAGGGCTAATTTAAAAATCATTAAACTAAATAAATAAAACAAATAGGTAATAAGAATCATCTAGAATGGTAAAAATGTAAGCAAAATTTAACAATTTCAATAATTAATTTATAT
This sequence comes from Cichorium intybus, assembly GCA_023525715.1. Classification (NCBI taxonomy): domain Eukaryota; kingdom Viridiplantae; phylum Streptophyta; class Magnoliopsida; order Asterales; family Asteraceae; genus Cichorium; species Cichorium intybus. The sequence continues at coordinate 52,299,196 of CM042012.1, read as the reverse complement.
TTTAAGTTAAATGTTAAAAAGTTATGGTTAGCATTCAGTTAGCAAGCTTTGGAGGTTCCTTAGTGGTTATGGCCAATTATTGGTCAAATGACAAGGAATGAAACTTAAGAGGTTTAATACCTCTATTGACAAATGATTAGAGCTTATGCTCTCTTTCCACCTCACTTGTGATGAACGAACTCCAGAGTTGATGGAAGTGGAGATTGGTTATTTGACTTTTGAAAGAATGTCGTAATATGTTTTTAGTAACATTTAATGATTGTAAACTATGGACTTCTCATAGAAGAATTAGAAGGTAGAATTACTACCTATTTTCATATAAGTTGTAACCAAGGGTTTTGCTACTTTCCAGAATCCCAAATCCTTTGGTGGTTTGGATGTTTAATTGAGTTTTGAATTTAGGTTTCATCAATACTTCGTCAATCTATCATCAACTTTTTCTACTAATTGTTATTTGAAGTTTAATTGTGAATTTTGGGATTTTACGAACCCTATGTTGAGGAATTAATATTCTTGGGACCATAGATCATGAATTTGTGGTCGTATTAATTTAGAAATGTGTTTTTGAATACCAAATGAGGTTTATTAATGCAAAATGAAATGCAAGTAAATTTGAATTTTACATTCGATTAATTTCAAACTTATAACGATGATATGGAATTCACTTGAGGACTATGTACCTAGATTATGTGTTGGAATTGATTGTATTAGTAGATTATCACCATAAATGTATAATCTAGTTTGAAATCATGAAATACAATAAACCGTATGTTAATTAAATTCTATTTGTTGTAATTTGAACAAGCAAATAAAACCTCAGAAGTTACTTGAACAACGTGGAAGGTAATTTTTTATATCTCTATTGTAGTTTGTCGGTAAAAGTTTTTAGTGATTAAATTTAGTGATATTTGGGATGTATAAAATAGGTTTAGAATTTTTTGACCATGTCAATGCGTTGAAAATGGTTGGGTTCATCCTAGGAATGGTTTGAACTAAATTTATGGAATTTACCAAACTTCGAGACCATCTTAAACAAGCTCCAACGCCAATTTGGGGTGTATGGCAAACCATTGTAGGGTTCATACTTTTGGTTTTATATGTTCAGTTTTAGATATACTAGCTGTTCTAGTAATTGAAGAGAATGAGCATAAATATGGACTCGACTTTATTACCCAAAAAGTAACTGAAAATATATTTATCAAATTAATCGTAATTAAGCTTTTCAATTAAAAGGTATTCCCGAGTTGCATTCTTAGTAAACCTTTTGAAGCCATTGGTATGTTTTAATTTGTATTTACAAAATTGATGTAGAGATATGAACTAAATGCATTGTAATTGGTATAATTGTTTTGCCATGTTTATATATTCACATAAACTATATTTATATACCACATAACCTTTAGTGATACATATAACTTGAGTACCCACAATCTATTTTCACTCAACAAACATATAAAATGGTTCAATCTAGAAGTCCTTACCAAGTTTTCATGTTGATCGTTGTGATTTGTATTGGTTAGTATTTTTAAAGTAATTTAGATATCCAAACCGTTTAATTTATAAAATATATGTCGAGAAAATTTTGTTTATAATGGCTTACATTCCATATATAAATTCCTAAATTCTCTATTATAGTTTTTATATGTGCATAGTGTCTTGCAAAAATTAGGATATCATGCGTCTATATAAACTAGAATTATTAAGTAATTCTTAATTTTGAAATTACAATATTTCATTGATTTTACTGTCTTACCTACTTGTATATATAAGCCATATATTAAATGCATTCTTTTTTAAGTATTTTGTTGGCGTTTTTGCAGCACAATGTTGGAGACCACTCATGGCTGCCGATAAGTGTTGTCATGATGTTAAAATGGAATGTAATGCAAATAAACTACATGATATACGAAATTGTGACAAATATTGCATGGAAAACTGCAGTAACGGAAAGGGTGGGCATTGTAGAACATGGGACCACAATCTTTGTCATTGCCTATGCTAAAACATATGTAATTAAAGGATTTAAGAGATTGTTGAGGCTTCAAAGTCAACAAATAAATTGAGATAATATATATGCAAAGCTCAAATCCTTTTCACTACTCAATTTACTAATAACATAGCAAATAGTAAGCAGGGTCGATCCACAGAGACACGGGACTAAAGAAAATGCCAAGTTTTCATAAAAGTACACTTAATAGGTTGTTGGGGGGTTTGTTGTTTGAAACTAATAAATCAATCAAATTAAACATGCAAATAAACTAAGAGATGTAAATACACAATGAAATAAAATTCCGATTCTGTTTTCACATATTTGATAAGGTACTCTTACCAAGGCTAGAAGTTCTATTCATTTCATCTAAGACGATTTTAAAATCGTTAACAAGCTCTAACACTTTTAGTTCACAAAGTTATTTAATCAAAACAAGCTCTTTGAATTAAACCTATTTTCTTAACATAATCCAAATAAGCTCTTGGATTACATTAGAGAAACGCATTAGGGTTTAAGTGAACAACCAATCAACGTTTAATACTTCTCATAAGCTCGGAAGCATGAAAACATGTTATTCGAGTTACATCCAAATAATCCTCAACAAAAAGATCAATTCGGGTGTTGTTACAACATCTACTCATAAAACAATTACAGATTTTACAAATAGAATAACAATCATGATACAAACATCAATTCAAGTGGATAACAAGAATCAACATAAGAATCAATTGAACATTAAACACAAAACTCGAACAACTAGATGAAAAACACAAATATACTTCTACCCAAATGATTAAAAACACCAAATCACATGTTTGACAGAATCGGAAAAGGTAGAGATCTAGCCACACATGAGTGGACTAAGATATCTACGATACAAACGATAAAAAGTAGTCAAAATACACTTACAAATAATGTTCAAACAACAAATTGATGTTTTCCAAATGTTTATGATGATAGGATTCTCCCAATTTTTGTCCTTCCTTTGTCTAGAATGAATAATGCCTCAAAAACCACCCCCAAAAGCCTTAAAACCATGGAGAAAACTACCAAAAAGGCAGTTCTGGGTCCTGACACGACCCGGGTTATAAAAACCGACCCGGGTTTTGGTTTTTCATGTAAAACATTTGTAAAAAGGGGTGGAACCCGACCCGTGTTGTAGAACACGACCCGGGTTGGTCATCAGTCTTCGTTTCTTCATTTCTTTCATTCTTTCATCCGTTCCAATGCTTCCAAATCCGCTTCTAACGCTCAATCATCGCTCCAAATATTCTTTTAAGCGCTCCAAGCCATCCAAGTTTCGCTCCAATCTCCACATTCCACTTTCCAAATCTCCAATCCGCTCCAAATGTTCATCTCCACCTGAAATTCAACACAAATATACGAAGTATCTTTTGTTCCCGGAAAATAAACGAATATGCATGAAAACACTATAAAAGAAAATAAAACAAAGATAAAAACGGTTTAGAAAAGATGCATAAAATGCATCTAACAAATCTCCCTAAGCTTAAAACCTTACTTGTCCCCAAGTAAGAGAAACAATAAAAACGGTTCGGAAATAAGATTTGATGACTAGGAACCTAAACCAAACGCAGAAAAGAAAGCTAAATGAAATGCAAATGCCATGAGAAAAAGAAAATGCAGGATTACTAAATTAAAAAGGAAATTAAAATGCAAAATAAAAATCTTTTTGGTTGTTATAATTGACCCGACTTCAAGTTTACCATTCAACATCTAACATCCCGAGTAGCTTTACCATATATATACATTTTTCATTTAAAAGCATATGGTTATTTCTTACCCCAAAGAAGCTTCAACGGAATCACGGACAAAAGACGATCTCCTACAAAACTCCTAGTGTAAAACCAGCCCCTACGGTCAGAAAGATATAAAATTTTGCACAGGCCTTACCAACCCAACCTTTGAAAATATAAACACCCCCCCTAAAACAAGGCAACTCATAAAAAGGAACATCATATTACAAATGGTTCATGACCATTAAAAGTTGTAACTCGGGGAGGGTGACCGTGCTTCGTTCTTCACGTGGAAAAACGACGAAAGCCAGGATCCGATGAGCTACTTTAAGAACGGGATGGAAAAGAGATGATGATTTGGCAGAACTTGCTTGGTACGATTCAAGATTAGTCATAGTCACCCATGACATGCGGGGATCAAAATGGGGTGGCTTGGTCTGAAAAGGGTCATAAGTATTATTACTTGGATCTTGACCAACCAAAGAACAAATTTGATCCACATGAATGTCGAATCTACGGTTCGCTAACATGAAAGAAAGCACGTCGTCCTTAAAAGTAAGAGAGGACAAAATTTCTCTAGAGGGACGCGCGTATGTCGGGGCGCTAATTTCTAGAATGTTGGGCCACTGAATATTATTAAATAAGGTTCGTACCCCTTCCAAAACGTGCAATTCATTCATTGAATCGATATGAGAAAATTTCTGCGCAACAAACTGACGACGCTGAAAATTATTAAATTTATTTTGCTGGTTGTCATCCATAAATTCCACTTCCCAATTGTTGGGAAGATTGGGAGGAGGAGAATCGAGAGATGGAGCTCGTTGGCGTCTACCACCGCATACGCTTTTTAGCAATGGTTTTTCGTTTTTTGGACGTGCCCTCCATGTAGAAAATAGAGACAAAAGTGGGTACGTGGAAAGGTCAACGGAAATGTCAAAATGGGTCGCACGAGTCAACGCGACCACAAAATTTGAAGTTCAATTTTCCGTTGAAAACCGCGGGAAAGACTGTTGGGAATTCGGGTATAGCAATTATTTCAAAACTCAAATCTCAACCTAATTTCTTGGTAATTTTCAAAAAATAAAGAGCAACGACGAATTTTACCGGGTGTAATCGGTCGAAGTGGTGATTCTTGAACTTGTGAGATGCTCCTTTCCGTTTCTCTACTCTCTCCAAGCTTAATCTGCAAAAAGATTGAAGAAAATCATATTTTTACATACAAAAATCAGACCTAGGGTTTAAGGAAAAACCATTTTCACCATTGTTGACCATTTGAAGCTTGGAGATGAGGAAGAAGATGAAGTGGGTGAAGTAAACATACCTTGGTGAAGTGATTACACAAGAATAAAACCGAGTTGTGTGGATTTGAGGTTCGAAAAATCGCAAATGGGGAGGAGAGATCGAGCCGTGTGCGTGAAAAGTGAGCGAGGAGTGAAGAAAAAGTAGCAATCGAATTTTAAAAGGGATAGAGAAAAATGCGAAACCCGGTCCGGGTTAATCTACACGGGTCGGGTTGATCTACGGCAATAAAAACACAATTTTCTAACGCGAAGTGACACGGTTCGGGTTCTGGAACACGACCCGTTTTCATATTAAACTTGACTCGGTTACAAAAACCCGACCCGGGTTTGCATTTTTTCTCATATTTTTGCGTTTTTCAACGATCTCCTCTTATACGGATGTACCTTTTTCCTCATTTTGAAACTCTTGTTCGTTTTCTCCCCGTTTCGTTACACAAACGTGGAAACATCAAAACAAAAAGAAAATTGTTCGAAAAGTGAAATACAAAAAGTATAAAAATAACAAACGATTAAAGCATTAAACGTCCGGGTTGCCTCCCGGTCAACGCCTTCATTTAAAGTCATTGGCTTGACTTATCCCGAGTCTGCTACGGTGTATTGTGCTTCGGATTTTTCTCGGTTTGTGCTGGAAGTTTACCTTGGGCCTCTAGTTAACTCATTGAGTTTGCAAGTTGTGAAATTTGTTGTTCTAAGCTTTTGATGCTTGTCTTCGTCTCGTGTTGAAATGCTTGAGTACTCGTTGCTAGACTTTTCACTATGTCCTCCAAGGACATACCCGAGCTACTACTTCCTTGGTTTTGATGTTGAGGAGGGGGTAGTTATGTTGAGATTGAGGCTGAAAATTTGATGGAGGGTTATTTTGTTGGTGGAGGTGTCTTTGTTGTGGTTGATAACTCGGTTGGAAGTTCGGGTTTTGTTGATATCCCTAATTTTGATGATTTCTCGGTTGATCGAAATTTCCTTGGTTTTGGCCGGGGTACCCACCAACTGCTTGCACCTTTTCTGTGTCTTCTTGAAGCATAGGGCACATATCGGTTGGGTTCCCATATTGTAAACATATCCCGCAAGCTCGGATGCTGGTGATTCCACGCCTTTGTCCTTCGTTAATTGCATCACCTCCTTCGTTAGTTCCGGAATTTCTTTTTTCCATGTGAGGAGTTGACACTTCCTTAACTCCTCTCGGCGGGTCGGCATACCATTCATCGTCCATTTTCATGTGTTTTGAATCTTCTGACATTTTTTCTATGAGGGCTCGGATTTGTGTTGGTGTTTTGTTAATTAAAGAGCCTCCACTCGATGCATTGATCAACCTTCACTCCATTGGTGTCAAACCTTCACAAAAGTATCGGAATAATTGATACTCGTTGATTCCATGTTGTGAGCATCGGGCACACAACTTCTTGAGACGCTCCCAATATGTGTGAAGAGCTTCTCGCTTCCGTTGTTTAATACCAATGATCTCCCTTCTTAGACTTGAAGCTCTTGTCTCTGGAAAGTACTTATCAAGGAAGAATCGCACAAGGTCCTTCCATGTAGTGACCGACCCCGGTGGTAGGTCATATAGCCACTCCTTAGCTATTGCGTCTTGAAGTGAAAAGGGGAATGCCCTTAACTTGATTTGGTCTTCGGTTACATCATGCGGCTTCATACTGACGCATACTACATGAAATTCTTTTAAGAATTTATGGGGGTCTTCGTTCTCCAAGCCACGAAAACTCGGAAATAAATGGATCAATCCTGACTTCAACTTAAAGTTCATCATCACAGGATAGGTGATGCACAACGGTTGTTGGGTGACATCTTGAGTCGCCCAATCTTGAAGGGTTCTTTCTTCGGCCATGTTTTGATCTCAACCTCGGGTATAATGGGGATTGTGAAATGTGGTTGTGGGGTATTTTGGATTGGTGAAAGTGGTGGTGAGGGTTCTTTTGATGAAGGTTGTGTAAATGAGGATGGTGTATCAATCTCGGTTTCACTTGAAATGGGGATGTCCTTCCAAATGTTAATGACCGGAGGATTGTTTAATGATGAAGAAGTCCCGAAACCTGGCTGCCTCTTCCGAAGCTTGGCTTGTTTCCGTAGCTTCTTTGCAGTTTTCTCAATATCCGAATCAACTAGTATCGGTGTACCTGTACGTAAAGATCTCGGCATAAAAAATTAGTACTGCTGACAACGCAGCGGTCGTCGTGCGGTCAAAAATAAAGAAAAACCTAACACACACTAGTACAGTGGCAGTCAGGGTCGATCCGCAGGAGCTTCGTGGTTAGACTAAATGAAAGATTAACAACTAGTAGTGTCACGCTACGGTCGGAGGATCTAGTTTCTATCTTTTCAATTACTAACACCCTAAAGCAATGATCAAACAAACTCAAGCCAAGCTAAGCTAAGCTCAAATGAACCTAGTCACTTTCTGAAATCAGAAATACATCTCTGAATCAGAAGCAATCAAAGGCATCCAAACCAAGCAAAACCAAGCAAAGCATAAACTAGCCACCAACTAAAGTTCCACTGAACAGTTACTAGCCAAGGTTTAATGCCTAAAAACTAACCTAATTAGCTACTGATTTCAGCAAAGGAAAACAGTCCCAAGAAGGTCAAAACAATATCTAAACACAATTCAAACATTCAAAACCAAACACAAGCATAAAAACACCGAAATACCAATATTAAATGTAACCAAATGATTTGTTGGATTAGGTGTCTAAGCCATGACTAATAATTAGTATTTACCTAATTAATAGAAGCACAGTCCATTTGGGTTGCCCTCATGGCTGGAGGTTTGGTAGAAAATTCGGTAGAGAGAAATGTTGATTTATTATGGGATTAATAAATCAACAGGAATTAAATATATGATTTATTAATATATTAAAGTGATAATATATTAATTAGAAACTATATTAATTAATTAGGAATTAATCCAGAATTAATTGGATTTAATTTGGGGATTAAATTAATTAATTAAAGGTGCAGGGACTAAAACTGTAATTATTCAATAGTTGAGTAAGTGGCAGTGTGTAGTGACCAGTTGAATTCGAAAATATATATATGGATATATATATATATTTCGAAATTAATATATTAGGATAAATAAGAGTTTGAATTGTAAGATAAAAGGTTTATCTTATTTGAATTCAAAAAGGTTTATCTCTAAGGTTTATCAACTGGCCATTTGGAAACTATAAATAGGGGTTCCCAGGCATCATTAAATTTCGCCATTCTCATAATACTCTCTCTGGATTTTCGTGACCCCTCTCCTCTAGCTTGGGTGTGATCTCATTTGAGGCAGGATAATTTTGCTGCTCAGCTTCCAGAAAATTCTAAAAGGTTGGTTTTTCTATTTTTATTCTTTTAGTTAATTTTCTTATGGCCTTTAGGTTTTGTTATATGTTCAATTAGAAGAAAACATAGATCCTTATAGGTTGCATGTGAACTTAGGTTATTTAGTTCATGGTTTGCAGAAAACCTTTCAGTGGTATCAGAGCCTGTTTTGTTTTCTTGTTGAATTGTTATAACTGTTTTAGGGTTTAAAGCCTATAAACCCTAATTATAATCAGGATCGATTTCTAGGATTAGGGTTTTGGAAACCCTAATCCCCCCTTGCTATTTTCGAAAATTTCAATTAGGGTTTTAGGAGGTTTTCTATTTTTGGTAACTTTATTTGTTAATTAAATGGATAACCTTAAACCCCATTATTTGAAATCGATTTTTAGGGGGTTTAGGATAGGTTTTAATTAATTTGATTAATTTGGATAAACCTATCTTCATTTGAATTAATTTAATTAATTGTTAATTAAAAGATAATTCAAAAGGGATTTAATTAATTTTAAATTGTCGAAAATTAATAGAAAAATCCAGAAAAATATTTTAAAATGTTTAAAATATTTAGATTTAATTAATTTAATTAATTGGTAATTCAAATTGATTAAATCAAATTTAAGGTTTAATTTAATTCAAAATTTAATTGTTAAATTTGGTAAAAAATTAAAAGATAAACCTTGAATATTTTAAAAGGTTTTAAAATACATCTTATATATGTTATTAAAAGTTAATATTATATGTATAAGATAAAAATTGGTCAGTCAATTCAATATTAGGCCTCATTCACAAAGCTGGTCTATAAAGTGGGTATAAGGAGGGTGCCTATAAAATGGCGGTCTAATGGGTGAACACTCTCACCCACCGCTCGCCTGATCATTGGAGGGTCGTTAGCCGAACAGTTTTGATAGGACAATTTAATCATTAAAAGTATAATGATCAAAGTACTAGAACCATTTACAAAATCCCAATCTAGTTACTTTAGGAAAATATGAATTTGATGCTAACCCATGAAATTGCACATTGCACTTTATGAAACGTTGGTGGAGCGTGTGTGGTTTACCGGCACACCAATGGGGGTTCATAAAGAGTGGCAATGGGTGTCTCGGGTGTTATCATTGTTGATGGAGCGTGTGTGGTTTACCGGCACATCAATTTGAGATGATAATGGACCCGAGAGTACCAAGCTAATTTTCATGGTTATTCACACCCGGTTTGTGATCCTCGGCATCCCAGTCACAAACGGTGGGGCATATCCGAGATTAAACATGCTATTGAACAGTTCAATATATCTCAAAAGAAACTAGGAATTCCATTTATAATAAGATTATTTTTCCGCGGTGGAATTGGCTGAATCGTCATTCGTTATAGATTACGGCATCCCTCTTCTATGTTGCAAATTGTTATAGTTGGATCCTAGCCTTATTTTATATTGGGTTATTATAAGGACCGACAATTATCTAATTAAACTTACCTTCTTTTATAGATGTCTTCTGCTGATCAATCCGCTCCCCAATCAAACTCCAGTGTTCCCTCTATCCTCTCACTGTGTTCCAAGGTTCAATTGAACGGGACAAACTACAATGACTGGATTAGAAACATCAAGATAGCTCTGAGGTATGAGAACAAAGAATATGTTCTCGAGACTGAGCTTGTCGATGTTGACCCTGAAACTGCTACTCCCGAGGAAATTGCCTCGTACCAAAAACATTCTGATGATGCGACCAAAGTGGCCTGCATCATGATCGCCACAATGAACCCCGAATTGCAAAGGATATACGAAGACTACTGGCCCTTCGAGATGCACAAGGAGCTCGCGGAAAAGTTCCGCAAGCAAGAGCGCATCAAGAGGTGCGAGGTGGTCAAGGACTTCACGAACAACAAACCTAAAGATGGAGAGTCCATCTGCGCTCATGTGCAAAGAATGCAAGGTTACGTGGAGCGGCTTAGAAAGCTTGCGATGCTTGTACCTGAGGAGTTGGCCGTTGACATAGTGCTTAACTCCTTACCGAGTTCTTATGACCAGTTCAGGCTGGCTTATCATTTGAACAACAATCAGGCTAACCTGACTGAGTTGCATCGCATGCTTCGAGTTGCTGAGGACGGGATGAAGGGTAAAAGTGTACCCTCGGTTAATCAGCCCGTCCTAGCCATTGGAAGTGGCAAAGGAAAGAAGAGGAAGGGCCCTCCTAAGCAAAATTGGAGGGAAAAGGTTCAGGTCGGGTCGTCAAACAATGGCTCGAGAACCAAGTCTTCCCAGATTCCTTGTGTGGCCAACCCCGATGAAGCCAACTGTTTTTACTGCAAAGAGAAGGGCCATTGGAAGAGAAGCTGCCCCAAATACTTGCAGGATGTCAAGGATGGAAAAGTAAAGCCATCGACAGCAGGTATATACACTATCTCTAAAAACTCACCATCTTCTAATTCTTGGGTCCTTGATACAGGATGTGGTTTTCACATTTGTTCTGATCTGCAGGGCCTAAAAGAAAGCAGGGAGGTGGAGCACAGTAGACTGAACTTGATCATGGGCAATAGGAGATCTCCCCTGTTACCAAGATCGGCGTTTACAGTTTAGTGCTTAGTAGTGATGTTAGTATAGAGTTATTTAATTGTTGCTATTCGCCAGAAATGGCAAGAAACATTATTTCATTTCACGCATTGTTCAGACAAGGATTTCAATTTTCTTTTGATAATAAAATTGGTTCGATTTCTGTTTTCAAAAATGGTATTTTGATTTTCACTGCTTATCCTTGTGATGGTGTGTATGAAATTGTTGAATGTGTTGACAATTTAGGACATAGTGTAAATTATATTGATTCTACTAGTGGTGTAGAAAAGGCATGTCTGTGGCATAGTCGGCTCGGGCACATCAGCAAGAAACGCATCGCCCAACTCCAAAAGGATGGAGTGTTGGAATCATTCGACCTCAGGTCGGATGATGTATGCGAATCTTGTCTGTTGGGCAAGATGACTAAATCACCTTTCAAAGGGTCTTTTGAAAGAGGTGAGGGTCTGCTGGACATCATTCACACGGATGTGTGTGGTCCATTCAGATCAACCACAAAGGATAGCACGCGGTTCTACGTGACCTTTACCGACGATTTTAGTAGATACGGTTATATCTATTTGATCAAGCACAAGTCGGACACCTTTGAAAAGTTCAAAGAGTTTAAGAATGAGGTAGAGAATCAATTAGGCAGGAAGATAAAGATGCTCAGGAGGTCCGACAGAGGCGGAGAGTATCTAAGTATCGAGTTCCTAGACTATCTAAAGGAATGCGGAATAGTTTCGCAGTTGACACCTCCCAGGACACCACAGTTGAACGGTGTTGCGGAGAGGCGCAACCGAACCCTGTTGGACATGGTTCGTTCCATGATGAGTTGAGCTTCACTTCCCATTCACTTCTGGGGGTATGCCTTAGAGACTGCTGCCCATATCCTCAATCTTGTCCCTACTAAAAAGGTTGCTAAAACACCTCATGAAATGTGGACGGGAAAAGTTCCCTCGTTGGCACATATCAAAGTCTGGGGTTGTGAGGCTTTCGTTAGACGAGAGACTCAAGACAAACTCGCAGAAAGAAGCGAAAGGTGTTTCTTCCTTGGTTATCCCAAACAGTCCTTTGGATATCTATTCTACAGACCGAGCGAGGACGTGGTCTTTGTAGCTAGACGAGCGGTCTTTCGAGAGAGAGAGAGCTCATATTCAAAGAGGACAGTGGGAGTACCATTGATCTGGAAGAAATTCAAGAGTCATCTGATGACGCAACCTTAGGAGAAACTAGCAACCAACATGATGAAGAAGTTCCTGTTGGTCCGACAGATGTATCCTTACCTCTTAGGCGTTCCGGTAGGGTTAGCATGGCACCCGAGTTTTATGGGTTCCATATAACTTCGGATGGAGACACGTTTGTCAGTGATAGGACACTGATAAATTTAGATGAACCAACTAACTACCAGGAAGCAGTGGCGGGCCCTGAGTCTGCCAAGTGGAAAGAGGCCATGGATAGCGAGATCAAGTCCATGTATGACAATCAAGTTTGGAACTTGGTTGACAACGTACCGGGTCGAAAGACAGTCGGGTGCAAATGGATCGTCAAGAAGAAGACCGACATGGACGGAAAAGTACACACTTTCAAGGCAAGACTGGTTGCGAAGGGCTTTACTCAAACCCCAGGGGTTGACTATGACGAGACCTTCTCACCAGTAGCCAAGATAAAGTCTATTAGGATTATGCTGGCCATAGCTGCATTTCATGACTATGAAATTTGGCAGATGGACGTCAAAACCTCTTTCCTTAATGGGAAGTTGACTGAGGATGTTTACATGAATCAGGCAGAGGGTTTTGTCGATGCAAAGCATCCAAATAAGGTGTGTAAGCTTGAAAGTCAATCTACGGATTGAAGCAAGCTTCTCGCAGCTGGAATCTTTGTTTCCATGAGAAAGTCAAAGAGTTTGGCTTCTCTAGGAGCGAGGATGAGTCCTGCGTATATGTCAAGGCTAGTGGGAGTATAGTCACCTTTCTGGTGCTGTATGTCGATGACATACTGCTCATGGGAAACAATATTCCAACCTTGCAAGATGTCAAGGCTTGGCTTGGGAAATGTTTCGCCATGAAAGACCTAGGAGAGGCTGCCTATATTCTCGGGATAAGAATATTGAGAGATAGGAAGAAGAGACTAATTGGACTTAGTCAATGTACATACTTGGAAAAGGTACTGAAAAGATTTAGTATGGAAAATTCCAAGAAGGGAGAGCTACCTATCCAAAGTAATGCAAAATTGAGTAAGACTCAAAGTCCGAGTACAGACGAAGAAATAGCTGAAATGAGTCGGGTACCTTACGCTTCGGCTGTAGGATCGATCATGTACGCTATGACGTGTACTCGCCCTGACGTGGCCTTTGCCTTAAACATGGTCAGTCGGTACCAGGGTAACCCTGGAAGGGCGCATTGGATAGCTGTGAAAAATATACTCAAGTATCTGCGAAGGACAAAGAACATGGTGTTAGTCCTCGGTGGCAGTGATACCTTGAGAGTTGAAGGATATACAGATGCCAGCTTTCAGACGGATAGAGACAGTGGTCGGTCTCAGTCGGGCTGGGTATTCCTTTTGAACGGTGGAGCAGTTACTTGGAAAAGTTCCAAGCAAGAAACAGTGGCTGATTCTACGTGCGAATCAGAGTACATAGCAGCAAGTGAAGCGTCAAAGGAAGCGGCTTGGCTGAAGAATTTTATCGGTGACCTTGGAGTAGTCCCGAGTATTCAGGAGCCCTTGGAACTGTTCTGCGATAACGAAGGTGCGGTCGCCTTGACAAAGGAACCGCGAGATCATGGAAAGTCCAGACATATCGACAGAAAGTACCACTATATCAGACATAGGGTAGAAGAAGGTCACCTCCTTGTAAAGAGGGTATCATCGGAAGATAATCCTGCAGATCCCTTGACAAAGGCTCTGAGTAGGATTAAGCATAATCAGCATGCTAGGAGCATTGGATTAAGAGATGATATAAGTTTTTGTAATTAGATAGATTTTTGAAACTTGTAAAAATGTTATTGTATTTGACTTTTGTGATTTAATAATGGAGATTTATTAATGAGTAATGGTTTACTAATTTTGTCAATAATATATCATTGTGTTTCATTTTGCATGTTTTACTTCCTGAATAATTGGATTATTCAAATATCCACAGTCGCTCATGCATTGGTAATAGATTGTCATGAATTGGTAATAGATTGTCTAAGGAGTTAGACATTGCAATTGGATTGCTGCACCATTCGTGAGTACTTGGAAATGGAGATTTGAGTATTGGATAAACCCGCGCTCAATGGATTGCTTCATGGATTACATCACGAGCAATATTGAGACGATAATATCTTTTGATCTTTAAGCTAAGACATATGAGTTATGATTTACTAGACGGTTGTTCATTGATAATACGAAAACGCATCGGTAACTCGGTGTTATAAAACGTATTGTCGTAAGTAATTTGTCTGGTAAAAGACATAAGTATATGAGTCAAAGGTTATTCGTCCATTGACCCTAACGGGGAACAGATATCTGTAGGCCTCTCGATGATTTTGAAGTTGACTAAAATGGTTGGCCAACCGGGACTGAATTGATAGTCTAAGAGTCATATGCAAATCAGAAATCGAGGAACAGTGAATCAGACCAGATTGATTTTATCCATGTCTTGAGTTTGAAAAATATCTAGTTGGACGGAGGATCATCTGATCATTTATCCATGTCTAGGAAGCTTAAGGTGCTGGTTAATTAGAGGCTAAATTGGTAATTATAGTCATAGACTTATCCAAGTGGGAGCCTGTTGGATTAGGTGTCTAAGCCATGACTAATAATTAGTATTTACCTAATTAATAGAAGCACAGTCCATTTGGGTTGCCCTCATGGCTGGAGGTTTGGTAGAAAATTCGGTAGAGAGAAAGGTTGATTTATTATGGGATTAATAAATCAACATGAATTAAATATATGGTTTATTAATATATTAAAGTGATAATATATTAATTAGAAACTATATTAATTAATTAGGAATTAATCCAGAATTAATTGGATTTAATTTGGGGATTAAATTAATTAATTAAAGGTGCAGGGACTAAAACTGTAATTATTCAATAGTTGAGTAAGTGGCAGTGTGTAGTGACCAGTTGAATTCGAAACTATATATATGGATATATATATATATATATATATATTTCGAAATTAATATATTAGGATAAATAAGGGTTTGAATTGTAAGATAAAAGGTTTATCTTATTTGAATTCAAAAAGGTTTATCTCTAAGGTTTATCAACTGGCCATTTGGAAACTATAAATAGGGGTTCCCAGGCATCATTAAATTTCGCCATTCTCATAATACTCTCTCTGGATTTTTGTGACCCCTCTCCTCTAGCTTGGGTTTGATCTCATTTGAGGCAGGATAATTTTGCTGCTCAGCTTCCAGAAAATTCTAAAAGGTTGGTTTTTCTAATTTTATTCTTTTAGTTAATTTTCTTATGGCCTTTAGGTTTTGTTATATGTTCAATTAGAAGAAAACATAGATCCTTATAGGTTGCATGTGAACTTAGGTTATTTAGTTCATGGTTTGTAGAAAACCTTTCATGATTTTCATTCACCAAACTCGAATCCCAACATCCAAACAGTAACAAAATGAGACTAAAACAGAAGCCAAAGCTTAATATCAATGGTTGTCACTCCCAAAGATACAAAACCAAGCTTAATCCAAACTAATTAATTACAAATAAAAATCCAAAACATGAAAATACCACTAAAGAAGTTGCTGAAACGAAATCTTGGAGTCAAAGAGCTTCAAGGTCGATTTTACACCCGGTCTTTGCTAGGGTTTTCGGCTGGAAATGCCTCTATTTATAGTTGCAATTTTCCCGCAGCCGCGCCGCGCAGATGAAGAATCCGCGGCGCGCGTACTAATCTTTTCCCGTTTCTTCGGTATTTGAATGTGTTCCACCGCCTTAAGCCCGCGTCGCGCGTATCATAGATCCGCGGCGCGCTTACGAGTTTCCTTGATTTTTCATTCTTTTCCAAACTTCTTCCTTTTGCACGCTTTTAGTCCATGTTTCCATTCTTTTTCTCCAAACAAGTCCTGGCACGAAAAGTGAGAATACACAGACATATTTGATATAATTTTATCAAGAACAGGGCTCAACAATGCCTAAAATACTTGATATCACTAGGCGTTGTCAAACACCCCACACTTGTGCCTTGCTTGTCCCCAAGCAAGAGAGTTTTTTAACAAATTATAATAAAAAATCAAACAATTTTTGACTGTGTTCAGTTTCAAAGTTTATTGCTCTTTGAGTTAGAGTGGAATAGTTCGCGAAAACATAATTGAATTGTTCTTTGGAATTCATGGCTTTCTAAAGTACCCTTGATTACAAACTTTCTATCCACAATGAAGTGTACTTACTCATTCAGATTCTAAAGGCCATTAAGGAATTGTCCATGACTTTTGATGTTGTCCGTGTAGCGAGCTTTCAGAAATACCATCCCAGACCAGACGATCTTAGGTGGTAAGGTGCATAAGTCCACCCATTTTAGACTTACTGGCTCGAACAACAAAGGCCATAGATTGACTTTTCCTTCCTAAACTCCAATCCTAAAACAGCTCAATCTTCTAAACTCGTAAAACTCAACTTATTTGACTAACTAATAGCATGATCACAAATAAACAGTATTTCTTGAAAAATACTAGTGCTATCACAATCACAAACCATTCATTTCAAAATTGCAATTTATTAAAAATTTTGAAATATATTGCTAAAAAAATTGAAAAATTGATAATTTCTGCAAAAATTTCAAAAAATTTTCTCTTTCGACCGTCCACACCCCATACTTAAAGCCGTACAACGTCCCCGTTGTACAAAAATTATTTCAAAACAAGGGAGAAAGAGTTACCCCTTTTTGGACGATAGACTGCTTGGTGCTCAGTATCACAGGTATAATTGCGAACAAACGGAACCTTGATTTCGTATTCCGGAGTTGTAGCGCTACAGTGAACACGCCGGTGGTCGAGACAAGTGGAGGGGGCACGGTGACCCCACACTTGTCTGAGACAACTCCTTCTCAATTGGTGTATCATGCATAACTCAACAAACAAATTAAAAGCAAACATAACAAAATATAAAATATGAACAAAATATACAGATAGAGGTGTCATAAGTTTGTACATATATCCCAAAAAAAATATAAAAAGAAAGAAAGAAAAAAAGTAAAGTACATCAATCACTACCAGGTGGCCTGGAGGGTCCGTGTAACACCCAGTTTCTTATCTCTGGATTACATCATAATCACTCAAAATTAGACACAGTGATCATGGTATAATCAAGATTAAGCAACAAAAGTACAAGCAGAAATCAAAGAACAAGTACTTTAAAACAACAGGTCCCAAAAACTGGTTTACAAAAGACCATTTACAAAACTATACAAAAAGTGTATTCAGGTTTACAAACAGTTCAAGTCTAGTCCCATATCCATGCAATCATCCCTCTGCTATCTTCTTACCCCTGTCACCTATAACACAAACCATATAACTACTTTTATGAGCTAATTAAGCTCAGTGAGAAAATATATCAAGGTTTAGAAATCAATCTAATAATTTTCATAATTTCCACAACTCAAATCACTGATCTCTATTTCAATGACTATCTCAGTCATTTGGTATACTCAATCAAACTCAGCAATCAGATTAACAAGAATTCATCAATCTCGTTTAATCTATGTTAATTGGTTGTCTCAACCAATTAAGATATACAATAAGTCAATTTAGTTATAATCAAACTATTTATATTGAATTATAACTACTCACCTGATGTCTGTTCAATCCGGGGTCCACCTGTGCCTCGTGTATCTCCTTCCCTCCTATGTGTATCTGCTCAAAACGACATTACATATCATACTTCAACATTCTCAAAACAATTTAACCATATCTAACTCATTAGACCAAGAATTTATAGCTAACAAGATCATCATCTATGAACATCATACACTATAAGGTTCAAAACCTCCAATTTAGAAGTTTTATACCAATTCAATCGTTAAAACTTCATAACAATCACATCAAGGACTCTATATAACATATAACCACAACCTACTATCAATATATAAGCTAATTCAAAGTATATTCTCGAATTTGAGTATCTAAGGTTTGAAACCTTAGAAATCAAACTCATTAACCTTGAAATCAAGAACTTAGAATCATTCAACACATCTAACCAAGGGTATATGTTCAAATTCCAACCATTCTTAGGTGGTTCTTTACCACAACTCGAAACCCAACTCAAATGACCAAAATCAATCTTTCAAAAAGGATAGAAGTGAATACCTTACCTTCAATAAGCTAAATATCGAAAATCACTTTAATCCAACTCGATTTGGCCTTCCAATTTAGTCCAAGAACGAAAGAGGAACGTATCTAGGGTTAGAGAGAGGTTTTGGCTCGGAAATAACCCAACAAATGAGTGAAATCGTGATTATAAAAGGGGTGGGGTCGGCACGAAACCCGACCCGTGTCCGACAGCCCGACCCGGGTTCAACCCCGCAGCCCGACCCTGGTTTGACAGCCCGACCCGGGTTTACGCTAAACCCTTTTCTTTTTCCTGACGGAACCCGACCCGGCCCTCATAACTCGATCCGGGTTTAAAAACCCGCCCCGGGTTTTGGTTTGGTTTATTTCTACTTCGTGATGTTCTAAGGCACTTACACGACCCGGGTTGGCCAACACGACCTTTAAGGGTCAATTTCATCTTTTTGTTTTAACTCACGTTTTTAACTCATCTAATCTCGTATAAATATATATTTAACATAATTATTCTATAATTTAAAATTAAGGTATTACAAATTCTTACCCCGTTCAGAAGATTCCGTCCTCGGAATCTCTTGAAACAGAAAGGGATACTTTGACCGCATTTCTTCTTCGCCTTCCCAAGTAACATCTGTGCCTCTATGATGTCGCCATTGAACTTTAACTACTGCGATCTCTTTATTTCGCAACTTCTTGATCTTTTTGTCTAAAATTTTCTCCGGTTGCTCTTGATATTGAAGTTTACGATCTAACTGGATATCTTTCAAAGAAACTCGTGTTGACTCATCATGTAAGGTTTTACGAAGATGTGAAATGTGAAATACATTATGAATTCCCCGTAGTTCGTCAGGAAGCTCGAGTTTATAAGCTACTGCTCCTACTCGTTGAATTACACGAAAAGGTCCGATGAACCGTGGACTTAACTTGCCACGTTTACCAAAGCGAATAATTCCCTTCCATGGAGACACTTTTAACATTACCATATCTCCAATTTGAAACTCCAATGGTTTTCTTCGTTTATCTGCATATTGTTTTTGACGCTGTTGAGCAACTCTCATATGCTCGCGAATGCTTTTTATCTTTGCCTCAGTTTCTGTTATAATCTCGGGACCCGCTAGTGGCTTCTCTCCCGCTTCTGACCAACATGATGGTGTTCTACACATTGACCCATATAACGCTTCGAAGGGTGCCATTTGAATACTAGAATGATATGAGTTATTATATGTAAATTCGGCTAAAGGTAGATGGTCGTCCCAACTACCTCCAAAATCAATTCTAGCGTCTGTATAGTTCTTTCGGTTTGACCATCAGTCTGCGGATGATAAGCCGTACTCATTAAGGCTTTAGTTCCCAAATGTTTTTGAAAACCTTGCCAAAAATGAGAAGTAAAACGACTATCGCGATCGGAGACTATAGAGGTTGGTACTCCGTGTCGTCTCATCACCTCCTTAAGATAGATCTCTGCTAATTTAGACGCTTGATAATCTTCTCGTATAGGAATGAACTGCGCTGATTTGGTCAATCTATCAACAATTACCCATATAGAATCGAACCCTCGTGGTGTTCGGGGTAACTTGGTGATAAAGTCCATAGAAATCTCATCCCACTTTTTCTTCGGTACAGGTAGTGGTTGAACTAACCCGTACGGTCTCTGATGATTTGCCTTGACTTGTAAACAAGTCAGACACTTCTCCACATATCTCCCAACGTCACGCTTCATTCCCGGCCACCAGTAAAACGGCTTTAAACTTCTATACATCTTCGTACTTCCTGGATGGATTGAATATCGTGTACAATGTGCATCTTCAAGTAACAGCTGTCTCGTTTCTCCGTGTCTCGGGACCCACACTCGTCCTTGAAAAGTCTTCACTCCTTGTGCATTTTCAACTAGCTTATCTACATAGCCAACCATTCTCTCACTTTTCATGTCATTGGCTTCTCTCTGGGCACGTCGAATCATTTCTGGTAATTTACTAACCACTCCCATCCGAGCTGAAACGACTCGAATAGGTGGTTCTTTTCGGCTTAACGCATCTGCCACTACATTTGCTTTACCAGGATGGTAAAGTATTTCACACTCATAATCTTTCAAAAGATTCATCCATCTTTGTTGTCTCATATTTAGCTCTTTTTGATCAAACAGATATTTTAAACTCTTATGATCTGAATATATTTGGAACTTCACTCCATAAAGGTAATGTCGCCAGATTTTTAGTGCAAAAACAATGGCGGCTAACTCCAAATCGTGTACTGGATAAATTTGCTCATGAGGCTTCAGCTGTCGAGACGAATACGCAATTACTCGCCCCCTTTGCATTAATACACATCCAAGACCGATCTGTGAAGCATCGGTAAAAAGAACAAAGTCTTCCACACCTTGAGGTAAAGCTAACACCGGAGCTTCGCATAACGCCTGTCTCAGTTTTTCAAAAGCTTCTTGTTGTGCTTCAGCCCAGATAAACTTCTCTGTCTTTCTGGTCAGCTTTGTTAAGGGCAAGGCAATACTCGAAAATTTCTCAATAAATCGTCGGTAATAGCCAGCTAGTCCCAAAAAGCTCCGAACCTCAGTCGGATTTTTGGGTGGTGCCCAACTCATCACTGCTTCTATCTTGGCAGGGTCCACTTTAACTCCTTCTCTATTTATCACATGACCAAGAAACTGGATCTCTTGCATCCAAAACTCGCACTTCGAAAATTTTGCATACAATTTTTCTTTACGAAGAAGATTTAAAATCAACTGTAAATGTTGTTTATGCTCCTCCCGGCTCTTGGAATAAATTAAAATATCGTCAATAAACACTATCACGAACTTATCTAAAAATGGATGACAAGCTCGATTCATCAAATCCATAAAAGCCGCCGGGGCATTCGTCAAACCGAACGGCATTACTAAAAACTCGTAATGACCGTACCGGGTGCGAAATGCTGTCTTCGGGACGTCAGATTCTCTTACTCTTAGCTGATGATATCCCGACCTCAAATCAATCTTCGAAAAATACTCTGCTCCCTCCAATTGATCGAACAAGTCGTCTATTCTCGGTAGGGGATAACGATTCTTTACAGTAATTTTGTTTAACTCGCGATAGTCTATGCACATACGCATAGAACCATCCTTCTTTCGAACAAACAGTATCGGCGCACCCCACGGAGATGAGCTCGGACGAATAAAACCGCGATCCAAAAGTTCTTGTAGTTGTTTCTTTAATTCCTCCATCTCGGACGGCGCCAATCGATAGGGTGCTCGAGCTATTGGTTTCGCTCCAGGAACTAAATCGATAACAAACTCCAATTGACGATTTGGCGGTAAGCCCGGAAGATCGTCAGGAAAAACATCAACAAAATCTCTTACTATCTCAACATCCTTCACAGTGGGATGTTCGGTTTCAATTGGGGCAACATGTGCCATAAACAAAAGAGCACCTCTTTCGGTATACCTTCGCGCTCTCGCAAAAGATACAACCGGAATATGTTGAAAACGGCGTTCACCTCGTATTAACGTCTGCGACCCGCTCGGAGTTCTCACGGAAATAATCTTTCCGTGACAATCCATATTTGCCCTATTATTATCTAACCAGTCCATTCCAACTATTACATCAAACGCACGAGTATTCATCGGCTTCAAATCAATAAGGAAAGAAATCCCATTGATTTCAAGCCGACAATTTGTATACTGAGTGTTTACTATAACATCTCTCCCGTCAGCAATATCAACTATCAGACTCTCACTCATTTTAGACACCGGTACATTAATTCGAGACGCGAAAGGTACAGATATAAAAGAAATTGATGCACCAGAGTCAAACACCATACGAGCTCGAAGAGAGTTCAGGCTAAAAATACCTGTAATCACATCTGGTCGCTCTCTAGCCTCCTCTACTGTCATCTGGAAAGCTCGAGTTCTAACATTTCCACCGCCTCTATCTCGTCTATCGCCCCGATTATCTCCTCGTCCCGCCCTCGGAGTCTCGCGACGTGAATCAGTTCTCGGCTTTGGGCAATCCGGGCGAATATGACCACTTTCCCCACAATTAAAACACACACGATTTTTCTCCAAACAATCTCGAGCCATATGCCCTGTCTTCCCGCATTGATAACACATAAGAGACGGGGTGCTCGTATCACAATTTCCAGCATGTTTTCGACGACATTTTTCACACCACTTGTTCTCAGTCTTTCTTGGATCACCTCGATATTGATAACTCGGAACTGGCTGCTTTTGGAAACTACCCTCAGGTTTTCCTTCCCATTTCCTCTTCTGACCTCCGCTTCCTTGGTCCCCCTTCCTTTCACTATCTTGCCTCCGCAGTTCTTTTTCTCGAGATTTAGCTGCCTCAACGATCTGCTGATAAGTTATAAAACTGGAACTCTGTAAAAACTCTCGTATCTGGGTCCTCAGCCCCCACAGATACCTATCAATCTTCCTTTCTTCAGTATCTACCTGATGAGCAGCAAATCTGGCTTTTTCGTTAAACTCTGTCGTATACTCCTGTACTGACCGCGTTCCCTACTGTAATCTCAGAAAATCTTCTTCCAAACTTTTCATTGCAGTATTTGAACAATACTCCTTCATAAACTTCATTTTGAACTCCTCCCAAGTTGGTTCTGGTTCCAATCCTTTCTCTATATCAAGGTTTATGTTCTCCCACCAGAATTGAGCATCTTTATGCAGACAGTTTGTAGCAAACTCAACTTTATCTTTTTCCGCACACTTGCTCGTACGGAAAACTTTCTCGATATGTGTCAGCCAATTTCGTGCAATAATAGGATCATCAGTACCGAAGAAATCATTTGGTTTACATTTGCGAAACATCTCATAACTGCAACCTTTTGGTTCGCCTGACCCTCCAACTTCAGCATGTAAAGTAACCGGCTCTCTCTGTCCCCTCCCAACCACAGGTGTGATAGGAGGTCGGTCTCGATCATCTCTATTCGTCTCCTCCGTCTGAGGTCTCACTAAGGTAGGCAATAAGCTTTTAACTGCCTTTGCTACCTCCGCAGCAATTAACTCTTGTAACGATGATGTTAACTCAGGCGGTCTCTCGCCTTCAGACTGGCGCCCCAGTCTTTGATCTAGTGATCCCGAATGCTCATCTCGGTGATCACCTCCCTCTTTCTCCTTTCCAGAACTCATAATGAGGCTGAAAAGAAATTTAACTCGTTATGATCTCGTTTATCTCATTTCTCTTTTCGTATCACATATCTCATCAAAATTCTCGAAATAACACACATACTCATAATATGTGTTATTTAAGGGTGATTGCATAGGGACAAAAATGGGACTTCTCTTTAATAGTTTGAGTTTAGAGTTTACTCTTTAAAGTCTAATTCACTCAAACTCTTGCTCTGATACCAACTTGTAACACCCAGTTTCTTATCTCTGGATTACATCATAATCACTCAAAATTAGACACAGTGATCATGGTATAATCAAGATTAAGCAACAAAAGTACAAGCAGAAATCAAAGAACAAGTACTTTAAAACAACAGGTCCCAAAAACTGGTTTACAAAAGACCGTTTACAAAACTATACAAAAAGTGTATTCAGGTTTACAAACAGTTCAAGTCTAGTCCCATATCCATGCAATCATCCCTCTGCTATCTTCTTACCCCTGTCACCTATAACACAAACCATATAACTACTTTTATGAGCTAATTAAGCTCAGTGAGAAAATATATCAAGGTTTAGAAATCAATCTAATAAGTTTCATAATTTCCACAACTCAAATCACTGATCTCTATTTCAATGACTATCTCAGTCATTTGGTATACTCAATCAAACTCAGCAATCAGATTAACAAGAATTCATCAATCTCGTTTAATCCATGTTAATTGGTTGTCTCAACCAATTAAGATATACAATAAGTCAATTTAGTTATAATCAAACTATTTATATTGAATTATAACTACTCACCTTATGTCTGTTCAATCCGGGGTCCACCTGTGCCTCGTGTATCTCCTTCCCTCCTATGTGTATCTGCTCAAAACGACATTACATATCATACTTCAACATTCTCAAAACAATTTAACCATATCTAACTCATTAGACCAAGAATTTATAGCTAACAAGATCATCATCTATGAACATCATACACTATAAGGTTCAAAACCTCCAATTTAGAAGTTTTATACCAATTCAATCGTTAAAACTTCATAACAATCACATCAAGGACTCTATATAACATATAACCACAACCTACTATCAATATATAAGCTAATTCAAAGTATATTCTCGAATTTGAGTATCTAGGGTTTGAAACCTTAGAAATCAAACTCATTAACCTTGAAATCAAGAACTTAGAATCATTCAACACATCTAACCAAGGGTATATGTTCAAATTCCAACCATTCTTAGGTGGTTCTTTACCACAACTCGAAACCCAACTCAAATGACCAAAATCAATCTTTCAAAAAGGATAGAAGTGAATACCTTACCTTCAATAAGCTAAATATCGAAAATCACTTTAATCCAACTCGATTTGGCCTTCCAATTTGGTCCAAGAACGAAAGAGGAACGTATCTAGGGTTAGAGAGAGGTTTTGGCTCGGAAATAACCCAACAAATGAGTGAAATCGTGATTATAAAAGGGGTGGGGTCGGCACGAAACCCGACCCGTGTCCGACAGCCCGACCCGGGTTCAACCCCGCAGCCCGACCCTGGTTTGACAGCCCGACCCGGGTTTACGCTAAACCCTTTTCTTTTTCCTGACGGAACCCGACCCAGCCCTCATAACTCGATCCGGGTTTCGGCCTAACTCGATCCGGGTTTAAAAACCCACCCCGGGTTTTGGTTTTGTTTATTTCTACTTCGTGATGTTCTAAGGCACTTACACGACCCGGGTTGGCCAACACGACCTTTAAGGGTCAATTTCATCTTTTTGTTTTAACTCACGTTTTTAACTCATCTAATCTTGTATAAATATATATTTAACATAATTATTCTATAATTTAAAATTAAGGTATTACAGTCCGGCCTCGTGATCGTGGGCCGGGAATGGTCGGGGACGCCGGCCCTGCTGAGTGGCCAAATCCAGGAGTACCTCCCCGATCCATGCCAACTGGTCCTCGATCCTGGCAACCCTGGCTGCCAGGTCCTCCTGCTGTGGCTGCGACTCTGCCGGGGCTGCTGGTGCTGGCTCTGGCCTCCGGAGTCTCCTGCCTGGCTGGGCGTACGCGGGCTAGGGTGCCTGAGGAGGCTCGATCGGTGCCCGGATGAACTGCCCCGGGCGCTGTTGCTCAATGAGCCGCATCCTCTCCAAAGTACGTGCTGTAGTGCGGGATGGAGGCAGAGCGGTCAAGGAGGCAACCACGGGGGCAGTGAGAATCCCGTATGAGCGGGCCAAGCGGGTGATGAAATACCCCTGGCTAATGGACTGTTGGTGGAAACTCCAGTCGAGTGGGTGGAGAGAGCGACCGCGAGGGCGAAGGGGAGGTGGAGGAATCGGGATGGGTCGAGGAGAGCCCATAGGAATGTCATGTCCTCCCCAGACACCTTCTCGCCCCCTCCCGCTGCATGATGGAGGTGGAGACGATATGGTGCATGAGGCGGTGAAGTGGTTCGCGGAGGTGGCTCTCCCTCGAGGTCCCTGCCTCGTACATAACATTGGACAGTGGTGTCCAAATCTCCATGTTGGGAGCCCGCTCCGGCTGCCCCTGGATGCACGCACCGAAGAACTGCGTGAAGTGGCGATGCTGAAGATCCGCCGGAGTGTAGATGCCGGTGCGCCTCCCAAACTCCCGGAGGTTGCACTCCCTCTGTGCACCTCCCAGTCGAAAGCGGATGATCCTGGATCGTGGGTCCGACGCCCGAGGAGCGAAATGGATCGTGGAGAGAAACTCCAACAGTAGCTCGGTGTAGACCACATCCTCGTCCGTGGCCATGATCCTGTCCCATCCACGGCAGGTGAATGATGCCTCCTCATGGGTCCAAGTGTGATGTAAGAATGGCTCGATCGCATCCCAGAGTCCCACGTCCCTCAGAATATCTCTGTCAATGACCGTCGCCTCGAGAACCCGGCGACTGGTCAATGCGTCCCTCCGTGAGATGTACTCTGCGGAACTAGCCAGTCCCTCAGGGAACTGGAGGAAAGCGTGCTCTAGTCTGAACATCATCTGCAACAAAGACACATAGCCACAAAAAAATATTTTGCAAAATTAGTCCTTCTTCCCCACCGCACCGCGGCACGGCCCAAGAGCAGGGCGCATCGCGGCGAGCGGCTGTTTTTAAACCCCGATCCAAACTCTCGATTTAACCTGCTAAAACTCAATCTAATCATACCACAAGGTAGCCTAAGTGCCGACTAACTCATCTAGGGTCTCCATTTGGCAAAACAAACACCCTATGAGTTAGCATTAGCAATTCTAAGTTTTGAACTATTTGGGCAAATCACTAAAATTAACTACCTAATTACTAGTTTTAACAAGTAATAGATAGTTAGAATAGCGTACCTTGGCAGTGGAAACAAAATGAGCAAGAAAAATTGCAAGAGAAATTCGTTGATCAGAGCTCCGAGTCGTGTGTGGTTTGTGTGAGTCGCGGCTTACCTTATAAAGGAGAAAACCGACTGATCGTTCCCCGCGTCGCGGATTTATGCTTTGCGCGTCGCGCGTGTCACCAAATCAACCCCTGCGCATCGGGTTGGTTTACGATCCCGCGTCGCGTATTTCAAAAACCCGCGGCGCGGTCTTTAAAAATTTCAAACTTCTCAAATGACCCCACACTTATTTTAGACCACTAATACCTGCAAAAAGATTGATGTATTTTCCTAATTAAATTTTAAGAAATATAAAACCTAACCTATGACACAATGGGTTGCCTCCCAACAAGCGCTAAGTTTAACGTCTTCAGCCAGACGTGGCACTCCTACTACAGCTACGGTGGATCGTATGCCTTCTTCCTTTGCTGATTTTCTGCTTCCACCGTCCCTTCACTGAGCCACTGCTCCTCAAACTTTCCTGGGTCGAATGGCTTGCTGGTTCTCCTACTACTGCCAGGTTGCTGCCTTTTGATTAACTCCCGTGAATGCTTGGAGGTAGCTTTGAACCTCCAAGCCCGGTCCTTCCTTCTATATCTCTTCAAAATTACTGGCTTGAAGTGAAGCGTGCCCAGTGCCTCTTCCAGTAGTTGTTTCACACCTCGGGTGCTAGTGTCTCGCATGCTATCTTCAGGTTGCAATTTTGGTTTGCAGTACCAATAAAAATTTTCCAATCGAATGGAATCGGAAGGCAACATATCAGGATGCTTCCATATGTCCTCATCGATAGTATTGATTACATCTAATCTGCCATTCATGAATGGATCATGGGTGGTAATAGAATCATGTTTATTATTTTCAAATATCAATTTGTGAACATCAACTTCTTGGTCATCGTCTAACAGGTGGATTGGAACCAAAAGTGAGCGACTGGTTTGATCTGATGGTGGTACAAAATCATCCATCATCAGATCCTTACTTTCAAATTTCTCAAAATTTTCAAAAATTATAGGGTCAGGGGTAGGATTATCATCTACACCCCTTCCCCAAAAACATCAACAATTTCAACAAATTCGGGAATTGTTGGGCTGGGATCTGTACTGTCACTTACAGTCCCCTCCACAACATCCTTATCAACCAAATTGTCTGATGATGGTACAAATTCACTCATCACCAGCTCAACATTCTCAAAACCCTCAAAAACATCAAAAGCTGTTGAGTCAAAGGTAACATTGTCACCTACAACCTCTTCCTCAACAATCGTTTTGACCATCTCAATGGTCTCTTGATTTTCCCACGGTGTATGCCCTTCCATCAAATATTTAGGTGATGCAAGCTCACACACATTATCATTGGTATAAAAATCACTCACCTCCGGTTCTGGCGTAAGTTGTGAACATTTCCAATTTTCCTCTAACCTATCTAAAGAAGCTTGCACTTTTTCAAGAGCTTCAGCCTAGTCCTTCTGCTCGTGGTAGTTGTTATACATGAGTACCCAAAGTTGGGCCCAAGTTGCAGAATTCTCAGGCTGAGATGACTCCTCGGTCCACCATCCATTGTCATCGGGTGATCCATTGTAGCAATCATCCTCGTAATAGGTGTCGGCCGGATTTTCATAATACTCATACTGATCCGGGTACATGTAATCGCCCATTATGAAAATGTACACATACCAGAAATCAGAAAAATAGAATCAAACATAAAAAAACAGAAGCTAAGTCCTACAAATCACCTAATCTAAGCTCACAGCTCCCCGGCAACGGCGCCAAAATTTGACAACGCAGCGGTCGTCGTGCGGTCAAAAATAAAGAAAAACCTAACACACACTAGTACAGTGGCAGTCAGGGTCTATCCGCAGGAGCTTCGTGGTTAGACTAAATGAAAGATTACCAACTAGTAGTGTCATGCTACAGTCGGAGGATCTAGTTTCTATCTTTTCAATTACTAACACCCTAAAGCAATGATCAAACAAACTCAAGCCAAGCTAAGCTAAGCTCAAATGAACCTAGTCACTTTCTGAAATCAAAAGTACATCTCTGAATCAGAAGCAATCAAAGGCATCCAAACCAAGCAAAACCAAGCAAAGCATAAACTAGCCACCAACTAAAGTTCCACTGAACAGTTACTAGCCAAGGTTTAATGCCTAAAAACTAACCTAATTAGCTACTGATTTCAGCAAAGGAAAACAGTCCCAAGAAGGTCAAAACAATATCTAAACACAATTCAAACATTCAAAACTAAATACAAGCATAAAAACACCGAAATACCAATATTAAATGTAACCAAATGATTTTCATTCACCAAACTCGAATCCAAACATCCAAATAGTAACAAAATGAGACTAAAACAGAAGCCAAAGCTTAATATCAATGGTTGTCACTCCCAAAGATACAAAACCAAGCTTAATCCAAACTAATTAATTACAAATAAAAATCCAAAACATGAAAATACCACTTAAGAAGTTGCTGAAACGAAATCTTGGAGTCAAAGAGCTTCAAGGTCGATTTTACACCCGGTCTTTGCTAGGGTTTTCGACTGGAAATGCCTCTATTTATAGTTGCAATTTTCCCGCAGCCGCACCGCGCAGATGAAGAATCCGCGGCGTGCATACTAATCTTTTCCCGTTTCTTCGGTATTTGAATGTGTTCCACCGCCTTAAGCCAGCGTCGCGCGTATCATAGATCCGCGGCGCGCGTACGAGTTTCCTTGATTTTTCATTCTTTTCCAAACTTCTTCCTTTTGCACGCTTTTAGTCCCTGTTTCCATTCTTTTTCTCCAAACAAGTCCTGGCACGAAAAGTGAGAATACCCAGACATATTTGATATAATTTTATCAAGAACAGGGCTCAACAACGCCTAAAATACTTGATATCACTAGGCGTTGTCAACTGCCGTGTCCCCGGCAACGACGCCAATTTGTTGAGGCGTCAAACTCAACAAATGAATTGAGATAATATATATGTAAAGCTCAAATCATTTTCACTGCT
The DNA here is from genome assembly GCA_023525715.1 of Cichorium intybus. Lineage (NCBI taxonomy): Eukaryota > Viridiplantae > Streptophyta > Magnoliopsida > Asterales > Asteraceae > Cichorium > Cichorium intybus. The sequence continues at coordinate 52,269,553 of CM042012.1, read as the reverse complement.
CAATTTACTAATAACATAGCAAATAGTAACCAGGGTCGGTCCACAGAGACACAAGACTAAAGCAAATGCCAAGTTTTCATAAAAGTACACTTAATATGTTGTTGGTGGGTTTGTTGTTTGAAACTAATAAATCAATAAAATTAAACATACAAATAAACTAAGAGATGTAAATACACAATGAAATAAAATTCCAATTCCGTTTTCACATATTTGATAAGGTACTCTAACCAAGGCTAGAAGTTCTATTCGTTTCATCTAAGGCAGTTTTAAAAGTGTTAACAAGCTCTAACACTTTTAGTTCACAAAGTTATTAATCAAAACAAGCTCTTTGAATTAAACCTATTTTTCTTACCATAAAACAAATAAGCTCTTGTATTACATTAGAGAAACGCATTAGGATTTAAGTGAACAACCAATCAACGTTTAATACTTCTCATAAGCTCGGAAGCGTGAAAACGTGTTATTCGAGTTACATCCGAATAATCCTCAACAAAAGATCAATTCGGGTGTTGTTACAACATCTATTAATAAAACAATTACGGATTTCACAAATAGAATAACAATCATGATACAAACATCAATTCAAGTGGCAAACACGAATCAACATAAGAATCAATCGAACATTAAACACAAAACTCGAATAACTAGATGAAAAACATAAATATACTTCTAGCCAAATGATTAAAAACACCAAATCACATGTTTGACAGAATCGTAAAAGGTAGAGATCTAGCCACACATGAGTGGACTAAGATCTCTACAATACAAACGATAAAAAGTAGTCAACATACACTTACAAAAAATGTTCAAACCACAAATTGATGTTTTCCAAATGTTTATGATGATAGGATTCTCCCAATTTTCGTCCTTCCTTTGTCTAGAATGAATAATGCCTCAAAAACCACCCCTAAAAGCCTTAAAACTGTGGAGAAAACTACCAAAAAGGCAGTTCTGGTCCTGACACGACCCGGGTTTTGGTTTTTTGTGTAAAACATTTGCGAAAAGGGGTGGAACCCGACCCGTGTTGTAGAACATGACCCGGGTTGGTCATCAGTCTTCGTTTCTTCATTTCTTTCATTATTTTATCCGTTCCAATGCTTCCAAATCCGCTTCTAACGCTCAATCATCGCTCTAAATATCATTTTAAGTGCTCCAAGCCATCCAAGTTTCGCTCCAATCTCCACGTTCCACTTTCCAAATATCCAATCCGCTCCAAATGTTCATCTCCACCTGAAATTCAACACAAATATATGAAGTATCTTTTGTTCCCGGAAATTAAACGAATATGCATGAAAACACTATAAAATCAAATAAAACAAAGATAAAAACGGCCTAGAAAAGATGCATAAATGCATCTAACAGAGATCTTTTGATTTCTTATTTATAGTGTGAAATTAAGGAGTGATAAATGATTGTAACTCCTATTAACCATAATTTCCGAATAATACAATATGGTATTCTGTTATGTTATATCTTGTGATACTGGTATGTCCTTTAAATTCCATGAGTAACTCAAATATTAGTTTGCTTTGAAGGATTTGAAATCCCATGAATTTTTGTAGTTATCAAATCATGGTGACAGTTCTCTACAAGCTTGAAGAGAAATCAAAATTGGAGAAAATATGAACCGGTCCTAATAGAAAATAAAAAGGGAACCTCAAAGAAACAAAGAAATGAATGACAATTTTCATAAGCTAATAAAAAATATTTTATCTTTAGATAAACAAGAAATTAAAGTTTTCACTCTAATATGCTTGGTATTTTGTATAGGACATAAACTGTTGTACTTCCTTTTTAAACAACAAAGTAGATTGTAAAGAGAATTACCCCGAACCTAGGAGCTTATGCATTTGTAGGATGCGTTGATGGGATTGCAAAAACAATTTATGTTGTTCAAATTAATGCCTACCGTACTTCTACTATTGATGAAAAAACAGCTTTGTAGCTTTGCCCTCGGTAAAAGCGACCGATATAACGACACGTGGTAATGAATTCTTTTTTTACTTTTCAACATGTTATATATAACAACCAACTGATTGTCATTATGATGTGATTTTTGCGTTACAGAAACTAAGAAGAAACTCAAAGGGAGACCTTGACATCAAAATCTAGGGCTAATTTAAAATTCATTAAACTAAATAAATAAAACAAATAGGTAATAAGAATAATCTAGAAGGGTCAAAATGTAAATAAATTTAATAAGTTCAATAATTAATTTATATAATAAGTTAAATGTTAAAAAGTTATGGTTAGCGTTCACTTAGCAAGCTTTGGAGGTTCCTTAGTGGTTATGGCCAATTATTGGTCAAATGACAAAGAATGGAACTTAAGAGGTTTTGATACCTCTATTGACAAATGATTAGAGCTTAAGCGCTCTTTCCACCTCACTTCTGATGAATGAAATAGAAAGTTGATGGAAGTGGAGATTGGTTATTTGACCTTTGAAAGAACGTCGTAATACCTTTTTAATAACATTTAATGATTGTAAACTATGGACGTCTCATAGAAGAATTAGAATGTAAAATTACTACCTATGTTCTTATAAGTTGTAACCAAGGGTTTTGCTACTTTACAGAATCCAAAATCCTTTGGTGGTTTGGATGTTTAATTGAATTTTGAATTTAGGTTTCATCAATACTTCGTCAATCTATCATCAACTTCTTCTACTATTTCTTATTTGAAGTTTAATTGTGAATTTTGGGATGTTACGAACCCTATGTTGAGGAATTAATATTCTTGGGACCATAGATCATGAATTTGTGGTCATATTAATTTAGAAATGTGTTTTTGAATACCAAATAAGGTTTCTTAATCCAAAATGAAATGCAAGTAAATTTGAATTTTATGTTCGATTAATTTCAAACTTATAACGATGATATGTAATTCACTTGAGGACTATGTACCAATATTATGTGTTGGAATTGATTATATTAGTCAATTATCACCATAAATGTATAATCTAGTTTGAAATCATGAAATATAATAAACCGTATGTTAATTAAATTCTATTTGTTGTAATTTGAACTGTAACACCACGATACTTTTGTTAAGTATTTATACATTAATCATAGTGTATTTATGATTTGATATGGTGTTCTAAGTATTAGAAAGTTAATACTAGAAAAAGGGTAATTTGGTCATTTTACCATAAAAGGGTAATTTGGTCATTTGACCATGGGAAGGACCAAATATGTTAAAATATTGTTTGCTTGTGGCAAAAATATAAGAAATGAAAGTCTTATGTCATAAAACTTGATTATTGTGGCCAAAGTTCAAGAAATAGAACTTGAGGGGCTAAAGTGAAAATATGGAAAATATAAAAAGGGAGAAAAATCTCCATAATTATGTGGCTGATCATTTGGAAGCTACGGGAAGAAGTTTGAGATGCGATTCTTTGATCTTCACGGGAGATTGAAGCATGGAATCGAAATCATAGCTTGGAATTGAAGTTTTCAAGTAAAAGGTTAGTAATTCAAGTTCTAACCTAGATTGTTCTTGGTGGGTTTTGTGGGTGAACTGAAATCTGCAATTTCAGTGAAATCCATGAATTTTGTATATGATTTCTGGGTTCAAACATGTTCATATGATAAGAACATGCCATGGAAACCATTGATTTTGTTGGTTTTGGAGTTTTGGGGGTTTTTGGAACTAAGAACCCTAAATCTTCCTTTTTATTAATTGAATTGATTTCAATGGATTAAAACCTTGTATAAATGGAGGGTTTTAGTCTGTAAACAAACCCCAAATGATTAGGAACAACAATAAGAACTTAATATGTCAAAACAGGGTGCTACAGTGAAAAATCGCGACTGAAATGAAACTGCCCAGATTAAGCACGGGTCGTGCTTAATCTGCACGGGTCGTGCATATGCTGTACCTCGACAGGCGCGGTGCGCCCAGCTTCTAGGCGCGGTGAGCCCACTTGCACGGGTCGTGCTCTCTTAAGGGTAAAATATGCACGGGTCGTGCTTGCCTGCAGAGAGCTCAAATGGGTGAATTTTCGCTAGGCTTGTCCGATTAACCTCAAACTTGAACCATAAGTCCATGATGGTTTGAAAAGTCCTAGAAAAATACTAAATTGAGTTTTTGACTCCTCGGGGGCACTGTAGAACAATACGAATGCCTCGGTAAAGCGTATAATTCATGAAAAGATGGTAAATGGAAAGTTTATCATCTAGACATTGTTTATAATGTTATAATATTGAACTCTTATGCATTAGAGTCAATTGAAATGGTTGTTAACCTATTATCATTTGGTATATAAATGAATATATAGGTACGGGATAAATGGTTGTGGTGTACGCAAAGGCAAGAAACAACCGGAATTAGATGCGGCAAGTGTCCAGGTGAGTAATCTTACTTATATCATATATGATATGTATTGATTGGACTGTTACAGATTGAAACAGATTTGGGGGACGAAATTTGACAGTTTACAGATGCATTGAAAAGACAATATCAGATAAGCCGTGAGTCTACGATAGACAAGAACGGAGCTGTGAGTCAATGATACGACAATACCAGATAAGCCGTGAGTCTACGATAGACAAGAACGGAGCTGTGAGTCAACCTTTGAAAAGGCAATATCGGATAATCCGTGAGTCGTTGTAATGGCAAGAACGGAGCCGTGAGTATAGGCAAAAGCGGGACAAACTCGTGAGCCATAAATGACTATGATATTGGATGCTATATCCAACTGGTGCGGCCTATATGGCTATGATATTGTTATATGAAAATGGTGCGGCCTTATGGCTATGACATTGAACTTGAATCCAAATGGTGCGGTCTTATGACCACGATATCGGATTATTGAACCCAGCTGGTGCGGCCTTCGGGCTATGACTTATATATTGAAAATGTTTTGGTGCAGCTTATATAGCTATGACACAGGGTGCGACTTAAATAGCTATGAAATACGGTGCGGTCAATTGTGACTAAAAAAATATGGGACAGAAATGGATGCAAATAACAACCTGTAAGACTATGAAGTAGGATGTGAAATCCTAAGAGATATACGATCAGCCAGTAAGGCTAATAGTTTGGATCCGATATCCAAATATATATACGTTTAGCCGGAAGAGGCTATAGAATGGGACCTTGTGTTGAAAAGATGAGTCAGAAGAGATTTATCATATATAGGAAATTATATATGAATGTATTCTTATACAGGTTATTTGCAGATATGATTACTCACTGAGCTTTATAGCTCATATTATTTGTTAAATGTCCCTACAGGTTAGCATGATCCTGATAAGGGAAAAGATAGAGTCCGTGACTAAAGAGTGGGACTTATAGATGCTGTCAGTAGCAGCCCGGCTTCAAAAGAGATTATGGTATTTTATACTCTCCTTGATACACTTGTACCCGTTTTTAATGAAATATACCCCCTTTTGTTATGGTTTTACGTATTGAAACCTTTGTTTTAAATGAAAAATTTTCAGGGGTGTTTTTGTTTTAAAAGCCGGGTGTTACAAGTTGGTATCAGAGCCGTGGTTTAAGTGAACTAGGTGTCTATAGAGTAGATTCCTGGACTTAAACCTTGAGATAATAGACATGATGTATAGTTAGGTGTATATAAGTTGTTATATTATACATATATAACCTAACTGTTGCTGGCTTCTGACGTATAAGAAGTATGAGCAGTAATTCTATTGGGAGACATTCAGGGCGTGGAGCTTTAAGAAGTATACCAGCCCTTTCTCAAGGCTCCATTGAACGAGGGGCAAAGAGACAAGTAGTATAAAAATCCACGAGACAAGCAATAGTAGCTGCTGTGGTCAGAAAAAGAAATTGGGTGCTCACCCTGATCGATATTCAAGGTGAAAGAAAAGTAGCTAAGACTACACGAAAAGCAGAAAAATATTAGTGGACGCTTCAGAAGAAGTTAACACGATTTAGGTCTAACCTGGGAAAGGACCAAAACGAAAAAGGTGATGCAGTGTAAGAAGTGCAGGAAAAGCACTCAGAAAATTTTAGGGTTGAGACTCTACCGTTAAATTGCTAAAATCGTAGAAAACAGGAGCATATTGCTCGAGCCTGTTGGACGGAATGAAAGTGTTTCCAGCGTGGAGCTATAGATCACTTTCTTATGAAACGTTCACATGCTAAATGTGGAGTAACGGGTGATAAACCCAGGAAAGAACGGGGAGGGAAGAAAGAAGAAACGAATGGTCAAAAAGGACCAGTGGTACCATGAGCATTCTAGTAGACTGTGGAAGAAGCTCGTGAGTAGACTAATATGGTCTCAGATATCATTGTTATGAATATAATCCCCGTATATGTTATATTTGATCCATGAAGCAATGCTTTGGATCGATGACTTTGATGTCTTGTCTGAATATTTCATCAACGATTATGGATGAAATTTTAGAATTAGCTATAGCAGATAGCAAATATGTTCAAGATATTGAACACCTGGAAGGTAGTCTGCTTAGGATTTACGGGACCCTTTTTCCCTATAAATCTGAAGCCGATGACTACCAATGAATTGGAAGTCATTGTGTATATGAATTGGTCAGCAATGAATGATGCTAACATAAATTGTGGAAATATGAACATTATGGTTCTAAAATCAGAGTGAAACGGATGAAAATCCACGGTAAATGACCGTTGTTGAGAATACCGATTAATTCTCTTTGCTTAAACTCGGAAAAGAGTTAGTAAAGAAGGATGTTTTAGTTGGCATGTGTAGTATTGGCCAAGCTAAATAAAGCGGTGACAGAAGTGTAAAACTTTAAATAAATTCTTGGATGTTTCTTCCAAAGAACCTCCATAATTACCGCCAGATTGATGAGAAGAGTTTATGATTAAACTGATTTTGGTAGCCGTTTTTGTTATTTAGGCTCTAAACTGATTAGCATCTGCAGAGATGGTAGAGTAGGAAAACAATTAGAAGAAATTGTTTTTGAATCGGGGTCTCATATGGCCGAATGTGTCATCGTGTGGAGCCCCATTGTGTTTGAAAAGAAGAAAGACAAGTTGATGTGTATGTGCATTGACTACCGAGAATCTGATATTCTCGAAAACAGAATGAATTTGATGTAAAATTTTACCAGATATTGGAGTTACTTCGCTGAGTAAAGTGATATGTGAAGTTCTCCAAGTATGAAAATTTGGCTAAAAGAAGTTTCAATTCTTCGGGCATGTTAATAATGCCGAAGATGATAAAGTAGATCCAGTAGAAATAATGATGTGATAAAACGGGAACCGCCTTGGAATCTGACTGAAATTTGTAGTTTCCTTGGATTGGCAGGTTATAATAGGAGAGTTGTAGAAAACTGCTCCTTGATTGCAGTCTAGTTGACTAAAGTTGACCAAGAAAAGTGAAAAGTTTGAGTGGGTAGAGAGACCACAAGTATCTTTTCAAAGGTTGAAATAAACCTTATGTGAAGCTCCGGTGTTAGCATTATTGCTAAGCGGAGAAGATAATTTATATTATAGAAATGTATCCAGAGTTAATCTTGGGTACATAACATTGCAGTAGCAATTATGATTTTAGCATTGAAGCTTTGAAGACACTACTTATGTGGTGTAAAACTTACTGTTTATACGGATCATAAAAGTTTGAAATACTTAATTGATCAAAAAGAAGCTAAATATGAGATAGCAAAAATAGATGGGTTACTTAAAGATTTCGGCTATGAAATCTTGTACCGTCTCGAAAAGGCGGATGTGGTTATAGATACCTTGGGTTGCAAAGAGTATCTTTTAAAAGATACATCCACATGTATGAGTGTGGCGAATTGATTACCTGATTTGATTCGGGTAGCACAAAAAGAAGTGTGCAAGTCTGAAAACGTGAACAGTGTTTGACTTGTGTTCAAGTAAAGTCAAACCATTAGAAGCATACGGGGAAATTTAGCCGTTGTCGGTCCCAAAGAAGAAATGGGACGATATTATTATAGACTTTGTAATAAAGTCTTCGTAAGTACCACATGGGTATGACACCATATGGGTAATTGTTGACTGGTTTATGAAACCAGTGCACATTTATACCGACCAGTGATAAAAATCAAGATCGAAAAGTTGCAAAAAGCTACATAGATACGGTAAATAGTCGACATGAGTTACCGGTGTTGATTGTATCGGGTCAAGATAGTAGATTTATTCCTATATTTTTGCATAGTTTTCAAGAATAATTAGTTCAAAAGTACTAATAAGTATTGTATCTTGATGGGCGAGATGAGATAATGATGCAGACTCTAGAAGATATGCTTGAAATTTGCATAACAGACCTTGGCGGAAGACAAGAAGACCGTCTATCTTTGGTAGAACCCGTAGATAATAATAGTTTTCGTATCAGCATTTAGACGGCCCGTATAATGCATAGTATGGAGTATCGTGTTGCACGCCGATTTACTAGACTGAAGTTGGGGAGAAGCCGTTGGCTGGACCCGAGATTTGTACCTCAAACAGAAGAAAAGATTAGGCAAATTCGAGAAAGCTTGGAAATAGACAAAAATCGACAAAAGTAGTATGCGGATTACCGAGTAAAACCGTTAAAACTCCAAATGGGGGAAGATGACAGTGTTCAAAGTATCCCCTTAGAAATACTAAATTGTTTTGGAAAGAAAAGGAAGTTGAGTCCTCGTTTTATTGGACCTTTCCGTATATCCCAAAGGTAAGAAATGTGGTGTATTAATTGAAGTTTCTTGATGAACATCAAGATATTCATAATGTTTTCCAGGCATCTTAATTGTGGAAAACATTGCGTGATGAATACCTCATGTTGACATGGAGGTAGGTAAAGAATTAAGATACTTGGGACAACCGGAAGAGTGTTAGATGGAAAACGAGATAGCTATGAAATAAGAAGACTAGTATGGTAAAAGTGCTTTGGCAATACCATAAATGTTTCCAAATGACATGGGAACCGAAATTGTAATGAGAAAGAATTACCTTGCTTGTTTGTAAGATTTCGGGGACGTAATCTTTTGAAGGAGGGGAGAATTTGTAACACCACGATACTTTTGTTAAGTATTTATACGTTAATCATAGTGTATTTATGATTTGATATGGTGTTCTAAGTATTAGAAAGTTAATACTAGAAAAAGGGTAATTTGGTCATTTGACCATGGGAAGGACCAAATATGTTAAAATATTGTTTGCTTGTGGCAAAAATATAAGAAATGAAAGTCTTATGTCATAAAACTTGATTATTGTGGCCAAAGTTCAAGAAATAGAACTTGAGGGGCTAAAGTGAAAATCTGGAAAATATAAAAAGGGAGAAAAATCTCCATAATTATGTGGCTGATCATTTGGAAGCTACGGGAAGAAGTTTGAGATGCGATTCTTTGATCTTCACGGGAGATTGAAGCATGGAATCGAAATCATAGCTTGGAATTGAAGTTTTCAAGTAAAAGGTTAGTAATTCAAGTTCTAACCTAGATTGTTCTTGGTGGGTTTTGTGGGTGAACTGAAATCTGCAATTTCAGTGAAATCCATGAAGTTTGTATATGATTTCTGGGTTCAAACATGTTCATATGATAAGAACATGCCATTGAAACCATTCATTTTGTTGGTTTTGGAGTTTTGGGGTTTTTGGAACTAAGAACCCTAAATCTTCCTTTTTATTAATTGAATTGATTTTAATGGATTAAAACCTTGTATAAATGGAGGGTTTTAGTCTGTAAACAAACCCCAAATGATTAGGAACAACAATAAGAACTTAATATGTCAAAACAGGGTGCTACAGTGAAAAATCGCGACTGAAATGAAACTGCCCAGATTAAGCACGGGTCGTGCTTAATCTGCACGGGTCGTGCATATGCTGTACCTCGACAGGCGCGGTGCGCCCAGCTTCCAGGCGCGGTGAGCCCACTTGCACGGGTCGTGCTCTCTTAAGGGCAAAATATGCATGGGTCGTGCTTGCCTGCAGAGAGCTCAAATGTGTGAATTTTCGCTAGGCTTGTCCGATTAACCTCAAACTTGAACCATAAGTCCATGATGGTTTGAAAAGTCCTAGAAAAATACTAAATTGAGTTTTTGACTCCTCGGGGGCATTGTAGAACAATACGAATGCCTCGGTAAAGCGTATAATTCATGAAAAGATGGTAAATGGAAAGTTTATCATCTAGACATTGTTTGTAATGTTATAATATTGAACTCTTATGCATTAGAGTCAATTGAAATGGTTGTTAACCTATTATCATTTGGTATATAAATGAATATATAGGTACGGGATAAATGGTTCTGGTGTACGCAAAGGCAAGAAACAACCAGAATTAGATGCGGCAAGTGTCCAGGTGAGTAATCTTACTTATATCATATATGATATGTATTGATTGGACTCTTACAGATTGAAACAGATTTGGGGGACGAAATTTGACAGTTTACAGATGCATTGAAAAGACAATATCAGATAAGTCGTGAGTCTGCGATAGACAAGAACGGAGCTGTAAGTCAATGATACGACAATACCAGATAAGCCGTGAGTCTACGATAGACAAGAACGGAGCTGTGAGTCAACCTTTGAAAAGGCAATACCGGATAATCCGTGAGTCATTGTAATGGCAAGAACGGAGCCGTGAGTCTACGCAAAAGCAGGACAAACTCGTGAGCCATAAATGACTATGATATTGGATGCTATATCCAACTGGTGCGGCCTATATGGCTATGATATTGTTATATGAAAATGGTGCGGCCTTATGGCTATGACATTGAACTTGAATCCAAATGGTGCGGTCTTATGACCACGATATCGGGTTATTGAACCCAGCTGGTGCGGCCTTCGGGCTATGACTTATATATTGAAAATGTTTTGGTGCAGCTTATATAGCTATGACACAGGGTGCGGCTTAAATAGCCATGAAATACGGTGCGCTCAATTGTGACTAAAAAAATATGGGACAGAAATGGATACAAATAACAACCTGTAAGACTATGAAGTAGGATGTGAAATCCTAAGAGATATACGATCAGCCAGTAAGGCTAATAGTTTGGATCCGATATCCAAATATATATACGTTTAGCCGGAAGAGGCTATAGAATGGGACCTTGTGTTGAAAAGATGAGTCAGAAGAGATTTATCATATATAGGAAATTATATATGAATGTATTCTTATACATGTTATTTGCAGATATGATTACTCACTGAGCTTTATAGCTCATATTATTTGTTAAATGTCCCTACAGGTTAGCAAGATCCTGATAAGGGAAAAGATAGAGTCCGTGACTAAAGAGTGGGACTTATAGATGCTGTCAGTAGCAGCCCGGCTTCAAAGGAGATTATGGTATTTTATACTCTCCTTGATACACTTGTACCCGTTTTTAATGAAATATACCCCCTTTTGTTATGGTTTTACGTATTGAAACCTTTGTTTTAAATGAAAAATTTTCAGGGGTGTTTTTGTTTTAAAAGCCGGGTGTTACATAAACAAGCAAACAAAACTTCATAACTTACTTGAACAATGTGGATGGTAATTTTTTATATCTCTATTGTAGTTTGTCGGTAAAAGTTTTTGATGATTAAATTATTGATATTTGGGATGTATAAAATAGTTTTAGAATTTTTTGACCATGTTAATGCGTTGAAAATGGTTGGGTTCATCCTAGGAATGGTTTAAACTAAATTTATGGACTTTACCAAACTTCGAGACTATCTTAAACACGCTCCAACGCCATTTTGGGGTGTATGGCAAACCATTCTAGGGTTCATACTTTGGGTTTTATATGTTCAGTTTTAGATATACTAGCTGTTCTAGTAATTGAAGAGAATGACCATAAATATGGACTCGACTTTTTTACCCAAGGCTTCTTTGACTCCGAGTTTCAGTGTTCAGGCGACCATACGTGGTATTTATGTTTTCTTATTTAATTTTCAATTAGTTTAGTAGTTTCAATAGCTTGGCTTTATGTTATTGGGTGTGACAACCATTAACATTAGGTTTTAAGTTTCTGAATTTTATGTTTACTGTTTTGAACAGTTGGGATCTGAGTTTTTATAAAGTTAATCATTCGGTTATGTTTAATTGCTTCTTTTTACTTTTTAATGCTTGAATGAGTTTGGATGTTTGATTGTTTTGGCTTGACCTTTATTGCTTCTGTTTCTGAATTGCATTTCTGATTTCAGTAACTAATTAGATTAAGTTTTGGTTTTGGTTTTAGTTTAAGTTTATGCTTGGTTTGGAATTTGTTGGATTTTATGATTTTGGGACTGTTTTGGTAAAAGTTGGAAACTAGATCCTATGGTTGTAGCGTGACACTACAATTGGTAATCTGTTGCCTACTTTGGCCACGTAACTCCTGTGGATCGACCCTGACTACCACTATGCTAAGTGAGAGTGAGGTTTTATTATTTTTGACCGCATGACGACCGCTGCGATATCACTGTTCTAGTAATTGAAGACAATGACCATAAATATGGACTCAACTTTATTACCCAAAAAGTAACTGAAAATATATTTATCAAATTAATCGTAATTAAGCTTTTCAAATAAAAGGTATTCCCGAGTTTCATTCTTAGTAAACCTTTTGAAGCCATTGGTATTTTTTAATTTGTATTTACAAAATTGATTCATCATTTGGGGAATGTAGAGATATGAACTAAATGCATTGTAATTGTTATAATTGTTTTTGCCATGTTTATCTATTCACATAAACTATATTTATATATTACATAACCTTTTGTGATACATATAACTTGAGTACCCACGATCTATTTTCACTCAACAAACATATAAAATGGTTCAATCTAGAAGTCCTTACCAAGTTTTCATGTTGATCGTTGTGATTTGTATTGGTTAGTACTTTTGAAGTAACTTAGATATCCAAACCGTTCAATTTATAAAATATATGTCGAGAAAATTTTATTTATAATGGATTACATTCCATATATAAATTCCTAAATTCTCTATTATAGTTTTTATATGTGCATAGTGTCTTGCAAAAATTAGGATATCATGGGTCTATATAAACTAGAATTATTAAGTAATTCTTAATTTTGAAATTACAATATTTCAATGATTTTAATGTCTTACCTACTTTTATATATAAGCCATATATTAAATGCATTATTTTTTAAGAATTTGTTGGCGGTTTTTGCATCACAATGTTGGAGACCACTCGTGGCTGCCGATAAGTCTTGTCACGATGTTAAAATTGAATGTAATGCAAATAAACTACATGATATGCAAAATCGTGACAAATATTACATGTAAAACTGCTCTAACGGAAAGGGTGGGCATTGTAGAACATGGGACCACAATCTTTGTCATTGCCTATGCTAAAACGTATGTGGATCTCCTTTTTATTAGAAGTTACATACGTAATTAAAGGATATAAGAGATCTTTTGATTTCTTATTTATAATGTGAAATTAAGGAGTGATAAATGATTGTAACTCCTATTAACCATATTTTCCGAATAATACAATATGGTATTATGTTTTGTTATATCTTCTGATACCGATATGTCCTTTAAATTCCATTAGTAACTCAAATATTTGTTTGCTTTGAAGGATTTGAAATCCCATGAATTTTAGTAGTTAGCAAAACATGGTGACGGTTCTCTGCAAGCTTGAAGAGAAATCAAAATTGGAGAAAATATGAACCGGTCCTAATAGAAAATAAAAAGGGAACCTCAAAGAAACAAAGAAATGAATGACAATTTCCATAAGCTAATAAAAATATTTTATCTTTAGATAAACAAGAAATTAAAGTTTTTACTCTAATATGCTTGGTATTTTCTATAGGACATAAACTGTTGTATTTCCTTTTTAAACAACAAAGTAGATTGTAAAAATAATTACCCCGAACCTAGGAGCTTATGCATTTGTAGGATGCCTCGATGGGATTGCAAAACCAATTTATGTTGTTCAAATTAATGGCTACCGTACTTCTACTATTGATGAAAAATAAGCTTTGTAGCTTTGCCCTCGGTAAAAGTGACCAATATAACGACACGTGGTAATGAATTCGTTTTTTACTTTTCGACATGTTATATATAACAACCAACTGATTGTCATTATGATGTTATTTTCGCGCTACAGAAACTAAGAAGGAACTCAAAGGGAGACCTTGACATCAAAATTTAGGGCTAATTTAAAATTCAATAAACTAATAAATAAAACAAATAGGTCAAAAGAATAATCTAGAATGGTCAAAATGTAAATAAATTTAATAACTTCAATAATTAATTTATATTTTAAGTTAAATGTTAAAAAGTTATGGTTAGCGTTCACTTAGCAAGCTTTAGAGGTTCCTTAGTGGTTATGGCCAATTATTGGTCAAATGACAAGGAATGGAACTTAAGAGGTTTAATAACTCTATTGACAAATGATTAGAGCTTAAGCTCTCTTTCCGCCTCACTTGTGATGAACGAACTAGAGAGTTGATGGAAGTGGAGATTGGTTATTTGACTTTTGAAAGAACGCCGTAATAGATTTTTAATAACATTTAATGATTGTAAATGTTGGTCCCAATAAACCACTGGATCTACTTGGTATCAATCACAAACTTGAATGGTGCGGATCCCAAGTATGAATCGAGACACAAACAAGAAGGGATTACTACAAACCTTCAATGCACTCTTTGATTAGTAAAAGACTCGTACATAAGGTTATGATCGATTACACAATAATTCTCTCTAGTAAGCTCCTAGTCGATCAACTCACAAATGACGGCTCATATAGCCTTTTATACCCTATGACCTAAACCCTATCAAAACCCTAAGCCCACTCCATAAAAGCCCATCGAAAAACCATGATAGCCCAACCGAAAAACATTGTATTTCGGTCATGAACACCGAACAACCAAGTGTTTTTCGGTCCTAACCGAAAAACACATTTAGGCCCATAAAATCTTCATTTTAGCCCAGAAACTCGTTGGATTTGGTCCGATTAAATGCAAAGCTTAAACCAACATCAATTATGGCCCAACAATCTCCCCCTTGGTTTAATGCTTTCATTTAACTTCGAGCTCTGTCTTGAACTTGATTTGGTTGTACACTGCAGAATATTTCAACAATATCCCCTTTATCATGGCAATCTCCCCCTTAGCAGGTGACGGGTATAGTTGTTGATGAAATTTTAGCACGTTGCAGAGACAACTTCATCTTCGGTATCGGACTGTCTTTAGGTCTGACTTTGAATGCACATTTGGGTACAGGCTTCTTGCTTAGGTCTTGAATCAGCACATCCACCTTTTGATTTGACTTTGACTTTGACTGCAGTCTGACTCTTCACGTCTTCTTCTTGATCACTTGAAGGTGCAAATATAGCAACAAACTGATTGAGGAGGAATTCAACACAACTTGTCACATTGAGTTATGATTCACCTTCTCTGGGATTGAAATTATTGTGTTGAGAACTTGAAACTTCACTTCTGGCTCCATCACTTGAAAGACTTCACTAGATTGTCTTCGACTAAACTAGTGCGCAATGATGACCAAAAATCCTGTGGGTCATGGAGTTACAAACTCTCACCACAGTTGTTTAAGGACCCAGCCTTGGCTCAGGACGAGACTTCTCGCAGTATCTGTGTGAACCCGGGGGACGCACTGCAATTGTTTGAGTATCGGAGAACTACTCGTTGCCGTTTTGATTTTGGCCCCTACATATCCTTGATCAAAGATCTCAATACAGTTGACAAGTCAACAAGTTGACAAGTCAACAAGTTGACAAGTCAACAAGTTGACAAGTCAACAAGTTGACAAGTTGACAAGTTGACTTGGCTCTTGGCGAGACGTTCAATGGTATCCAAACTCTGCGGAGTGTACCATCCTAGTGCCAATTTTGAATTAGTGATGTTGTTGGGGTCTCACAACTAGTATGGTAAACAACAACGATCACTGACCCAGAGTTTCAATGTTTCATCAATGTGAGGAAATATCACATTGAATCACGAACATCTTGTTTAGAAGAAGGTATGGGTTCAAGAGTGGTATGAGCGTGTAATATTTATTGGTTACTAGACATACCCATCGGCTACACTTTTGAATTGTCATCAGTGTATGGTTTATTACACTGAATCATCCAACTCTTGAATTTAGAAGCTTTGTAGGTAAGAATGGTTGTAGATGCCTCACATCTACTACCGGTGTTGTAGCAGAGATCACTGGCATAGAGTGTCGAAATATTATCACCACTGTTTTAAAGTGATGAGTCGTCTACTATGCAGTTATCGCAGTCAAAACCGTAATCACGGTAACCTACCGATATTTAATTTTGCGGTTCTCGCGGTGGTATAGCGGTTTTTTAGTAATATGCAGAATTTATATATTAGACTATTACTAGTAGAATTAATATCATAAAAGTCATTCAAAAAACTTCACATAAGGCTTAATTTAATACATAAGTCACATAACATAACATTCTAATATAGAAAATGTCAAAGTATCAAATTCAAATTTAATCGACATCCGAGTCAACATCAGCTAAACCATTCACTTCTTCATGAAAATCCTCTACACAGATAATAGCGGTAAATCGCGGTTAATTATCACGGTAAATCGCGGATAATAGCGGTAAATCACGGCGATTTTATCGGCACGCTATTTTCCACTGCTAAACTGAACCGCGATTATGCTGACCACCGCGAACCGCGATACCGGCGCGATTAACTGCATAGGTCGTCTATTCCTTGCAAAAGATAGTTAGAGGTGGTTGAGAATGGATTGGTGCGTGTGATAGATTACGGTACGCAATCTAACCATCGGCACGGACTTTGTAACTCTCGACTCTGAGTGGCTTTACTTAAAGTGTCTAGAAGTTTGAGTTGCAGAAGAAACTTTTAGATTTGGTTAAGAAACTTTTAGATTTGGTTAAGAAATGGTTGTCAGTGCTTCAAACTTACTTTGGTGTAACAGTAAGAATCATTAACACTTAAGTGTTACCTAATAGTGAGTCACATCTTTGACATGAAGATTTGATCTGTATTCCTGATTGGTATTTATAAGGAACATTGACGATCGTGCAAATATGAAAAAGGTCAATATTTTTGTAGTTTTTTAATTTTCTGAAAGGAAAGATATGAAAATTATAAAAAAATATTTTTGTTTTTTTTGAAGTTTTGTAATTTTAACAAAAGACATAAAGGAAAAAACATCTTTTTTGAATTTTTAAGTTTTCTTAAAAGTAAAGACGTAAAAAGACATAATTTTGTATTTTTGAATTTTGTTTTATTAATTCTCCCCTTAAATTTGTGCATAGAGGAGAATGAACAAAAATACACAAATTTAATTGAAAACAAAAGGAAAATATACAAAAATTGAACTATTAGTCATTAAAACGAATCCAATCAATTTAGGACGAAGTTACCTTTTCAGTTTTCAACACGTCATTAGTTACGAACCCCACGTGATCATTCCTTACTCCCCTTCCCGCAATGGACACAGACTCTCCAGTAGTGATTTGAATGTTGTGCAACTGAGAGTTATCTCCAATCATGTGCCTAAAACAGCTACTATCAACGGACCAAGATCTGATGATATTCCTCCATAACTGCTCCTGCACAGGATACGGGATTAGTTAATTTTAGGAACCCAGTCCATCTTGAAACTGGGTCGACCATCAGTATCCACACTCTGTACTCTTTCCCACGACATATCCTGTTGATCAGATAAGGAACAAGAAGAAGAATTAGCAGGATAATGGGAAGAATTTTGAAACGAGGCCTTTTGGTACCCATCGGTAATTTGGTTTTTGTCGCTTGTTGTTTAACCGGATGAGTGTATCAGCACTTGAGTTTGAAGCAGAACTCCCCCTTGACTTGTGTTTATGTTTCCAGTGAGGACTCGAGGACGATCCTTGAGATGAACTCGACTTTTTATCCTTGGGGGCTGCTTCTTGGCCTTGGCTTCATTCCAGTCGCCATCTCTTGACCGTGATCTTGAGGGCTTTCTTTTGGAAGACCTTCCCTTTGGTACATTTTGCCAATGTTGTGCGTAGAAGGGAATGTATGGACGATATGGACAGTTCCTAGCGATGTGACCTGCAATCCCACAATTGAAGCACGTTTGTCTTTTTAAGTAAATGAGATTGTGACTTGGTCCTTACCCTTTAGAATTCTTCAAGGAGTTGTCACAAGTACAAGCACAATCACATTTAGTGGAACTCGGTCTTTGTCCAACAGGAATTTCATATTCTTTCACAAACTTTCGTGGTTTGAATTTTCCAGAAGCCCGAACATTTGAGCTTGTAGCTGCATCATTTCTTTTCTTTGAACAGCCAACAGGTGTGGTATCCGAAGAATTTTCATTTCCTGCACACTTAATGAGTTCATTAGAATTTTCTAGTACATCCTTCTCAACTTGGCTGGATTTTTCAGGGACAAAAATGTCATTTAAATCAAGGGGTGGAGTACAATTATAATTAAACATAGGTGGGACACTTTTGTACCCAAGACCCTGATTTTCATCCCATTTGAGTTGAGACTCTATCATTGACTCGACTATCGTGCTTGACCCTTCAAATTTTTTGAAAACAAATTCTTTATCTTGAGCTTTGGCTTTCAAAGAGTCACGCTCGATAGTTAGTTTGACAATGTCTTCGTTAGCCATTTTGAGAAGCAATTTTTAGTACTATAATCGCCTGTAAAAATTTTGAAGTCATTTATCTTTGCCTCTAGTTTTTCTTGTAAAGGTTTGATTTTATTTTTAAGACCATAGTTGAGATTTTCGAGTTCAAATAGTTCTCTAACAAGATTAGCATTGTGTTCGCGAAGTTTGACAATTATATCAACACACGATTGAGAAGAACAAGCAATTTCTGAATCGTCTTTTGTTGCCATTTTAGAGGTTCTAGAGTGCCGAAAAACCCTTCAAATGCCAAAATATTGATCGAAAACCCCAAAAATATTTCTAGCGAAAACTCAAAATTTAACCCTTTTGAAAAATTTTACCCCCTTTTTTAGCGAAATTATTGTTCACCGAAGAACCTTGGACAAAGTCTTCACACCGAAAAATAACTGGACCGAACAACAGAACCAAACAATCAAACAGACCGATTAACTATGCGAGAAACTAAAATCGAACAACTAAAAACAACCGATTTTTTGAGAAACCCTAAGATGCACCGAAAAACACTTAAATGGGCCGACCGAACAACCTTGCCCTTGACCGAACAACTTCGAAAAACCCTAGTTCAATCAGTGCCGCCACCGAACAACAAGGGAGCGTGACCGAACAACCCTTTCAGATCTCAAAAACGCCGATTTTTGCAGAAAAAACGAGTTTTGAAGATGAAAAACTCTGTTTTTGATGATTTTCGCTTGAAGATTCCCAAGAACACGAAGAACACTTCGAACAAAAACACCAAAATCAATCAAATAGGTCTAAAAACGCTCAAAATCGTCTAGAATCTCCAAGATCCAAGCAAAGGTTTCGAATAATTGATACCAAAACACCAAAAATTGGATTTTTAAGGCTCTGATACCACTTGTTGGTCCCAATAAACCACTGGATCTACTTGGTATCAATCACAAACTTGAATGGTGTGGAATCCCAGTCAAGTATGAATCAAAACACAAACAAGAACGGATTACCACAAACCTTCAATGCACTCTTTGATTAGTAAAAGACTGGTACATAAGGTTATGATCGATTACACAATAATTCTCTCTAGAAAGCTCCTAGTCGATCAACTCACAAATGACGGCTCATATAGCCTTTTATACACTACGACCTAAACCCTAGCAAAACCCTAAGCCCAATCCAAAAAAGCCAACCGAAAAACCTTGATACCCCAACCAAAAAACATTATATTTCGGTCATGAACACCGAACAACCAAGGGTTTTTCGGTCCCAACCGAAAAACACATTTAGGCCCATAAAATCTACATTTTAGCCCAGAAACTCCTTGGATTTGGTCTGATTAAATGCAAAGCTTAAACCAACATAAATTATGGCCCAACAGTAAACTATGGACGTCTTATAGAAGAATTAGAAGGTAGAATTACTACCTATTATCTTATAACTTGTAACCAAGGGTTTTGCTACTTTCCAGAATCCAAAATCCTTTGGTGGTTTGGATGTTTAATTGAGTTTTAAATTTAGGTTTCACCAATACTTCGTCAATCTATCATCAACTTCTTCTACTATTTCTTATTTGAAGTTTAATTGTGAATTTTGGGATGTTACGAACCCTATGTTGAGGAATTAATATTCTTGGGACCATAGATCATGAATTTCTGGTCATATTAATTTAGAAATGAGTTTTTGAATACCAAATGAGGTTTATTAATCCAAAATGAAATGCAAGTAAATTTGAATTTTACGTTCGATTAATTTCAAACTTATAACGATGATATGGAATTCACTTGAGGACTATGTGCCTAGATTATGTGTTGGAATTGATTATATTTGTCGATTCTCACCATAAATTTATAATCTAGTTTGAAATCATGAAATACAATAAACCGTATGTTAATCAAATTATATTTGTTGTAATTTGAACAAGCAAACAAAACTTTAGAACTTACTTGAACAACGTGGAAGGTAATTTTTTATATCTCTATTGTAGTTTGTCGATAAAAGATTTTGATGATTAAATTTAGTGATATTTGGGATGTATAAAATAATTTTAGAACTTTTTGACCATGTCAATGCGTTGAAAATGGTTGGGTTCATCCTAGGAATGGTTTGAACTAAATTTATGGACTTTACCAAACTTCGAGAGCATCTTAAACACGCTCCAACCCAATTTGGGGTGTATGGCAAAGCATTGTAGTGTTCATACTTTGGGTTTTATATGTTCAGTTTTAGATATACTTGCTGTTCGAGTAATTGAAGAAAATGACCATAAATATGGACTCGACTTTATTACCCAAAAAGTAACTGAAAATATATTTATCAAATTAATCGTAATTAAGCTTTTCAAATAAAGGTATTCCCGAGGTGCATTCTTAGTAAACCTTTTGAAGCCATTGGTAGGTTTTAATTTGTATTTACAAAATTGATTTATCATTTGTGGAATGTAGAGATATGAACAAAATGCGTTGTAATTGTTATAATTGATTTGCCATGTTTATCTATTCACATAAACTATATTTATATACCACATAACCTTTAGTGATACATATAACCTGAGTACCCACTATCTATTTTCACTCAACAAACATATAAAATGGTTCAATCTAGAAGTCCTTACCAAGTTTTCATGTTGACCGTTGTGATTTGTATTGGTTAGTATTTTTGATGTAACTTAAATATCCAAACCGTTCAATTTATTAAAATATATGTCGAGAAAATTTTATTTATAATGGCTTACATTCCATATATAAATTCCTATATTCTCCATTTTAGTTTTTATATGTGCATAGTGTCTTGCAAAAATTAGGATATCATGGGTCTATATAAACTAGAATTATTAAGTAATTCTTAGTTCTGAAATTACAATATTTCATTGATTTTACTATCTTACCTACTTGTATATATAAGCCATATATTAAATGCATAGTTTTTTACGTATTTTGTTGGCGTTTTTTGCAGCCCAATGTTGGAGACCACTCGTGGCTGCCGATAAGTGTTGTCACGATGTTAAAATGGAATGTAATGCAAATAAACTACATGATATGCAAAATTGTGACAAATATTGCATGGAAAACTGCAGTAACGGAAAGGGTGGGCATTGTAGAACATAGGACAACAATCTTTGTCATTGCCTATGCTAAAACGTATGGGGATCTCCTTTTTATTAGAAGTTACATACGTAACTAAAGGATATAAGTGATCTTTTGATTTCTTATTTATAGTGTGAAATTAAGGAGTGATAAATGATTGTAACTCCTATTAACCATAATTTTTGAATAATACAATATGGTATTCTGTTATGTTATATATTCTGATACTGGTATGTCCTTTAAATTCCATGAGTAACTCAAATATTAGTTTGCTTTGAAGGATTTGAAATCCCATGAATTTTTGACTTTTGATAAACAAGAAATTAAAGGTTTTACTCTAATATGCTTGGTATTTTCTATAGGACATAAACTGTTGTACTTCCTTTTTAAACAACAAAGTAGATTGTAAAAATAATTACCCCGAACCTAGGAGCTTATGCATTTGTAGGATGGCTCGATGGGATTGCAAAACCAATTTATTTTGTTCAAATTAATGGCTACAGTACTTCTACTATTGATGAAAAATAAGCTTTGTAGCTTTGCCCTCGATAAAAGCAACCGATATAATGATTGTCATTATGATGTGATTTTCGCGCTACAGAAACTAAGAAGAAACTCAAAGGGAGACCTTGACATCAAAATATTTAGGGCTAATTTAAAATTCATTAAACTAAATAAATAAAACAAATAGGTAATAAGAATAATCTAGAATGGTCAAAATGTAAATAAATTTAATAATTTCAATAATTAATTTATATTTTAAGTTAAATGTTAAAAAGTTGTGGTTAGCGTTCACTTAGCAAGCTTTGGAGGTACCTTAGTGGTTATGGCCAATTATTCGTCAAATGACAAGGAATGGAACTTAAGAGGTTTAATACCTCTATTGACAAATGATTAGAGCTTAAGCTCTCTTTCCACCTCACTTGTGATGATCGAACTAGAGAGTTGATGGAAGTGGAGATTGGATATTTGACTTTTGAAAGAACGTCGTAATAGCTTTTTAATAACATTTAATGATTGTAAACCATGGACGTCTCATAGAAGAATTAGAAGGTAGAATTACTACTTATTTTCTTATAAGTTGTAACCAAGGGTTTTGCTACTTTCCAGAATCCAAAATCCTTTGGTGGTTTGGATGTTTAATTGTGTTTTGAATTTAGGTTTCACCAATACTTCGTCAATCTATCATCAACTTCTTCTACTATTTCTTATTTGAAGTTTAATTGTGAATTTTGGGATGTTATGAACCCTATATTGAGGAATTAATATTCTTGGGACCATAGATCATGAATTTCTGGTCATATTAATTTAGAAATGTGTTTTTGAATACCAAATGAGGTTTATTAATCCAAAATGAAATGCAAGTAAATTTGAATTTTAAGTTCGATTAATTTCAAACTTATAACGATGATCTGGAATTCACTTGAGGACTATGTGCCTAGATTATGTGTTGGAATTGATTATATTAGTCGATTCTCACCATAAATTTATAATCTAGTTTGAAATCATGAAATACAATAAACCGTATGTTAATTAAATTATAATTGTTGTAATTTGAACAAGCAAACAAAACATTAGAACTTACTTGAACAACGTGGAAGGTACTTTTTTATATCTCTATTGTAGTTTGTCGATAAAAGATTTTGATGATTAAATTTAGTGATATTTGGGATGTATAAAATAATTTTAGAACTTTTTGACCATGTCAATGCGTTGAAAATGGTTGGGTTCATCCTAGGAATGGTTTGAACTAAATTTATGGACTTTACCAAACTTCGAGAGCATCTTAAACACGCTCCAACCCAATTTGGGGTGTATGGCAAACCATTGTAGTGTTCATACTTTGGGTTTTATATGTTCAATTTTAGATATACTAGCTGTTCGAGTAATTGAAGAAAATGACCATAAATATGGACTCGACTTTATTACCCAAAAACTAACTGAAAATATATTTATCAAATTAATCGTAGTAAACCTTGATAAAAGCAACCGATATAATGACACGTGGTAATGAATTCTTTTTTTTTTTACTTTTCGACATGTTATATATAACAACCAACTGATTGTCATTATGATGTGATTTTCGCGCTACAGAAACTAAGAAGAAATTCAAAGGGAGACCTTGACATCAAAAAATTTAGGGCTAATTTAAAATTCATTAAACTAAATAAATAAAACAAATAGGTAATAAGAATAATCTTGAATGGTCAAAATGTAAATAAATTTAATAATTTCAATAATTAATTTATATTTTAAGTTAAATGTTAAAAAGTTATGGTTAGCGTTCACTTTGCAAGCTTTGGAGGTTCGTTAGTGGTTATGGCCAATTATTGGTCAAATGACAAGGAATGGAACTTAAGAGGTTTAATACCTCTATTGACAAATGATTAGAGCTTAAGCTCTCTTTCCACCTCAATTGTGATGATCGAACTAGAGAGTTGATGGAAGTGGAGATTGGTTATTTGACTTTTGAAAGAACGCCGTAATAGCTTTTTAATAACATTTAATGATTGTAAACTATATGGACGTCTCATAGAAGAATTAGAAGGTAGAATTACTACTTATTTTCTTATAAGTTGTAACCAAGGGTTTTGCTACTTTCCAGAATCCAAAATCCTTTGGTGGTTTGGATGTTTAATTGTGTTTTGAATTTAGGTTTCACCAATACTTCGTCAATCTATCATCAACTTCTTCTACTATTTCTTATTTGAAGTTTAATTGTGAATTTTGGGATGTTACGAACCCTATGTTGAGGAATTAATATTCTTGGGACCATACATCATGAATTTTTGGTCATATTAATTTAGAAATGTGTTTTTGAATACCAAATGAGGTTTATTAATCCAAAATGAAATGCAAGTAAATTTGAATTTAACGTTCGATTAATTTCAAACTTATAACGATGATATGGAATTCACTTGAGGACTATGTGCCTAGATTATGTGTTGGAATTGATTATATTAGTCGATTCTCACCATAAATTTATAATCTAGTTTGAAATCATGAAATACAATAAACCATATGTTAACTAAATTATATTTGTTGTAATTTGAACAAGCAAACAAAACTTCTCAACTTACTTGAACAACGTGGAAGGTAATTTTTTATCTCTATTGTAGTTTGTCGGTAAAAGTTTTTGATGATTAAATTTAGTGATATTTGGGATGTATAAAATAATTTTAGAATTTTTTGACCATGTCAATGCGTTGAAAATGGTTGGGTTCATCCTAGGAATGGTTTGAACTAAATTTATGGACTTTACCAAACTTCGAGACCATCTTAAACACGCTCCAACCCAATTTCGGGTGTATGGCAAACCATTGTAGTGTTCATACTTTGGGTTTTATATGTTCAGTTTTAGATATACTAGTTGTTCTAGTAATTGAAGAAAACGACCATAAATATGGACTCAACTTTATTACCCAAAAACTAACTGAAAATATATTTATCAAATTAATCGTAATTAAGCTTTTCAAATAAAAGGTATTCCGGAGGTGCATTCTTAGTAAACCTTTTGAAGCCATTGGTACGTTTTAATTTGTATTTACAAAATTGATTTATCATTTGTGGAATGTAGAGATATGAACTAAATGCATCGTAATTGTTATAATGGATTTGCCATGTTTATCTATTCACATAAACTATATTTATATACCATAACCTTTAGTGATACATATAACCTGAGTACCCACTATCTATTTTCACTCAACAAACATATAAAATGGTTTAATCTGGAAGTCCTTACCAAGTTTTCATGTTGATCGTTGTGATTTGTATTGGTTAGTATTTTTGAAGTAACTTAGATAGCCAAACCGTTCAATTTATAAAATATATGTCGAGAAAATTTTATTTATAATGGCTTACATTCCATATACAAATTCCTAAATTCTCTATTTTAGTTTTTATATGTGCATAGTGTCTTGCAAAAATTAGGATATCACGGGTCTATATAAACTAGAATTATTAAGTAATTCTTAGTTTTGAAATTACAATATTTCATTGATTTTACTATCTTACCTACTTGTATATATAAGCCATATATTAAATGCATTGTTTTTTAAGTATTTTGTTGGCGTTTTTTGCAGCACAATGTTGGAGACCACTCGTGGCTGCCGATAAGTGTTGTCACGATGTTAAAATGGAATGTAATGCAAATAAACTACATGATATGCAAAATTGTGACAAATATTGCATGGAAAACTGCAGTAACGGAAAGGGTGGGCATTGTAGAACATGGGACCACAATCTTTGGCATTGCCTATGCTAAAACGTATGCGGATCTCCTTTTTATTAGAAGTTACATACATAACTAAAGGATATAAGAGATCTTTTGATTTCTTATTTATAGTGTGAAATTAAGGAGTGATAAATGATTGTAACTCCTATTAACCATAATTTTTGAATAATACGATATGGTATTCTGTTATGTTATATATTCTGATACTGGTATGTCATTTAAATTCCATGAGCAACTCAAAGATTAGTTTGCTTTGAAGGATTTGAAATCGCATGAATTTTTGTAGTTATCAAAACATGGTGACAGTTCTCTGCAAGCTTGAAGAGAAATCAAAATTTGAGAAAATATGAACCGGTCCTAATAGAAAATAAAAAGGGAACCTCAAATAAACTAAAGAAATGAATGACAATTCCATAAGCTAATTAAAAATATTTTATCTTTTGATAAACAAGAAATTAAAGGTTTTACTCTAATATGCTTGGTATTTTCTATAGGACATAAACTGTTGTACTTCCTTTTTAAACAACAAAAGTAGATTGTAAAAAAAATTACCCCGAACCTAGGAGCTTATGCATTTGTAGGATTCCTCGATGGGATTGCAAAACCAATTTATTTTGTTCAAATTAATGGCTACAGTACTTCTACTATTGATGAAAAATAAGCTTTGTAGCATAGCCCTTGATAAAAGCAACCGATATAATGACACGTGGTAATGAATTCTTTTTTTTACTCTTCGACATGTTATATATAACAACCAACTGATTGTCATTATGATGTGATTTTCGCGCTACAGAAACTAAGAAGAAACTCAAAGGGAGACCTTGACATCAAAATATTTAGGGCTAATTTAAAATTCATTAAACTAAATAAATAAAACAAATAGATAATAAGAATAATCTAGAATGGTCAAAATGTAAATAAATTTAATAATTTCAATAATTAATTTATATTTTAAGTTAAATGTTAAAAAGTTGTGGTTAGCGTTCACTTAGCAAGCTTTGGAGGTTCCTTAGTGGTTATGGCCAATTATTCGTCAAATGACAATGAGTGGAACTTAAGAGGTTTAATACCTCTATTGACAAATGATTAGAGCTTAAGCTCTCTTTCCACCTCACTTGTGATGATCGAACTAGAGAGTTGATGGAAGTGGAGATTGGTTATTTGACTTTTGAAAGAACGTCGTAATAGCTTTTTAATAACATTTAAAGATTGTAAACTATGGACGTCTCATAGAAGAATTAGAAGGTAGAATTACTACTTATTTTCTTATAAGCTGTAACCAAGGGTTTTGCTACATTCCAGAATCCAAAATCCTTTGGTGGTTTGGATGTTTAATTGTGTTTTGAATTTAGGTTTCACCAATACTTCGTCAATCTATCATCAACTTCTTCTACTATTTCTTATTTGAAGTTTAATTGTGAATTTTGGGATGTTACGAACCCTATGTTGAGAAATTAATATTCTTGGGACCATAGATCATGAATTTCTGGTCATATTAATTTAGAAATGTGTTTTTGAATACCAAATGAGGTTTATTAATCCAAAATGAAATGCAAGTAAATTTGAATTTTACGTTCGATTAATTTCAAACTTATAACGATGATATGGAATTCACTTGAGGACTATGTGCCTAGATTATGTGTTGGAATTGATTATATTAGTCGATTCTCACCATAAATGTATAATCTTGTTTGAAATCATGAAATACAATAAACCGTATGTTAATTAAATTCTATTTGTTGTAATTTGAACAAGCAAACAAAACTTCAGAACTTACTTGAACAACGTGGAAGGTAATTTTTTATCTCTATTGTAGTTTGTCGGTAAAAGTTTTTGATGATTAAATTTAGTGATATTTGGGATGTATAAAATAATTTTAGAATATTTTTACCATGTCAATGTGTTGAAAATGGTTGGGTTCATCCTTGGAATGGTTTGAACTAAATTTATGGACTTTACCAAACTTCAAGACCATCTTAAACATGCTCCAACCCAATTTGGGGTGTATGGCAAACCATTGTAGTGTTCATACTTTGGGTTTTATATGTTCAGTTTTAGATATACTAGTTGTTCTAGTAATTGAAGAAAATGACCATAAATATGGACTCGACTTTATTACCCAAAAACTAAATGAAAATATATTTAATCGTAATTAAGCTTTTCAAATAAAAGGTATTCCGGAGGTGCATTCTTAATAAACCTTTTGAAGCCATTGGTACGTTTTAATTTGTATTTACAAAATTGATTTATCATTTGTGGAATGTAGAGATACGAACTAAATGCATCGTAATTGTTATAATTGATTTGCCATGTTTATCTATTCACATAAACTATATTTATATACCATATAACCTTTAGTGATACATATAACTTGAGTACCCAGTCTATTTTCACTCAACAAACATATAAAATGGTTCAATCTTGAAGTCCTTACCAAGTTTTCATGTTGATCGTTGTGATTTGTATTGGTTAGTATTTTTGAAGTAACTTAGATATCCAAACCGTTCAATTTATAAAATATATGTCGAGAAAATTTTATTTATAATGGCTTACATTCCATATATAAATTCCTAAATTCTCTATTTTAGTTTTAATATGTGCATAGTGTCTTGCAAAAATTAGGATATCATGGGTCTATATAAACTAGAATTATTAAGTAATTCTTATTTTTGAAATTACAATATTTCATTGATTTTACTATCTTACCTACTTGTATATATAAGCCATATATTAAATGCATTGTTTTTTAAGTATTTTGTTGGCGTTTTTTGCAGCACAATGTTGGAGACCATTCGTGGCTGCCGATAAGTGTTGTCACGATGTTAAAATGGAATGTAATGCAAATAAACTACATGATATGCAAAATTGTGACAAATATTGCATGGAAAACTGCAGTAACGGAAAGGGTGGGCATTGTAGAACATGGGACCACAATCTTTGTCATTGCCTATGCTAAAACGTATGCGGATCTCCTTTTTATTAGAAGTTATATACATAACTAAAGGATATAAGAGATCTTTTGATTTCTTATTTATAGTCTGAAATTAAGGAGTGATAAATGATTGTAACTCCTATTAACCATCATTTTTGAATAATATAATATGGTATTCTGTTATGTTATATATTCTGATACTTGTATGTCCTTTAAATTCCATGAGTAACTCAAATATTAGTTTGCTTTGAAGGATTTGAAATCCCATGAATTTTTGTAATTATCAAAACATGGTGACAGTTCTCTGCAAGCTTGAAGAGAAATCAAAATTTGAGAAAATATGAACCGGTCCTAATAGAAAATAAAAAGGGAACGTCAAAGAAACTAAAGAAATGAATGACAATTTCCATAAGCTAATAAAAATATTTTATCTTTTGATAAACAAGAAATTAAAGGTTTTACTCTAATATGCTTGGTATTTTCTATAGGACATAAACTGTTGTACTTCCTTTTTAAACAACAAAGTAGATTGTAAAAATAATTACCCCGAACCTAGGAGCATATGCATTTGTAGGATGCCTCGATGGGACTGCAAAACCAATTTATTTTGTTCAAATTAATGGCTACAGTACTTCTACTATTGATGAAAAATAAGCTTTGTAGCTTTGCCCTCAATAAAAGCAACCGATATAATGACACGTGGTAATGAATTCTTTTTTTACTTTTCGACATGGTATATATAACAACCAACTGATTGTCATTATGATGTGATTTTTGTGCTACAGAAACTAAGAAGAAACTCAAAGGGAGACCTTGACATCAAAAAATTTAGGGCTAATTTAAAATTCATTAAACTAAATAAATAAAACAAATAGGTAATAAGAATAATCTAGAATGGTCAAAATGTAAATAAATTTAATAATTTCAATAATTAATTTATATTTTAAGTTAAATGTTAAAAAGTTGTGGTTAGCGTTCACTTAGCAAGCTTTGGAGGTTCCTTAGTGGTTATGGCCAATTATTCGTCAAATGACAACGAATGGAACTTAAGAGGTTTAATACCTCTATTGACAAATGATTAGAGCTTAAGCTCTCTTTCCATCTCACTTGTGATGATCGAACTAGAGAGTTGATGGAACTGGAGATTGGTTATTTGACTTTTGAAAGAACGTCGTAATAGCTTTTTAATAACATTTAATGAATGTAAACTATGGACGTCTCATAGAAGAATTAGAAGGTAGAATTACTACTTATTTTCTTATAAGTTGTAACCAAGGGATTTGCTACTTTCCAGAATCCAAAATCCTTTGGTGGTTTGGATGTTTAATTGTGTTTTGAATTTAGGTTTCACCAATACTTCGTCAATCTATCATCAACTTCTTCTACTATTTCTTATTTTAAGTTTAATTGTGAATTTTGGGATGTTACGAACCCTATGTTGAGGAATTAATATTCTTGGGACCATAGATCATGAATTTCTGGTCATATTAATTTAGAAATGTGTTTTTGAAAACCAAATGAGGTTTATTAATCCAAAATGAAATGCAAGTAAATTTGAATTTTACGTTCGATTAATTTCAAACTTATAACGATGATATGGAATTCACTTGAGGACTATGTGCCTAGATTATGTGTTGGAATTGATTATATTAGTCGATTCTCACCATAAATGTATAATCTAGTTTGAAAGCATAAAATACAATAAACCGTATGTTAATTAAATTCTATTTGTTGTAATTTGAACAAGCAAACAAAACTTCAGAACTTACTTGAACAACATGGAAGGTAATATTTTATCTCTATTGTAGTTTGTCGGTTAAAGTTTTTGATGATTAAATTTAGTGATATTTGGGATGTATAAAATAATTTTAGAATTTTTTGACCATGTCAATGCGTTGAAAATGGTTGGGTTCATCCTAGGAATGGTTTGAACTAAATTTATGGACTTTACCAAACTTCGAGACCATCTTAAACACGCTCCAACCCAATTTGGGGTGTATGGCAAACCATTGTAGTGTTCATACTTTGGGTTTTATATGTTCAGTTTTAGATATACTAGTTGTTCTAGTAATTGAAGAAAATGACCATAAATATGGACTCGACTTTACTACCCAAAACTACCTGAAAATATATTTATCAAATTAATCGTAATTAAGCTTTTCAAATAAAAGGTATTCCGGAGGTGCATTCTGAGTAAACCTTTTGAAGCCATTGGTACGTTTTAAATTGTATTTACAAAATTGATTTATCATTTGTGGAATGTAGAGATATGAACTAAATGCATCGTAATTCTTATAATTGATTTGCCATGTTTATCTATTCACATAAACTATATTTATATACCACATAACCTTTAGTGATACATATAACCTGAGTACCCACTATCTATTTTCACTCAACAAACATATAAAATGGTTCAATCTAGAAGTCCTTACCAAATTTTCATGTTGATCGTTGTGATTTGTATTGGTTAGTATTTTTGAAGTAACTTAGATATCCAAACCGTTCAATTTATAAAATATATGTCGAGAAAATTTTATTTATAATGGCTTACATTCCATATATAAATTCCTAAATTCTCTATTTTAGTTTTTATATGTGCATAGTGTCTTGCAAAAAATTAGGATACCATGGGTCTATATAAACTAGAATTATTAAGCAATTCTTGGTTTTGAAATTACAATATTTCATTGATTTTACTATCTTACCTACTTGTATATATAAGCCATATATTAAATGCATTGTTTTTTAAGTATTTTGTTGCCGTTTTTTGCAGCACAATGTTGGAGGCCACTCGTGGCTGCCGATAAGTGTTGTCACGATGTTAAAATGGAATGTAATGCAAATAAACTACATGATATGCAAAATTGTGACAAATATTGCATGGAAAACTGCAGTAACGGAAAGGGTGGGCATTGTAGAACATGGGACCACAATCTTTGTCATTGCCTATGCTAAAACGTATGCGGATCTCCTTTTTATTAGAAGTTACATACATAACTAAAGGATATAAGAGATATTTTGATTTCTTATTTATAGTGTGAAATTAAGGAGTGATAAATGATTGTAACTCCTATTAACCATAATTGTTGAATAATAAAATATGGTATTCTGTTATGTTATATATTCTGATACTGGTATGTCCTTTAAATTCCATGAGTAACTCAAATATTAGTTTGCTTTGAAGGATTTGAAATCCCATGAATTTTTGTAATTATCAAAACTTGGTGATAGTTCTCTGCAAGCTTGAAGAGAAATCAAAATTTGAGAAAATATGAACCGGTCCTAATAGAAAATAAAAAGGGAACATCAAAGAAACTAAAGAAATGAATGACAATTTCCATAAGCTAATAAAAATATTTTATCTTTTGATAAACAAGAAATTAAAGGTTTTACTCTAATATGCTTGGTATTTTCTATAGGACATAAACTGTTGTACTTCCTTTTTAAACAACAAAGTAGATTGTAAAAATAATTACCCCGAACCTAGGAGCTTATGCATTTGTAGGATGGCTCGATGGGATTGCAAAACCAATTTATTTTGTTCAAATTAATGGCTACAGTACTTCTACTATTGATGAAAAATAAGCTTTGTAGCTTTGTCCTCGATAAAAGCAACCGATATAATGACATGTGGTAATGAATTCTTTTTTTACTTTTCGACATGTTATATATAACAACCAACTGATTGTCATTATGATGTGATTTTCGCGCTACATAAACTAAGAAGAAACTCAAAGGGAGACCTTGACATCAAAAAATTTAGGGCTAATTTAAAATTCATTAAACTAAATAAATAAAACAAATAGGTAATAAGAATAATCTAGAATGGTCAAATTGTAAATAAATTTAATAATTTCAATAATTAATTTATATTTTAAGTTAAATGTTAAAAAGTTGTGGTTAACGTTCACTTAGCAAGCTTTGGAGGTTCCTTAGTGGTTATGGCCAATTATTCGTCAAATGGCAACGAATGGAACTTAAGAGGTTTAATACCTCTATTGACAAATGATTAGAGCTTAAGCTCTCTTTCCACCTCACTTGTGATGATCGAACTAGAGAGTTGATGGAAGTGGAGATTGGTTATTTGACTTTTGAAAGAACGTCGTAATAGCTTTTTAATAACATTTAATGATTGTAAACTATGGACGTCTCATAGAAGAATTAGAAGGTAGAATTAATACTTATTTTCTTATAAGTTGTAACCAAGGGTTTTGCTACTTTCCAGAATCCAAAATCCTTTGGTGGTTTGGATGTTTAATTCTGTTTTGAATTTAGGTTTCACAATTACTTCGTCAATCTATCATCAACTTCTTCTACTATTTCTTATTTGAAGTTTAATTGTGAATTTTGGGATGTTACGAACCCTATGTTGAGGAATTAATATTCTTGGGACCATAGATCATGAATTTCTGGTCATATTAATTTAGAAATGTGTTTTTGAATACCAAATGACGTTTATTAATACAAAATGAAATGAAAGTAAATTTGAATTTTACGTTCGATTAATTTCAAACTTATAACGATGATATGGAATTCACTTGAGGACTATGTGCCTAGATTATGTGTTGGAATTGATTATATTAGTCGATTCTCACCATAAATGTATAATCTAGTTTGAAATCATGAATTACAATAAACCGTATGTTAATTAAATTCTATTTGTTGTAATTTGAACAAGCAAACAAAACTTCAGAACTTGCTTGAACAACGTGGAAGGTAATTTTTTATCTCTATTGTAGTTTGTCTGTAAAAGTTTTTGTTGATTAAATTTAGTGATATTTGGGATGTATAAAATAATTTTAGAATTTTTTGACCATGTTAATGCGTTGAAAATGGTTGGGTTCATCCTAGGAATGGTTTGAACTAAATTTATGGACTTTACCAAACTTCGAGACCTTCTTAAACACGCTCCAACCCAATTTGGGGTGTATGGCAAACCATTGTAGTGTTCATACTTTGGGTTTTATATGTTCAGTTTTAGATATACTAGTTGTTCTAGTAATTGAAGAAAATGACCATAAATATGGACTCGACTTTATTACCCAAAAACTAACTGAAAATATATTTATCAAATTAATCGTAATTAAGCTTTTCAAATAAAAGGTATTCCGGAGGTGCATTCTTAGTAAACCTTTTGAAGCCATTGGTACGTTTTAATTTGTATTTACAAAATTGATTTATCATTTGTGGAATGTAGAGATATGAACTAAATGCATCGTAATTGTTATAATTGATTTGCCATGTTTATTTATTCACATAAACTATATTTATATACCACATAACCTTTAGTGTTACATATAATCTGAGTACCCACTATCTATTTTCACTCAACAAACATATAAAATGGTTCAATCTAGAAGTCCTTACCAAGTTTTCATGTTGATCGTTGTGATTTGTATTGGTTAGTATTTTTGAAGTAACTTAGATATCCAAACCGTTCAATTTATAAAATATATGTCGAGAAAATTTTATTTATAATGTCTTACATTCCATATATAAATTCCTAAATTCTCTATTTTAGTTTTTATATGTGCATAGTGTCTTGCAAAAAATTAGGATATCATGGGTCTATATAAACTAGAATTATTAAGCAATTCTTAGTTTTGAAATTACAATATTTCATTGATTTTACTATCTTACCTACTTGTATATATAAGCCATATATTAAATGCATTGTTTTTTAAGTATTTTGTTGGCGGTTTTTGCAGCACAATGTTGGAGACCACTCGTGGCGGCCGATAAGTGTTGTCACGATGTTAAAATGGAATGTAATGCAAATAAACTATATGATATGCAAAATTGTGACAAATATTGCATGGAAAACAGCAGTAACGGAAAGGGTGGGCATTGTAGAACATGGGACCACAATCTTTGTCATTGCCTATGCTAAAACGTATGCGGATCTCCTTTTTATTAGAAGTTACATACATAAGTAAAGGATATAAGAGATCTTTTGATTTCTTATTTATAGTGTGAAATTAAGGAGTGATAAATGATTGTAACTCCTATTAACCATAATTGTTGAATAATACAATATGGTATTCTGTTATGTTATATATTCTGATATTGGTATGTCCTTTAAATTCCATGAGTAACTCAAATATTAGTTTGCTTTGAAGGATTTGAAATCCCATGAATTTTTGTAATTATCAACATGGTGACAGTTCTCTGCAAGCTTGAAGAGAAATCAAAATTTGAGAAAATATGAACCGGTCCTAATAGAAAATAAAAAGGGAACATCAAAGAAACTAAAGAAATGAATGAAAATTTCCGTAAGCTAATAAAAATATTTTATCTTTTGATAAATAAGAAATTAAAGGTTTTACTCTAATATGCTTGGTATTTTCTATAGGACATAAACTGTTGAACTTCCTTTTTAAACAACAAAGTAGATTGTAAAAATAATTACCCCGAACCTAGGAGCTTATGCATTTGTAGGATGCCTCGATGGGATTGCAAAACCAATTTATTTTGTTCAAATTAATGGCTACAGTACTTCTACTATTGATGAAAAATAAGCTTTGTAGCTTTGACCTCGATAAAGCAACCGATATAATGACACGTGGTAATGAATTCTTTTTTTTACTTTTCGACATGTTATATATAACATCCAACTGATTGTCATTATGATGTGATTTTCGCGCTACAGAAATTAAGAAGAAACTCAAAGGGAGACCTTGACATCAAAAAATTTAGGGCTAATTTAAAATTCATTAAACTAACTAAATAAAACAAATAGGTAATAAGAATAATCTTGAATGGTCAAAATGTAAATAAATTTAATAATTTCAATAATTAATTTATATTTTAAGTTAAATGTTAAAAAGTTGTGGTTAACGTTCACTTAGCACGCTTTGGAGGTTCCTTAGTGGTTATGGCCAATTATTCGTCAAATGACAAGGAATGGAACTTAAGAGGTTTAATACCTCTATTGACAAATGATTAGAGCTTAAGCTCTATTTCCACCTCACTTGTGATGATCGAACTAGAGAGTTGATGGAAGTGGAGATTGGTTATTTGACTTTTGAAAGAACGTCGTAATAGCTTTTTAATAACATTTAATGACTATAAACTATGGACGACTCATAGAAGAATTAGAAGGTAGAATTACTACTTATTTTCTTATAAGTTGTAACCAAGGGTTTTGCTACTTTCCAGAATCCAAAATCCTTTGGTGGTTTGGATGTTTAATTGTGTTTTGAATTTAGGTTTCACCAATACTTCATCAATCTATCATCAACTTCTTCTACTATTTCTTATTTGAAGTTTAATTGTGAATTTTGGGATGTTACGAACCCTATGTTGAGGAATTAATATTCTTGGGACCGTAGATCATGAATTTCTGGTCATATTAATTTAGAAATGTGTTTTTGAATACCAAATGAGGTTTATTAATCCAAAATGAAATGCAAGTAAATTTGAATTTTACGTTCGATTAATTTCAAACTTATAACGATGATATGGAATTCACTTGAGGACTATGTGCCTAGATTATGTGTTGGAATTGATTATATTAGTCGATTCTTACCGTAAATGTATAATCTAGTTTGAAATCATGAAATACAATAAACCGTACGTTAATTAAATTCTATTTGTTGTAATTTGAACAAGCAAACAAAACTTCAGAACTTACTTGAACAACGTGGAAGGTAATTTTTTATCTCTATTGTAGTTTGTCGGTAAAAGTTTTTGATGATTAAATTTAGTGATATTTGGGATGTATAAAATAATTTTAGAATTTTTTGACCTTGTCAATGCGTTGAAAATGGTTGGGTTCATCCTAGGAATGGTTTGAACTAAATTTATGGACTTTACCAAACTTCGAGACCATCTTAAACACGCTCCAACCCAATTTGGGGTGTATGGCAAACCATTGTAGTGTTCATACTTTGGGTTTTATATGTTCAGTTTTAGATATACTAGTTGTTCTAGTAATTGAAGAAAATGACCATAAATATGGACTCGACTTTATTACCCAAAAACTAACTGAAAATATATTTATCAAATTAAACGTAATTAAGCTTTTCAAATAAAAGGTATTCCGGAGGTGCATTCTTGGTAAACCTTTTGAAGCAATTGGTACGTTTTAAATTGTATTTACAAAATTGATTTATCATTTGTGGAATGTAGAGATATGAACTAAATGCATCGTAATTGTTATAATTGATTTGCCATGTTTATCTATTCACATAAACTATATTTATATACCACATAACCTTTAGTGATACATATAACCTGAGTACCCACTATCTATTTTCACTCAACAAACATATAAAATGGTTCAATCTAGAAGTCCTTACCAAGTTTTCATGTTGATCGTTGTGATTTGTATTGGTTAGTATTTTTGAAGTAACTTAGATATCCAAACCGTTCAATTTATAAAATTTATGTCGAGAAAATTTTATTTATAATGGCTTACATTCCATAAATAAATTCCTAAATTCTCTATTTTAGTTTTTATATGTGCATAGTGTCTTGCAAAAAATTAGGATATCATGGGTCTATATAAACTAGAATTATTAAGTAATTCTTAGTTTTGAAATTACAATATTTCATTGATTTTACTATCTTACCTACTTGTATATATAAGCCATATATTAAATGCATTGTTTTTTAAGTATTTTGTTGGCGTTTTTTGCAGCACAATGTTGGAGACCACTCGTGGCTGCCGATAAGTGTTGTCACGATGTTAAAATGGAATGTAATGCAAATAAACTACATGATATGCAAAATTGTGACAAATATTGCATGGAAAACTGCAGTAACGGAAAGGGTGGGCATTGTAGAACATGGGACCACAATCTTTGTCATTGCCTATGCTAAAACGTATGCGGGTCTCCTTTTTATTAGAAGTTACATACATAACTAAAGGATATAAGAGATCTTTTGATTTCTTATTTATAGTGTGAAATTAAGGAGTGATAAATGATTGTAACTCCTATTAACCATAATTGTTGAATAATACAATATGGTATTCTGTTATGTTATATATTCTGATATTGGTATGTCCTTTAAATTCCATGAGTAACTCAAATATTAGTTTGCTTTGAAGGATTTGAAATCCCATGAATTTTTGTAATTATCAACATGGTGACAGTTCTCTGCAAGCTTGAAGAGAAATCAAAATTTGAGAAAATATGAACCGGTCCTAATAGAAAATAAAAAGGGAACATCAAAGAAACTAAAGAAATGAATGACAATTTCCATAAGCTAATAAAAATATTTTATCTTTTGATAAACAAGAAATTAAAGGTTTTACTCTAATATGCTTGGTATTTTCTATAGGACATAAACTGTTGTACTTCCTTTTTAAACAACAAAGTAGATTGTAAAAATAATTACCCCGAACCTAGGAGCTTATGCATTTGTAGGATGCCTCGATCGGATTGCAAACCCAATTTATTTTGTTCAAATTAATGGCTACAGTACTTCTACTATTGATGAAAAATAAGCTTTGTAGCTTTGCCCTCGATAAAAGCAACCGATATAATGACACGTGGTAATGAATTCTTTTTTTTACTTTTCGACATGTTATATATAACAACCAACTGATTGTCATTATGATGTGATTTTCGCGCTACAGAAACTAAGAAGAAACTCAAAGGGAGACCTTGACATCAAAAAATTTAGGGCTAATTTAAAATTCATTAAACTAAATAAATAAAACAAATAGGTAATAAGAATAATCTTGAATGGTCAAAATGTAAACAAATTTAATAATTTCAATAATTAATTTTATTTTAAGTTAAATGTTAAAAAGTTGTGGTTAGCGTTCACTTAGCAAGCTTTGGTGGTTCCTTAGTGGTTATGGCCAATTATTCGTCAAATGACAAGGAATGGAACTTAAGAGGTTTAATACCTCTATTGACAAATGATTAGAGCTTAAGTTCTCTTTCCACCTCACTTGTGATGATCGAACTAGAGAGTTGATGGAAGTGGAGATTGGTTATTTGACTTTTGAAAGAACGTCGTAATAGCTTTTTAATAACATTTAATGACTATAAACTATGGACGTCTCATAGAAGAATTAGAAGGTAGAATTACTACTTATTTTCTTATAAGTTGTAACCAAGGGTTTTGCTACTTTCCAGAATCCAAAATCCTTTGGTGGTTTGGATGTTTAATTGTGTTTTGAATTTAGGTTTCACCAATACTTCATCAATCTATCATCAACTTCTTCTACTATTTCTTATTTGAAGTTTAATTGTGAATTTTGGGATGTTACGAACCCTATGTTGAGGAATTAATATTCTTGGAACCGTAGATCATGAATTTCTGGTCATATTAATTTAGAAATGTGTTTTTGAATACCAAATGAGGTTTCTTAATCCAAAATGAAATGCAAGTAAATTTGAATTTTACGTTCGATTAATTTCAAACTTATAACGATGATATGGAATTCACTTGAGGACTATGTGCCTAGATTATGTGTTGGAATTGATTATATTAGTCGATTCTTACCGTAAATGTATAATCTAGTTTGAAATCATGAAATACAATAAACCGTATGTTAATTAAATTCTATTTGTTGTAATTTGAACAAGCAAACAAAACTTCAGAACTTACTTGAACAACGTGGAAGGTAATTTTTTATCTCTATTGTAGTTTGTCGGTAAAAGTTTTTGATGATTAAATTTAGTGATATTTGGGATGTATAAAATAATTTTAGAATTTTTTGACCTTGTCAATGCGTTGAAAATGGTTGGGTTCATCCTAGGAATGGTTTGAACTAAATTTATGGACTTTACCAAACTTCGAGACCATCTTAAACACGCTCCAACCCAATTTGGGGTGTATGGCAAACCATTGTAGTGTTCATACTTTGGGTTTTATATGTTCAGTTTTAGATATACTAGTTGTTCTAGTAATTGAAGAAAACGACCATAAATATGGACTCGACTTTATTACCCAAAAACTAACTGAAAATATATTTATCAAATTAAACGTAATTAAGCTTTTCAAATAAAAGGTATTCCGGAGGTGCATTCTTAGTAAACCTTTTGAAGCCATTGGTACGTTTTAAATTGTATTTACAAAATTGATTTATCATTTGTGGAATGTAGAGATATGAACTAAATGCATCGTAATTGTTATAATTGATTTGCCATGTTTATCTATTCACATAAACTATATTTATATACCACATAACCTTTAGTGATACATATAACCTGAGTACCCACTATCTATTTTCACTCAACAAACATATAAAATGGTTCAATCTAGAAGTCCTTACCAAGTTTTCATGTTGATCGTTGTGATTTGTATTGGTTAGTATTTTTGAAGTAACTTAGATATCCAAACCGTTCAATTTATAAAATTTATGTCGAGAAAATTTTATTTATAATGGCTTACATTCCATATATAAATTCCTAAATTCTCTATTTTAGTTTTTATATGTGCATAGTGTCTTGCAAAAAATTAGGATATCATGGGTCTATATAAACTAGAATTATTAAGTAATTCTTAGTTTTGAAATTACAATATTTCATTGATTTTACTATCTTACCTACTTGTATATATAAGCCATATATTAAATGCATTGTTTTTTAAGTATTTTGTTGGCGTTTTTTGCAGCACAATGTTGGAGACCACTCGTGGCTGCCGATAAGTGTTGTCACGATGTTAAAATGGAATGTAATGCAAATAAACTACATGATATGCAAAATTGTCACAAATATTGCATGGAAAACTGCAGTAACGGAAAGGGTGGGCATTGTAGAACATGGGACCACAATCTTTGTCATTGCCTATGCTAAAACGTATGCGGGTCTCCTTTTTATTAGAAGTTACATACATAACTAAAGGATATAAGAGATCTTTTGATTTCTTATTTATAGTGTGAAATTAAGGAGTGATAAATGATTGTAACTCCTATTAACCATAATTGTTGAATAATACAATATGGTATTCTGTTATGTTATATATTCTGATATTGGTATGTCCTTTAAATTCCATGAGTAACTCAAATATTAGTTTGCTTTGAAGGATTTGAAATCCCATGAATTTTTGTAATTATCAACATGGTGACAGTTCTCTGCAAGCTTGAAGAGAAATCAAAATTTGAGAAAATATGAACCGGTCCTAATAGAAAATAAAAAGGGAACATCAAAGAAACTAAAGAAATGAATGACAATTTCCATAAGCTAATAAAAATATTTTATCTTTTGATAAACAAGAAATTAAAGGTTTTACTCTAATATGCTTGGTATTTTCTATAGGACATAAACTGTTGTACTTCCTTTTTAAACAACAAAGTAGATTGTAAAAATAATTACCCCGAACCTAGGAGCTTATGCATTTGTAGGATGCCTCGATCGGATTGCAAACCCAATTTATTTTGTTCAAATTAATGGCTACAGTACTTCTACTATTGATGAAAAATAAGCTTTGTAGCTTTGCCCTCGATAAAAGCAACCGATATAATGACACGTGGTAATGAATTCTTTTTTTTACTTTTCGACATGTTATATATAACAACCAACTGATTGTCATTATGATGTGATTTTCGCGCTACAGAAACTAAGAAGAAACTCAAAGGGAGACCTTGACATCAAAAAATTTAGGGCTAATTTAAAATTCATTAAACTAAATAAATAAAACAAATAGGTAATAAGAATAATCTTGAATGGTCAAAATGTAAATAAATTTAATAATTTCAATAATTAATTTATATTTTAAGTTAAATGTTAAAAAGTTGTGGTTAGCGTTCACTTAGCAAGCTTTGGTGGTTCCTTAGTGGTTATGGCCAATTATTCGTCAAATGACAAGGAATGGAACTTAAGAGGTTTAATACCTCTATTGACAAATGATTAGAGCTTAAGCTCTCTTTCCACCTCACTTGTGATGATCGAACTAGAGAGTTGATGGAAGTGGAGATTGGTTATTTGACTTTTGAAAGAACGTCGTAATAGCTTTTTAATAACATTTAATGATTGTAAACTATGGACGTCTCATAGAAGAATTAGAAGGTAGAATTACTACTAATTTTCTTATAAGTTGTAACCAAGGGTTTTTCTACTTTCCAGAATCCAAAATCCTTTGGTTGTTTGGATGTTTAATTGTGTTTTGAATTTAGGTTTCACCAATACTTCGTCAATCTATCATCAACTTCTTCTACTATTTCTTATTTGAAGTTTAATTGTGAATTTTGGGATGTTACGAACCCTATATTGAGGAATTAATATTCTTGGGACCATAGATCATGAATTTCTGGTCATAGTAATTTAGAAATGTGTTTTTGAATACCAAATGAGGTTTATTAATCCAAAATGAAATGCAAGTAAATTTGAATTTTACGTTCGATTAATTTCAAACTTATAACGATGATATGGAATTCACTTGAGGACTATGTGCCTAGATTATGTGTTGGAATTGATTATATTAGTCGATTCTCACCATAAATGTATAATCTAGTTTGAAATCATGAAATACATTAAACCATATGTTAATTAAATTCTATTTGTTGTAATTTGAACAAGCAAACAAAACTTCAGAACTTACTTGAACAACGTGGAAGGTAATTTTTTATCTCTATTGTAGTTTGTCGGTAAAAGTTTTTGATGATTAAATTTAGTGATATTTGGGATGTATAAAATAATTTTAGAATTTTTTGACCATGTCAATGCGTTGAAAATGGTTGGGTTCATCCTAGGAATGGTTTGAACTAAATTTATGGACTTTACCAAACTTCGAGACCATCTTAAACACGCTCCAACCCAATTTGGGGTGTATGGCAAACCATTGTAGTGTTCATACTTTGGGTTTTATATGTTCAGTTTTAGATATACTAGTTGTTCTAGTAATTGAAGAAAATGACCATAAATATGGACTCGACTTTATTACCCAAAAACTAACTGAAAATATATTTATCAAATTAATCGTAATTAAGCTTTTCAAATAAAAGGTATTCCGGAGGTGCATTCTTAGTAAACCTTTTGAAGCCATTGGTACGTTTTAATTTGTATTTACAAAATGGATTTATCATTTGTGGAATGTAGAGATATGAACTAAATGCATCGTAATTGTTATAATTGATTTGCCATGTTTATCTATTCACATAAACTATATTTATATACCACATAACCTTTAGTGATACATATAACCTGAGTACCCACTATCTATTTTCACTCAACAAACATATAAAATGGTTCAATCTAGAAGTCCTTACCAAGTTTTCATGTTGATCGTTGTGATTTGTATTGTTTAGTATTTTTGAAGTAACTTAGATATCCAAACTGTTAAATTTATAAAATATATGTCGAGAAAATTTTATTTATAATGGCTTACATTCCATATATAAATTCCTAAATTCTCTATTTTAGTTTTTATATGTGCATAGTGTCTTGCAAAAAATTAGGATATCATGGGTCTATATAAACTAGAATTATTAAGTAATTCTTAGTTTTGAAATTACAATATTTCATTGATTTTACTATCTTACCTACTTGTATATATAAGCCATATATTAAATGCATTGTTTTTTAAGTATTTTGTTGGCGTTTTTTGCAGCACAATGTTGGAGACCACTCGTGGCTGCCGATAAGTGTTGTCACAATGTTAAAATGGAATGTAATGCAGATAAACTACATGATATGCAAAATTGTGACAAATATTGCATGGAAAACTGCAGTAACGGAAAGGGTGGGCAATGTAGAACATTGGACCACAATCTTTGTCATTGCCTATGCTAAAACGTATTGGGATCTCCTTTTTATTAGAAGTTACATACATAACTAAAGGATATAAGAGATCTTTTGATTTCTTATTTATAGTGTGAAATTAAGGAGTGATAAATGATTGTAACTCCTATTAACCATAATTGTTGAATAATACAATATGGTATTCTGTTATGTTGTTATGTTATATATTCTGATACTGGTATGTCCTTTAAATTCCATGAGTAACTCAAATATTAGTTTGCTTTGAAGGATTTGAAGTCCCATGAATTTTTGTAATTATCAAAACATGGTGACAGTTCTCTGCAAGCTTGAAGAGAAATCAAAATTTGAGAAAATATGAACCGGTCCTAATAGAAAATAAAAAGGGAACATCAAAGAAACTAAAGAAATGAATGACAATTTCCATAAGCTAATAAAAATATTTTATCTTTTGATAAACAAGAAATTAAAGGTTTTACTCTAATATGCTTGGTATTTTCTATAGGACATAAACTGTTGTACTTCCTTTTTAAACAACAAAGTAGATTGTAAAAATAATTACCCCGAACCTAGGAGCTTATGCATTTGTAGGATGGCTTGATGGGATTGCAAAACCAATTTATTTTGTTCAAATTAATGGCTACAGTACTTCTACTATTGATGAAAAATAAGCTTTGTAGCTTTGCCCTCGATAAAAGCAACCGATATAATGACACGTGGTAATGAATTCTTTTTTTTTTTACTTTTCGACATGTTTTATATAACAACCAACTGATTGTCATTATGATGTGATTTTCGCGCTACAGAAACTAAGAAGAAACTCAAAGGGAGACCTTGACATCAAAATATTTAGGGCAAATTTAAAATTCATTAAACTAAATAAATAAAACAAATAGGTAATAAGAATAATATAGAATGGTCAAAATGTAAATAAATTTAATAATTTCAATAATTAATTTATATTTTAAGTTAAATGTTAAAAAGTTGTGGTTAGCGTTCACTTAGCAAGCTTTGGAGGTTCCTTAGTGGTTATGGCCAATTATTCGTCAAATGACAAGGAATGGAACTTAAGAGGTTTAATACCTCTATTGACAAATGATTAGAGCTTAAGCTCTCTTTCCACCTCACTTGTGATGAT
This sequence comes from Cichorium intybus, assembly GCA_023525715.1. NCBI lineage: Eukaryota > Viridiplantae > Streptophyta > Magnoliopsida > Asterales > Asteraceae > Cichorium > Cichorium intybus. Next base: position 52,225,033 of record CM042012.1, on the reverse strand, counting down.
CGAACTAGAGAGTTGATGGAAGTGGAGATTGGTTATTTGACTTTTGAAAGAACGTCGTAATAGCTTTTTAATAACATTTAATGATTGTAAACTATGGACGTCTCATAGAAGAATTAGAAGGTAGAATTACTACTTATTTTCTTATAAGTTGTAACCAAGGGTTTTGCTACTTTCCAGAATCCAAAATCCTTTGGTGGTTTGGATGTTTAATTGTGTTTTGAATTTAGGTTTCACCAATACTTCGTCAATCTATCATCAACTTCTTCTACTATTTCTTATTTGAAGTTTAATTGTGAATTTTGGGATGTTACGAACCCTATGTTGACGAATTAATATTCTTGGGACCATAGATCATGAATTTCTGGTCATATTAATTTAGAAATGTGTTTTTGAATACCAAATGAGGTTTATTAATCCAAAATGAAATGCAAGTAAATTTGAATTTTATGTTCGATTAATTTCAAACTTATAACGATGATATGGAATTCACTTGAGGACTATGCCTAGATTATGTATTGGAATTGATTATATTAGTCGATTCTCACCTTAAATGTATAATCTAGTTTGAAATCATGAAATACAATTCTATTTGTTGTAATTTGAACAAGCAAACAAAACTTCAGAACTTACTTGAACAACGTGGAAGGTAACTTTTTATCTCTATTGTAGTTTGTCGGTAAAAGTTTTTTATGATTAAATTTAGTGATATTTGGGATGTATAAAATAATTTTAGAATTTTTTGACCATGTCAATGCGTTGAAAATGGTTGGGTTCATCCTAGGAATGGTTTGAACTAAATTTATGGACTTTACCAAACTTCGAGACCATCTTAAACACGCTCGAACCCAATTTGGGGTGTATGGCAAACCATTGTAGTGTTCATACTTTGGGTTTTATATGTTCAGTTTTAGATATACTAGTTGTTCTAGTAATTGAAGAAAATGACCATAAATATGGACTCGACTTTATTACCCAAAAACTAACTGAAAATATATTTATCAAATTAATCGTAATTAAGCTTTTCAAATAAAAGGTATTCCGGAGGTGCATTCTTAGTAAACCTTTTGAAGCCATTGGTACGTTTTAAATTGTATTTACAAAATTGATTTATCATTTGTGGAATGTAGAGATATGAACTAAATGCATCGTAATTGTTATAATTGATTTGCCATGTTTATCTATTCACATAAACTATATTTATATACCACATAACCTTTAGTGATACATATAACCTGAGTACCCACTATCTATTTTCACTCAACAAACATATAAAATGGTTCAATCTAGAAGTCCTTACCAAGTTTTCATGTTGATCGTTGTGATTTGTATTGGTTATTATTTTTGAAGTAACTTAGATATCCAAACCGTTCAATTTATAAAATATATGTCGAGAAAATTTTATTTATAATGGCTTACATTCCATATATAAATTCCTAAATTCTCTATTTCAGTTTTTATATGTGCATAGTGTCTTGCAAAAAATTAGGATATCATGGGTCTATATAAACTAGAATTATTAAGTAATTCTTAGTTTTGAAATTACAATATTTCATTGATTTTACTATCTTACCTACTTGTATATATAAGCCATATATTAAATGCGTTGTTTTTTAAGTATTCTGTTGGCGTTTTTTGCAGCACAATGTTGGAGACCACTCGTGGCGGCCAATAAGTGTTGTCACGATGTTAAAATGGAATGTAATGCAAATAAACTACATGATATGCAAAATTGTGACAAATATTGCATGGAAAACTGCAGTAACGGAAAGGGTGGGCATTGTAGAACATGGGACCACAATCTTTGTCATTGCCTATGCTAAAACGTATGCGGATCTTCTTTTTATTAGAAGTTACATACATAACTAAAGGATATAAGAGATCTTTTGATTTCTTATTTATAGTGTGAAATTAAGGAGTGATAAATAATTGTAACTCCTATTAACCATAATTGTTGAATAATACAATATGGTATTCTGTTATGTTATATATTGATACTGGTATGTCCTTTAAATTCCATGAGTAACTCAAATATTAGTTTGCTTTGAAGTATTTGAAATCCCATGAATTTTTGTAATTATCAAAACATGGTGACAGTTCTTTGCAAGCTTGAAGAGAAATCAAAATTTGAGAAAATATGAACCGGTCCTAATAGAAAATAAAAAGGGAACATCAAAGAAACTAAAGAAATGAATGACAATTTCCATAAGCTAATAAAAATATTTTATCTTTTGATAAACAAGAAATTAAAGGTTTAACTCTAATATGCTTGGTATTTTCTATAGGACATAAACTGTTGTACTTCCTCTTTAAACAACAAAGTAGATTGTAAAAATAATTACCCCGAACCTAGGAGCTTATGCATTTGTAGGATGGCTCGATGGGATTGCAAAACCAATTTATTTTGTTCAAATTAATGGCTACAGTACTTCTACTATTGATGAAAAATAAGCTTTGTAGCTTTGCCCTCGATAAAAGCAACCGATATTATGACACGTGGTAATGAATTCTTTTTTTTTTTACTTTTCGACATGTTATATATAACAACCAACTGATTGTCATTATGATGTGATTTTCGCGCTACAGAAACTAAGAAGAAACTCAAAGGGAGACCTTGACATCAAAAAATTTAGGGCTAATTTAAAATTCATTAAACTAAATAAATAAAACAAATAGGTAATAAGAATAATCTAGAATGGTCAAAATGTAAATAAATTTAATAATTTCAATAATTAATTTATATTTTAAGTTAAATGTTAAAAAGTTGTGGTTAGCGTTCACTTAGCAAGCTTTGGAGGTTCCTTAGTGGTTATGGCTAATTATTCGTCAAATGACAAGGAATGGAACTTACGAGGTTTAATACCTCTATTGACAAATGATTAGAGCTTAAGCTCTCTTTCCACCTCACTTGTGATGATCGAACTAGAGAGTTGATGGAAGTGGAGATTGGTTATTTGACTTTTGAAAGAACGTCGTAATAGCTTTTTAATAACATTTAATGATTGTAAACTATGGACGTCTCATAGAAGAATTAGAAGGTAGAATTAATACTTATTTTCTTATAAGTTGTAACCAAGGGTTTTGCTACTTTCCAGAATCCAAAATCCTTTGGTGGTTTGGATGTTTAATTGTGTTTTGAATTTAGGTTTCACCAACAGTTCGTCAATCTATCATCAACTTCTTCTACTATTTCTTATTTGAAGTTTAATTGTGAATTTTGGGATGTTACGAACCCTATGTTGAGGAATTAATATTCTTGGGACCATAGATCATGAATTTGTGGTCATATTAATTTAGAAATGTGTTTTTGAATACCAAATGAGGTTTATTAATCCAAAATGAAATGCAAGTAAATTTGAATTTTACGTTCGATTAATTTCAAACTTATAACGATGATATGGAATTCACTTGAGGACTATGTGCCTAGATTATGTGTTGGAATTGATTATATTAGTCGATTCTCACCATAAATGTATAATCTAGTTTGAAATCATGAAATACAATAAACCGTATGTTAATTAAATTCTATTTGTTGTAATTTGAACAAGCAAACAAAACTTCAGAACTTACTTGAACAACGTGGAAGGTAATTTTTTATCTCTATTGTAGTTTGGCGGTAAAAGTTTTTGATGATTAAATTTAGTGATATTAGGGATGTATAAAATAATTTTAGAATTTTTTGACCATGTCAATGCGTTGAAAATGGTTGGGTTCATCCTAGGAATGGTTTGAACTAAATTTATGGACTTTACAAACTTCGAGACCATCTTAAACACGCTCCAACCCAATTTGGGGTGTATGGCAAACCATTGTAGTGTTCATACTTTGGGTTTTATATGTTCAGTTTTAGATATACTAGGTGTTCTAGTAATTGAAGAAAATGACCATAAATATGGACTCGACTTTATTACCCAAAAACTAACTGAAAATATATTTATCAAATTAATCGTAATTAAGCTTTTCAAATAAAAGGTATTCCGGAGGTGCATTCTTAGTAAACCTTTTGAAGCCATTGGTACGTTTTAAATTGTATTTACAAAATTGATTTATCATTTGTGGAATGTAGAGATATGAACTAAATGCATCGTAATTGTTATAATTGATTTGCCATGTTTATCTATTCACATAAACTATATTTATATACCACATAACCTTTAGTGATACATATAATCTGAGTACCCACTATCTATTTTCACTCAACAAACATATAAAATGGTTCAATCTAGAAGTCCTTACCAAGTTTTCATGTTGATCATTGTGATTTGTATTGGTTAGTATTTTTGAAGTAACTTAGATATCCAAACCGTTCAATTTATAAAATATATGTCGAGAAACTTTTATTTATAATGGCTTACATTCCATATATAAATTCCTAAATTCTCTATTTTAGTTTTTATATGTGCATAGTGTCTTGCAAAAATTAGGATATCATGGGTCTATATAAACTAGAATTATTAAGTAATTCTTAGTTTTGAAATTACAATATTTCATTGATTTTACTATCTTACCTACTTGTATATATAAGCCATATATTAAATGCATTGTTTTTTAAGTATTTTGTTGGCGTTTTTTTGCAGCACAATGTTGGAGACCACTCGTGGCTGCCGATAAGTGTTGTCACGATGTTAAAATGGAATGTAATGCAAATAAACTACATGATATGCAAAATTGTGACAAATATTGCATGGAAAACTGCAGTAACGGAAAGGGTGGGCATTGTAGAACATGGGACCACAATCTTTGTCATTGCCTATGCTAAAACGTATGCGGATCTCCTTTTTTTTAGAAGTTACATACATAACTAAAGGATATAAGAGATCTTTTGATTTCTTATTTATAGTGTGAAATTAAGGAGTGATAAATGATTGTAACTCCTATTAACCATAATTTTTGAATAATACAATATGGTATTCTGTTATGTTATATATTCTGATACCGGTATGTCCTTTAAATTCCATGAGTAACTCAAATATTAGTTTGCTTTGAAGGATTTGAAATCCCATGAATTTTTGTAGTTATCAAAACATGGTGACAGTTCTCTACAAGCTTGAAGAGAAATGAAAATTTGAGAAAATATGAACCGGTCCTAATTGAAAATAAAAAGGGAACCTCAAAGAAACTAAAGAAATGAATGGCAATTTCCATAAGCTAATAAAAAATATTTTATCTTTTGATAAAAAATAAATTAAAGGTTTTACTCTAATATGCTTGGTATTTTCTATAGGACATAAACTGTTGTACTTCCTTTTTAAACAACAAAGTAGATTGTAAAAACAATTACCTCGAACCTAGGAGCTTATGCATTTGTAGGATGCCTCGATGGGATTGCAAAACCAATTTATTTTGTTCAAATTAATGGCTAGAGTACTTCTACTATTGATGAAAAATAAGCTTTGTAGCTTTGCCCTCGATAAAAGGAACCGATATAATGACACGTGGTAATGAATTTTATTTTTTACTTTTCGACATGTTATATATAACAACCAACTGATTGTCATTATGATGTGATTTTCGCGCTACAGAAACTAAGAAGAAACTCAAGGGGAGACCTTGACATCAAAAAATTTAGGGCTAACTTAAAATTCATTAAACTAAATAAATAAAACAAATAGGTAATAAGAATAATCTAGAATGGTCAAAATGTAAATAAATTTAATAATTTCAATAATGAATTTATATTTCAAGTTACATGTTAAAAAGTTATGGTTAGCGTTCACTTAGCAAGCTTTGGAGGTTCCTTAGTGGTTATGGCCAATTATTCGTCAAATGACAAGGAATGGAACTTAAGAGGTTTAATAGCTCTATTGACAAATGATTAGAGCTTAAGCTCTCTTTCCACCTCACTTGTGATGATCGAACTAGAGAGTTGATGGAAGTGGAGATTGGTTATTTGACTTTTGAAAGAACGTCGTAATAGCTTTTTAATAACATTTAATGATTGTAAACTATGGACGTCTCATAGAAGAATTAGAAGGTAGAATTACTACTTATTTTCTTATAAGTTGTAACCAAGGGTTTTGCTACTTTCCAGAATCCAAAATCCTTTGGTGGTTTGGATGTTTAATTGTGTTTTGAATTTAGGTTTCACCAATACTTCGTCAATCTATCATCAGCTTCTTCTACTATTTCTTATTTGAAGTTTAATTGTAAATTTTGGGATGTTACGAACCCTATGTTGAGGAATTAATATTCTTGGGACCATAGATCATGAATTTGTGGTCATATTAATTTAGAAATGTGTTTTTGAATACCAAATGAGGTTTATTAATCCAAAATGAAATGCAAGTAAATTTGAATTTTACGTTCGATTAATTTCAAACTTATAACGATGATATGGAATTCACTTGAGGACTATGTGCCTAGATTATGTGTTGGAATTGATTATATTAGTCGATTCTCACCATAAATGTATAATCTAGTTTGAAATCATGAAATACAATAAACCGTATGTTAATTAAATTCTATTTGTTGTAATTTGAACAAGCAAACAAAACTTCAAAACTTACTTGAACAACGTGGAAGGTAATTTTTTATCTCTATTGTAGTTTGTCGGTAAAAGTTTTTGATGATTAAATTTAGTGATATTAATGATGTATAAAATAATTTTAGAATTTTTTTGACCATGTCAATGCGTTGAAAATGGTTGGGTTCGTCCTAGGAATGGTTTGAACTAAATTTATGGACTTTACCAAACTTCGAGACCATCTTAAACACGCTCCAACCCAATTTGGGGTGTATGGCAAACCATTGTAGTGTTCATACTTTGGGTTTTATATGTTCAGTTTTAGATATACTAGTTGTTCTAGTATTTGAAGAAAATGACCATAAATATGGACTCGACTTTATTACCCAAAAACTAACTGAAAATATATTTATCAAATTAATCGTAATTAAGCTTTTCAAATAAAAGGTATTCCGGAGGTGCATTCTTAGTAAACCTTTTGAAGCCATTGGTACGTTTTAAATTGTATTTACAAAATTGATTTATCATTTGTGGAATGTAGAGATATGAACTAAATGCATCGTAATTGTTATAATTGATTTGCCATGTTTATCTATTCACATAAACTATATTTATATACCACATAACCTTTAGTGATACATATAACCTGAGTACCCACTATCTATTTTCACTCAACAAACATATAAAATGGTTCAATCTAGAAGTCCTTACCAAGTTTTCATGTTGATCGTTGTGATTTGTATTGGTTAGTATTTTTGAAGTAACTTAGATATCCAAACCGTTCAATTTATAAAATATATGTCGAGAAACTTTTATTTATAATGGCTTACATTCCATATATAAATTCCTAAATTCTCTATTTTAGTTTTTATATGTGCATAGTGTCTTGCAAAAATTAGGATATCATGGGTCTATATAAACTAGAATTATTAAGTAATTCTTAGTTTTGAAATTACAATATTTCATTGATTTTACTATCTTACCTACTTGTATATATAAGCCATATATTAAATGCATTGTTTTTTAAGTATTTTGTTGGCGTTTTTTTGCAGCACAATGTTGGAGACCACTCGTGGCTGCCGATAATTGTTGTCACGATGTTAAAATGGAATGTAATGCAAATAAACTACATGATATGCAAAATTGTGACAAATATTGCATGGAAAACTGCAGTAACGGAAAGGGTGGGCATTGTAGAACATGGGACCACAATCTTTGTCATTGCCTATGCTAAAACGTATGCGGATCTCCTTTTTTTTAGAAGTTACATACATAACTAAAGGATATAAGAGATCTTTTGATTTCTTATTTATAGTGTGAAATTAAGGAGTGATAAATGATTGTAACTCCTATTAACCATAATTTTTGAATAATACAATATGGTATTCTGTTATGTTATATATTCTGATACTGGTATGTCCTTTAAATTCCATGAGTAACTCAAATATTAGTTTGCTTTGAAAGATTTGAAATCCCATGAATTTTTGTAGTTATCAAAACATGGTGACAGTTCTCTACAAGCTTGAAGAGAAATGAAAATTTGAGAAAATATGAACCGGTCCTAATTGAAAATAAAAAGGGAACCTCAAAGAAACTAAAGAAATGAATGGCAATTTCCATAAGCTAATAAAAAATATTTTATCTTTTGATAAAAAATAAATTAAAGGTTTTACTCTAATATGCTTGGTATTTTCTATAGGACATAAACTGTTGTACTTCCTTTTTAAACAACAAAGTAGATTGTAAAAACAATTACCTCGAACCTAGGAGCTTATGCATTTGTAGGATGCCTCGATGGGATTGCAAAACCAATTTATTTTGTTCAAATTAATGGCTAGAGTACTTCTACTATTGATGAAAAATAAGCTTTGTAGCTTTGCCCTCGATAAAAGGAACCGATATAATGACACGTGGTAATGAATTTTATTTTTTACTTTTCGACATGTTATATATAACAACCAACTGATTGTCATTATGATGTGATTTTCGTGCTACAGAAACTAAGAAGAAACTCAAAGGGAGACCTTGACATCAAAAAATTTAGGGCTAATTTAAAATTCATTAAACTAAATAAATAAAACAAATAGGTAATAAGAATAATCTAGAATGGTCAAAATGTAAATAAATTTAATAATTTCAATAATGAATTTATATTTCAAGTTACATGTTAAAAAGTTATGGTTAGCGTTCACTTAGCAAGCTTTGGAGGTTCCTTAGTGGTTATGGCCAATTATTCGTCAAATGACAAGGAATGGAACTTAAGAGGTTTAATACCTCTATTGACAAATGATTAGAGCTTAAGCTCTCTTTCCACCTCACTTGTGATGATCGAACTAGAGAGTTGATGGAAGTGGAGATTGGTTATTTGACTTTTGAAAGAACGTCGTAATAGCTTTTTAATAACATTTAATGATTGTAAACTATGGACGTCTCATAGAAGAATTAGAAGGTAGAATTACTACTTATTTTCTTATAAGTTGTAACCAAGGGTTTTGCTACTTTCCAGAATCCAAAATCCTTTGGTGGTTTGGATGTTTAATTGTGTTTTGAATTTAGGTTTCACCAATACTTCGTCAATCTATCATCAGCTTCTTCTACTATTTCTTATTTGAAGTTTAATTGTAAATTTTGGGATGTTACGAACCCTATGTTGAGGAATTAATATTCTTGGGACCATAGATCATGAATTTGTGGTCATATTAATTTAGAAATGTGTTTTTGAATACCAAATGAGGTTTATTAATCCAAAATGAAATGCAAGTAAATTTGAATTTTACGTTCGATTAATTTCAAACTTATAACGATGATATGGAATTCACTTGAGGACTATGTGCCTAGATTATGTGTTGGAATTGATTATATTAGTCGATTCTCACCATAAATGTATAATCTAGTTTGAAATCATGAAATACAATAAACCGTATGTTAATTAAATTCTATTTGTTGTAATTTGAACAAGCAAACAAAACTTCAGAACTTACTTGAACAACGTGGAAGGTAATTTTTTATCTCTATTGTAGTTTGTCGGTAAAAGTTTTTGATGATTAAATTTAGTGATATTAATGATGTATAAAATAATTTTAGAATTTTTTTTACCATGTCAATGCGTTGAAAATGGTTGGGTTCGTCCTAGGAATGGTTTGAACTAAATTTATGGACTTTACCAAACTTCGAGACCATCTTAAACACGCTCCAACCCAATTTGGGGTGTATGGCAAACCATTGTAGTGTTCATACTTTGGGTTTTATATGTTCAGTTTTAGATATACTAGTTGTTCTAGTAATTGAAGAAAATGACCATAAATATGGACTCGACTTTATTACCCAAAAACTAACTGAAAATATATTTATCAAATTAATCGTAATTAAGCTTTTCAAATAAAAGGTATTCCGGAGGTGCATTCTTAGTAAACCTTTTGAAGCCATTGGTACGTTTTAAATTGTATTTACAAAATTGATTTATCATTTGTGGAATGTAGAGATATGAACTAAATGCATCGTAATTGTTATAATTGATTTGCCATGTTTATCTATTCACATAAACTATATTTATATACCACATAACCTTTAGTGATACATATAACCTGAGTACCCACTATCTATTTTCACTCAACAAACATATAAAATGGTTCAATCTAGAAGTCCTTACCAAGTTTTCATGTTGATCATTGTGATTTGTATTGGTTAGTATTTTTGAAGTAACTTAGATATCCAAACCGTTCAATTTATAAAATATATGTCGAGAAACTTTTATTTATAATGGCTTACATTCCATATATAAATTCCTAAATTCTCTATTTTAGTTTTCATATGTGCATAGTGTCTTGCAAAAATTAGGATATCATGGGTCTATGTAAACTAGAATTATTAAGTAATTCTTAGTTTTGAAATTACAATATTTCATTGATTTTACTATCTTACCTACTTGTATATATAAGCCATATATTAAATGCATTGTTTTTTAAGTATTTTGTTGGCGTTTTTTGCAGCACAATGTTGGAGACCACTCGTGGCTGCCGATAAGTGTTGTCACGATGTTAAAATGGAATGTAATGCAAATAAACTACATGATGTTGAAAATTAATTTATGTGACCATTTGTTGAAAAAATATTTAGGAATTAAATTTAAATTAATTTTAGTAGATGTGTTAAGTTTTCGCTTAAGTGGTGTTAGCGAAAAATAACCCTTAACCAAATCTACACAAGTCTACTTTACTTTTGTCTAAAATGCAGGAATTAGCGAAAAAGTGATGAATTATCGAAAAAGTGATGAATCAGACCTTGCTTTAGCGAAAAGTCAGATGCTGATAAGCGAAAATCCAAGTGGCTGATTAGCGAAAATTCGAGCAAAGGATCAGCAATATCTGAAGTCAGATCAGCAATATCTGAAGTCAAATCAGCAATATCTGAAGATGAGGGTCAGCAAAAACTGAACAAGGGTTAGCAAAAATCTCTGATCAGCTTAGCAAAAAGTTAACGCCGTTAACTTTTTAGCAAAAACTAAATGGAATATTCCATGAGCATTTTAGCAAATCCCTCCAAGATTCCTTGTGTATTTTAGCAAACCCCACCTTAGACACATGTCACCCTCCTATTGGTGGACATTCTCTTACACCCTATAAATACCCTACTCCACTACCTATGTCTCCACCACTCTTACACACTTCTTACAACTCACGTAAATTCCTCAGAGAATTGTCTAAAAGAGTGCTCCTTCCCTCCCTTGAAGATTTGAAGACCTTTTGAATATTACTTTAACATTCATATGTGAAGAACGTATTTCTTCACTTTTTCTTCATCTTCTTCATGTGTTCTTCATATTTTTCATTGTAACTTTGAAGCTTTCAATATTTATCAATGGAAAATGTTTTCTTCTTATTTCTTTATTATTATTGAATAGTTTTGATTTATTATTCCGCATTTTGTTTGTCATTTTAAGATCTTCTTGGATTTAAATCTTCTTCTTATATTTTTGTGTTTATTCATGGAAGTATTTTGAACTTAAGATTTATTTCATATCCAACAATTGGTATCAGAGCTTGTGTAATCTTTTTAGCTTGTGTAATCTTTTTACAAAGCTTGATAAGATCTTTGAGAAACAAGTGTTGAATCTTTCTTTATTTTTGTTGTTATTTCTTTGAGTTTTTAGGTTTGAATCTTCAAAAACCCACTTCTTTCTTCAAGAACACGTTTCTTAAAGAAGAAGAAGTTATTCAAGAAAGCTTTTAGTTAACTTTCCTTCATCTTTTTCTCTCCCTTCCTTATTTATAAAAGCATACTTTGAGCTTTTGTTTCTCACGAGGTTTTCTTCACTGGAAGAAAATTTCCAAAAGCTTATTCTCCATTTTTGGGTGCTTTTTTGTTCTAGGGATTTGAGAAAAGTGAATCTTCATCAAAACCATCAAAACATCCATGTTCACGTTCTCCTTGTGAAAACTTTGAGATTTTTGGAATTAACTTTCTTGAATCTGTCACTTTCTTCACTAAAGTTTTCAAACTTGTTTTTTCAAAACCTTTTATTTTTCACTATTTTCAAACTTTGTTTTAAGTATTACTTGTTTTCAAATGGCAAACTTTACTCCTAATCAAAACTTAGTCAATATGTATTCTGTTTCAGTCGCAAATAGTGTTGGTGGATCCAATAGAGCCCCTATTCTTATTCCTAGCGAATATTCGTCATGGGTGACTCGAATGGAATTTTATCTTGCCGGTCATGAAAGTGACATTTGGCAATACATATCCACTGGCATTCACTCTCCAGATATTATTGGAAATGTCAATGTTCCACCACCCGATGTACCCGCTGGTACCGCTCGGATTATTGGCTCGACACCTCCAGCAATAAATGCAGAGGCGCTGAAAAAGAAAAATCGGCTCGAAGCAAGAGCCATGCAAGAACTTCTTTCTGGTATTCCCCATGACATCTTGATTCAACTACCAGATGAGGAAAAAGGAAATCCTCACCGCATCCGGAAAGCGTTGAAAAGACAGTTTGAGGGAACTGCCAAAATTTTGGCAAGTCGAAAGAAAGCCGCAATGAACGATATCGATGCATTTAAGATGTATCCCGATGAATCGATTTATGATGCTTACACTCGATATAACATTCTCATCAATCGTTTTAAGATGTGTCGTGGAGAAAAATCCCAAGAGGAGATAAACATGAAATTTTTAAACAACTTAACTCCTAAGTGGGCAAACGTCAAAATGCTTATCACTCAAACTACTCCAATCGACACAACATATCTCTACGACTTGTATGGCGAGCTTCAAGTTCACGAGGCTACGGTTAACCAAAACGCTCATCTATACGGAGGCCCTTTGGCTCTGTCAACGGTTCAACCTAACTCTGGACTTGGTTTGAATCAAAATCAATTTTACCAAAATTCACAACTTTCGTCTTTTGGTCCAAACCAATCCATGATGCCTCAGAACATCATACCAAATCAGTTTTTAGGCCAAAACCAATTTACAAATCAAATGTTAAATCAATTTGGACATGCACAACTTTCAAATACTGGTCCAAATTCTTTACAAATACAATATCCCAGTCCCATACCAAACCATTTCTCGAGTCAAACTAATTTTCAAAATCAGTTTCCTAATCAGACTCAGGTTGGGAACCTAGGATACTTACAGGCCTCTTATCCTACACAAACAAACAACTTTGGCCAAAACATTTCACTGCCCGAGCACATGCATCAAAACCAAAATGCCTTTTCCAATGTGCAGAATGCTTTCGTCAGCAATGCTTCACCTTCTTCAGAAACCGAAGATGATACTGAATATGGTCAACTTCTTGCTTTGCTAAGCAATTTCAATCCGAATTTCAAGAAGTTTGTCAAGAAACCATCAGGAAATTCTCGATCTCAGAGTTATCAACAGCCACAACACTTCAATCAAAACTCTGGAAATCTCCAAGGAGGAAATCAACCGCCAAAATCCTCCAACTCATCCCAGTCTGACGACAAGGTCTTAAAGACAGAAGAAATCAGATGTCACAAGTGTCAAGGACTGAACCATTATGCAAAAGACTGCAAGTCCAAGGAAAAGAAGGTCAAGGACACCGCCTACTACTTGAACAAAGCAGCTATGGTGGAAAGTCAGTCCAAGGACAAAGCGCTAATGGTTATGGATGCTCCTGGAGTCGAGATATGGCCTTCTGATGATGAAACTGAAGCTATAGAAGAAGGCGATGCTCAAACCTATTTCTGTTTTATGGCAGACGACACGACATCTCCTCTACACAGGCTTGTAGTGGAAAAGGTTCGTGAAATGCTTTATGATTCTCATTTAACAGTTGAGCCTTTCCAACCGTTCATCGATGAGATACAAAACATGATAATATGTCACACCGATGAATGTAGTCAAGCTTGTGGTGCTCTTACTGTTTATAAGTCTGAACTACAAACTTGTCAGTACAGAAGTGAAGAACATAAGAGAACCATTGCTAAGTTGGAAAGAGAATTAAATATCAAAACTAAAGAACATACGGTTGCCTCTGAGCAATACCGAATTGCGTTGCAACAACGTGATTCTATTGCTACACACAATCGGGATATGTATGCTCTTCTTGAGAAATACAACCGTCCACAGGCCTTTCATGCTGAAAACTATGAGCAAATTAATTCTGGTCTTAAGCGTGAATGGACTAGGTATGGTCTTGGTTTTGATAACATGGTCAAAACCTTTAAAGAACTATCGACTGACCTAGACTGTTCTGGTGATGATCTGTTCTCATCGACCAATGAATGTGATGAAGAGGAACTTGTTGTTGAGTGTAATCGAAGTGTTTCACTCAATAACCCTTCAATTCAACAGTCTATGCAAATTCCAGTCTCTAGTAGCGATAATACTCCATCAAGTCAAAGTACTTCATATCGCATGACACTAGATGATTGTGTTGACCATGTCCCAACCAATACAACATCAGTAGATGCAGTCTATGTTTTGAACCTGAAACATTTCCTTCTCTTGAAGAATCTGTTCCAGTTACCAAAGATGTTGGTCAAAAATACTCTAAGAAACAACAGTTAAGTCATGATCCGATTCCTCTAGCAGTTGAAAATCAACCAATTTCAAACAAAAACATTTCTTTGTTGGTCAACTCTGGAAAATCGATCATTCCTTACTATCCTCAAACTTTCACACCAATCGTTGTTTCTGCCCCGAGTGATAGGGGAAAGGACAAATTACGTGGTCAAGAACCCGTCATTGAAATCAAACCAACTGAACTCAAATCAAATGAAATAAAATCCATTTCACCAAATCTTGTTGAGTCAAAACCAGTTGAAACAAAACCCGTAGTATCCAAGGAGGTTGGATCTACTTCTACCAAACAATCAGTTTCTGAGAAGAGTAACAAAAAGAAAAGCAAAACGAAAGCGAACCCTGGTCAGACTAAACCTTCTAGTCCCACCAAAGTTCAGTCTCAAAAAACCAAACAAAACAACCCTGCCGGTCCCAAAATTCAACAAAGCTTTTACACTCCAGGACCCGGAATGCTTGGACCTCATCCGGTTCAAAATTTTCAACCAAATTCTTTTGCTTACCAAAATGGATCATTTCCAATCAACCAAATCTTCAATCCATTTTGCAGCACAAACCCAACTTTCAATGGAAGCCACATGTTTGGGGGAAACCCACCTTTTACAAATTTTAATCATTTTTGGGGAAACTCTCAACTTCCTATGATTAATTCTGTGAGTGTTCCCACAAGTTTTGGATTTCCTACTACTGGTAGCTATCCTCAATTTGTTTACACTCCAAATCAATCATTCCATGTACCTCCTGGCTCTCCAAAGAAACTTTCCAAAAACAAAAACATTTCAAAATCAGCTCAAAAGAAAAGGAAATCGGTTGCAAGTCCTAAACAAGAAAAACAAAAAACAAATAAGTTTTTAACATCACCAAAAGACAAAAACAAGAATGTGGTTGCAAGTCCTAAGCAAGAAACTCCAAAAATAGTTAAGAATGAAAAATCTGTTAATGACCAATCCAAACAATATGTTTCTACTAACTCTTCAGGACCCAAACAAGTTTGGGTACCTAAACCTCTTCTCTAAACATTTCAGGC
Source organism: Cichorium intybus (assembly GCA_023525715.1). Taxonomy (NCBI): domain Eukaryota; kingdom Viridiplantae; phylum Streptophyta; class Magnoliopsida; order Asterales; family Asteraceae; genus Cichorium; species Cichorium intybus. Next base: position 52,209,497 of record CM042012.1, on the reverse strand, counting down.
ATTTAGTGCTGGAGCGTCTCATGATGAGACATGGTATATTGATAGCGGATGCTCCAAGCACATGACTGGACACAAGGGCTATCTTAGAGATTTCAAGGAATACACAGCCAGTCCAAGCCAGTATGTTACATTCGGGAATAATATGCGAGGAAAGGTCATGGGCCACGGAAACATCACCAACGGAAACTTCACAGTAAAGCGTGTCGCTTACGTTGATGGTCTTAAGCACAACTTAATCAGTGTCGCACAACTTTGTGACAATGATCATCAAGTTTTGTTTACAAAGTTTCAGAGCTTGATTATGGATGCTAAGAGCAATGTTCTTGTTGAATCTAAGCGCGACGGGAACATGTATCCATTAGATATCATCCTAATTGAAGGAGCACCAGACATATGCCTTCTTTCCAAGGCATCTTCTGATATTAGCTGGTTATGGCATCGGAGACTCTCTCATCTCAATTTTGGATATATCAACAAGCTCATTGGCAAAGACCTCGTCAAGGGACTTCCATTGTTAAATCTTGACAATGATACTCTTTGTGCCGCGTGTGAAAAAGGAAAGCTTGCTAAAGTCTCGCACAAAAGTATTCCAGAGATCAAATCAACTCAACCTCTCCAGCTTCTTCATGTTGATCTCTGTGGTCCCTCTGCTGTTCCAAGTATGAGCGGCAAGAGATACATTCTGGTCATAGTCGACGACTATACGAGGTTCACCTGGGTGTATTTTCTTCGTCAAAAGTCTGAAACAGCCATGGAACTCATCAACTTCATCAAATATATTGAGGTCCGCACTGGCAAAATCGTCAGGGCAATTCGCAGTGATAATGGAGGAGAATTCAAGAACAATCTATTTGATGATTATCTCATTTCTCGAGGTATTGATCACAACTTCTCTGCTCCTTATACACCTCAACAAAATGGCGTTGTTGAAAGACGGAATAGAACACTTTGCGAAGCCGCACGTTCTATGCTCATATTCGCGAATCTTCCACAATACTTTTGGGCTGAAGCTACTGCAACTGCCTGCTTCACCCAGAATCGTTCTTTAATCAACTCCAGATTAAATGTTACTCCTTATGAAGCAATGAACAAACGGAAGCCCAACGTAAAGTTCTTTCACATTTTTGGATGTCGTTGCTTTATAAAGAATAACAAGGATCATTTGAGCAAGTTCGAGCCACGATCTGATGAAGGCATCTTTCTCGGTAATTCATTCAATTCGGTTGCCTATCGTGTGCTGAACAAGCGAACTCGTATCATTGAAGAAACATGTGATGTTCATTTTGATGAATATTACATTAGGAAGTTGGATTTTGAGCGCTTTAACTCTCAAATGGTTAAGCCTTATAATCATCCTATCATCACCAACCCTACAGTGATAAACTTTGAAGTTGACTTTGATTTCCTATTTCCTCAACCCGATACAGCTCTTGATTCAGAACAATTTCTCTATCCTTTTACTCCTATAACCCAACAATCTTCTCAACCTAGTTGTTCTACCTCTTCCTCTCAAGAACATCAAGTTACATCTACACCAACTGGAATGCCAAACCCTATCAATCCCAATGCTCCAGTTGAGGGGGAACCGTCCGCTCATGGTTCCATCCCACGCAATTCACCTCAAGTTGATCTTTTTGATGTACATATCAATGCAACTTTCGAGGGGGAACCCATGTTCCCAGATGGCGATGAGTCATCTCAGTTTGAAATATCCATACCCGTTCCTGAAGACACCCGTCTCACTAAATGGACTAGGAGTCATCCTCCCGATCAAGTCATTGGTGATATTTCTTCTGGTGTTCAAACTCGTTCGGCTACTCAAAATGAATGTCTTTATGCTAGTTTTCTCTCCTCAACTGAACCGAAAAATATCAAGGAAGCTCTAGAAGATCCTGACTGGGTGAAAGCTATGCAGGAAGAATTAGCCGAGTTTGAAAGGAACAATGTCTGGGACTTAGTACCGACTCCCGAAGGTATCTCGGTAGTAGGATCCAGATGGGTATACAGAAACAAGACTGACGATCAAGGAATCATTGTAAGGAACAAGGCCAGATTAGTAGTCAAAGGATACTCTCAACAGGAAGGAATCGGCTACGATGAAACCTTTGCTCCTGTCGCGAGAATCGAAGCCATTCGAATTTTTCTTGCTTATGCTGCTCATAAGTATTTCAAGGTCTACCAAATGGACGTTCAATGTGCATTCTTGAATGGTGAAATCGACCGAGATGTTTATGTGCAACAACCTCCAGGCTTCGAAGACTCTCGTTTTCCTACCCATAGTTTTAAACTTCAGAAGGCAGTCTACGGCCTCAAGCAAGCTCCTAGAGCGTGGTATTCTACTCTGTCCAAGTTTCTTGAGGAATCCAATTTCTCCAGAGGAACCATTGATCCGACGTTGTTTCGTAAAGTTCATAATAAGCATCTTATTGTTGTCCAAATCTACGTCGATGATATTATTTTTGGGTCAACGAGTGAAGATCTCAGCACTGCCTTTGTGAATCTGATGAAAAGCAAATTCAAGATGAGTATGATGGGTGAATTAAAATTTTTTCTTGGCTTGCAGGTTAATCAGATCTCTACTGGTATTTTCATTCATCAAGAAAAGTATATCAAATCTTTGTTGAAGAAATACTCTATGGAGAATGCATCAGTAGCTAAGACTCCAATGTCCACATCCTTCAAACTCGATTCCGATCTTTCTGGGAAATCAGTAGATCAGAAAACTTATCGTGGAATGATTGGTTCACTCTTATACTTAACTTCTTCCAGACCTGATATAATGTTTGCTACCTGTTTATGTGCTAGGTACCAGGCCAATCCCAAGGAATCTCATTTGCTAGCTGTTAAAAGGATTTTTAAATACCTAAGAGGTACCGCATCTCTCGGTATTTGGTATCCTGCTAAAGGCTCTTTCATGCTTCAAGCGTTTACAGACTCCGACTATGGTGGTTGTAAACTCGATCGCAAGAGTACCTCGGGAAGTTGCGAATTTCTTGGCGGTAAACTTGTTAGCTGGACTTCAAAGAAGCAATCCTGTGTGTCAACCTCTACGGCAGAAGCTGAATACGTAGCTGCTGCTAGTTGTTGCTCACAAGTTCTCTGGATGGAAACTCAACTCAAAGACTACGGATTTAAAATGCAACAAGTTCCGATCTACCGCGATTCCAAGAGTGCAATTGCTATATCTCACAACCCCGTAAATCATTCGATGACCAAGCATATCGACATCCGATATCACTTCCTCAAAGACAACATTCAAAAGGGTCACATTGAATTACATTTTGTTCCTACTGAGGAACAGGTTGCAGATATTTTTACCAAGCCCTTGGACGAAAATAAATTTCTACATTTTCTAGGTCGCCTTGGCATGTTGAATCCTGACCGTCTTGATATCTAAATCTTCTGTTCTTTTCAAAATTAATCTTCAAAAAAAAAACAAACAAAAAAATTAATTAGAAAATTTTAGAAAAATACTCTCAAAAATAGAATAAAGACTTTTTTAGAAAATTTCGAAAAACAATTCAAAAAAAAATTAGAATAATTTTTTTTAATCTCTTCTAAGAATACATCATGAAAAATACATATATTGAACAACCTTTGAAAATATCCTTTAATCGTGATCCTTCCAAAAATTAGGGATTAACAGTTTCATGACATGTATTTCAGGTACATATACTAGAAGAAGATCTTGGACTATATTGTTTTTCAATTGAAGTGATGATTCTACTTTCATAATTCCTCGGTATGTGTCAAATCTTATTCCTTTTAGACCTATTTCATGAAATCAAGATTTTATTTCTAGGGACTTAAGATTAGACGGTTCAGATGGAAACAAAAACCCATGTGAGATTATATTTGTGCCTAGTCATCATCAAGTAGTGGATTTTCATTTCTTGTGGGCATAGGCATTTATGTGTATTCTTATAGGGCTTACATTCGTATACCTTGTTGTCTTAGTTTCATTGAACAAATGTCAAAATGATCAAGGATGATTCTTTCCAACATGTATACATTCGGTATATATGTCACCTTATCCCTAGCCACATATTGAAGATTAAACTCCTACACCAATGGCGATTGAAGATCCAGAAGTTATTACACAACGCTCGACTTAGATGAATTCTATTATGATAATATCTTTTAATTCATCTAAGAAGATAATTCTCTCGGAAAATCAAATAAAAAAAATTCAAGTAAAATTTTATTTTAGAAAAGAAAATTAGGGATTAAAACGTCAAATTCAAGATCTCAGAAGTCTCTCAAAGCTCAATCGAAAAACTCAAAAAGACTTGTAAGGCGAAAAATTCAAGAAAAATCAACACGAAGCCTTCTCAAATGCAAATTCAAAAAATTTCAAGGATCTCAAAGATGAAGCTGCTATACACCTCAAGGAATAAACATCAAATGCAGATAAATCATAAGGAAATAATTGTTGCTGAAATTCAAAGAAAGACATTCCAGATTCTCTCACATCTAAAGATATGCAACTCAACGGTGGATTCCCGGTAAACTGTAGCATACATTATCGAAGACCCACAGTATATTCCAACATTGTGAAGTTAAACCCCTCTACAGTATTTACCGACGGAGAGATGAGTGCAGACATTAATGACATGAATGAAGAAACCCTTTGAGTAATGTCGCATCCCTAGTCCTCTGTGATTGATCATTTAATATGAAACTAAGGTAACTAACGTGTATAGGTATAAGTTCATATTAAGGTATGCTTAGGTGTCTCCTGAGCGTGAGAGGAACGCGAGAGATAATACTCATCTTTAGTATTACTGCACCAACTTACCGTATGAGTGAAAGTAAGAACACAATCCAAAGAGAGTCCATCTGAACGAGATCTTATTAATCTATAGTCGTCTTTCGAATTCGGTTATAAATCTTAACGGAATTTGTTCGGTACACGTAGCCGGTTACCCTGTGAAAATGAATTTAAGACTTTGATTCGGAAACAAATTTTTCAAAATTTTAGTCGACCTATACGTCAAGTAAATTGTGTCATGCTCTTTAAAAGTGATTGCGAAGTTTTTAGAAAGATATAATTAAAGTATTTCGTTCAAAGATTTGTTCAAAATTTTGCTATGGTTTATGATATTCTTTTCTTCTAAGAGATTTTAAAGTTTATTATTGAAAAATACAAAAATATTGTGCGATCTTTTTCTTTTTTCTTTTCTTTATCTTGCCTTGTGTATCAAAGTTTTATATTTTCTGCTTCAATAATTATTTTATTAAAGCAGAGGGGGGAAATGGTAAATTTTGATTTTTATAATTGAAATATTTTTTACAAGCGCTAGATTTAATTTTTTTTAAATTTTCTTTCTTTCCTTCTAACTTTTTGTTCTTATCTAAGTCCCGAAACAACAAATTTTTAAGATTTGACTTGGTTAAGATACGAAAAAGTTGCTCGGATAATTCCCCAATCCGTAAATGTTTGGATCAAGACAAAATCTGCAAAATTTTACCAAGTTAAAATTTTGAGCATCTTGATCCACAAATTTCTTAAATTAAAAAAAAAAATTTAATTGGAAAATGTCCAAACAATAAAAAAAAAAAAAAAAAGAAGAGTCCAAATTTGCGTAAATGCTCACAGCAAAAATATTTGTAGTCTTCAAAAACACTTTTAAGGCGGCACATTTCTTTAATCCGCAAAAATTGGCGCCGCAAGAATTTTTGTTCAATCAAAACAATGTGCACCGCAAATTTTTTTTGTGTCTACACCTCCGCAAAATTTTGCAATCGTACACACCGCAAATTTTCCAGTCCCATCTCACATATCGCAAGAAAATTTTACTCCCCCTGCAGTTCTCCTTTGCCGAGCCACCGCAAGATTTCGATTCCCCTCTGCAAATTTTCTTTTGACTATAGAAGCCCGCAAAAACTTTGTGCTGTACCGCAAATCTTTTTTTTGTTTGTTACCCAACCCCCCGCAAAATTTTGACGTGCTTTTGAAGAAAATTACATGACCACCGCAAAAAAAAAATTTCCTGCCATTTTACTAACCACGCAAAAAAAAATTTTCATCAAAAATTAGTCAAGGCCCAGCAATTTTTTTTTTACTATTGTTGCGTTGCACCTGCACGTAATGGATCCCCTGCAACGTTTCCATCGGAGTCCACGGTAAAACCTTTTTTAACGATGCCACCACAAAATTCGTTTAAGCCGACGCAAAAACACATGAACAATTTATTTTCTTTCGCTTAAATGATATCGCAAATTTTTGTGTGCATCTACCGTCATTCTCCACGTGATTATCGATTTTTTTTGGAGATTTTTCCGCCGCAACATTTCGAGTTGATATCACGTTATTTTTTTCGGAACCACAACTTCAGTTATGAACCCCCGCGAAATTTTTGCAACGAGTGGTTTAAGCTCTTTTCCCGACAATTAAACGTTTTATCATTTGGACAAATGTTTAACCCCGTTGAAACTTTCGTTCGATCGGCAAATTTTTTTTTTAACTATTCCGCAAAATCTTAGAAACGTAGATTTTTCGTCAATCAACAAAACGCAATTGCTATCTACAAGCCGCAACAACCTCATTTTCTTGGATACCGCAATTGTCGATTTTTAACATCTTGATTTGTATTTGTTTCTCAACGTTTGTATATATGATTACATATTCAAGATCCATTTTTCTCTCTATTTTATTTTTTTTATTCATATATCTTGTGAGAACTTCTTAGTTGATTAGATTTTCTCTAAAGAAATGAATTCAATTCCTTGTAATATTTTGTCACCAAATATCACATAGGGGGAAAATGTTGAAAATTAATTTATGTGACCATTTGTTGAAAAAATATTTAGGAATTAAATTTAAATTAATTTTAGTAGATGTGTTAAGTTTTCGCTTAAGTGGTGTTAGCGAAAAATCACCCTTAACCAAATCTACACAAGTCTACTTTACTTTTGTCTAAAATGCAGGAATTAGCGAAAAAGTGATGAATTAGCGAAAAAGTGATGAATCAGACCTTGCTTTAGCGAAAAGTCAGATGCTGATAAGCGAAAATCCAAGTGGCTGATTAGCGAAAATTCGAGCAAAGGATCAGCAATATCTGAAGTCAGATCAGCAATATCTGAAGTCAAATCAGCAATATCTGAAGATGAGGGTCAGCAAAAACTGAACAAGGGTTAGCAAAAATCTCTGATCAGCTTAGCAAAAAGTTAACGCCGTTAACTTTTTAGCAAAAACTAAATGGAATATTCCAGGAGCATTTTAGCAAATCCCTCCAAGATTCCTTGTGTATTTTAGCAAACCCCACCTTAGACACATGTCACCCTCCTATTGGTGGACATTCTCTTACACCCTATAAATACCCTACTCCACTACCTATGTCTCCACCACTCTTACACACTTTTTACAACTCACGTAAATTCCTCAGAGAATTGTCTAAAAGAGTGCTCCTTCCCTCCCTTGAAGATTTGAAGACCTTTTGAATATTACTTTAACATTCATATGTGAAGAACGTATTTCTTCACTTTTTCTTCATCTTCTTCATGTGTTCTTCATATTTTTCATTGTAACTTTGAAGCTTTCAATATTTATCAATGGAAAATGTTTTCTTCTTATTTCTTTATTATTATTGAATAGTTTTGATTTATTATTCCGCATTTTGTTTGTCATTTTAAGATCTTCTTGGATTTAAATCTTCTTCTTATATTTTTGTGTTTATTCATGGAAGTATTTTGAACTTAAGATTTATTTCATATCCAACACATGATATGCAAAATTGTGACAAATATTGCATGGAAAACTGCAGTAACGGAAAGGGTGGGCATTGTAGAACATGGGACCACAAACTTTGTCATTGCCTATGCTAAAACGTATGCGGATCTCCTTTTTTTTAGAAGTTACATACATAACTAAAGGATATAAGAGATCTTTTGATTTCTTATTTATAGTGTGAAATTAAGGAGTGATAAATGATTGTAACTCCTATTAACCATAATTTTTGAATAATACAATATGGTATTCTGTTATGTTATATATTCTGATACTGGTATGTCCTTTAAATTCCATGAGTAACTCAAATATTAGTTTGCTTCGAAGGATTTGAAATCCCATGAATTTTTGTAGTTATCAAAACATGGTGACAGTTCTCTACAAGCTTGAAGAGAAATCAAAATTTGAGAAAATATGAACCGGTCCTAATTGAAAATAAAAAGGGAACCTCAAAGAAACTAAAGAAATGAATAGCAATTTCCATAAGCTAATAAAAAATATTTTATCTTTTGATAAACAATAAATTAAAGGTTTTACTCTAATATGCTTGGTATTTTCTATAGGACATAAACTGTTGTACTTCCTTTTTAAACAACAAAGTAGATTGTAAAAATAATTACCCCGAACCTAGGAGCTTATGCATTTGTAGGATGCCTCGATGGGATTGCAAAACCAATTTATTTTGTTCAAATTAATGGCTACAGTACTTCTACTATTGATGAAAAATAAGCTTTGTAGCTTTGCCCTCGATAAAAGCAACCGATATAATGACACGTGGTAATGAATTTTATTTTTTACTTTTCGACATGTTATATATAACAACCAACTGATTGTCATTATGATGTGATTTTCGCGCTACAGAAACTAAGAAGAAACTCAAAGGGAGACCTTGACATCAAAAAATTTAGGGCTAATTTAAAATTCATTAAACTAAATAAATAAAACAAATAGGTAATAAGAATAATCTAGAATGGTCAAAATGTAAATAAATTTAATAATTTCAATAATGAATTTATATTTGAAGTTACATGTTAAAAAGTTATGGTTAGCGTTCACTTAGCAAGCTTTGGAGGTTCCTTAGTGGTTATGGCCAATTATTCGTCAAATGACAAGGAATGGAACTTAAGAGGTTTAATACCTCTATTGACAAATGATTAGAGCTTAAGCTCTCTTTCCACCTCACCTGTGATGATCGAACTAGAGAGTTGATGGAAGTGGAGATTGGTTATTTGACTTTTGAAAGAACGTCGTAATAGCTTTTTAATAACATTTAATGATTGTAAACTATGGACGTCTCATAGAAGAATTAGAAGGTAGAATTAATACTTATTTTCTTATAAGTTGTAACCAAGGGTTTTGCTACTTTCCAGAATCCAAAATCCTTTGGTGGTTTGGATGTTTAATTGTGTTTTGAATTTAGGTTTCACCAATACTTCGTCAATCTATCATCAACTTCTTCTACTATTTCTTATTTGAAGTTTAATTGTGAATTTTGGGATGTTACGAACCCTATGTTGAGGAATTAATATTCTTGGGACCATAGATCATGAATTTCTGGTCATATTAATTTAGAAATGTGTTTTTGAATACCAAATGAGGTTTATTATTCCAAAATGAAATGCAAGTAAATTTGAATTTTACGTTCGATTAATTTCAAACTTATAACGATGATATGGAATTCACTTGAGGACTATGTGCCTAGATTATGTGTTGGAATTGATTATATTAGTCGATTCTCACCATAAATGTATAATCTAGTTTGAAATCATGAAATACAATAAACCGTATGTTAATTAAATTCTATTAGTTGTAATTTGAACAAGCAAACAAAACTTCAGAACTAACTTGAACAACGTGGAAGGTAATTTTTTATCTCTATTGTAGTTTGTCGGTAAAAGTTTTTGATGATTAAATTTAGTGATATTAGGGATGTATAAAATAATTTTAGAATTTTTTGACCATGTCAATGCGTTGAAAATGGTTGGGTTCATCCTAGGAATGGTTTGAACTAAATTTATGGACTTTACCAAACTTCGAGACCATCTTAAACACGCTCCAACCCAATTTGGGGTGTATGGCAAACCATTGTAGTGTTCATACTTTGGGTTTTATATGTTCAGTTTTAGATATACTAGTTGTTCTAGTAATTGAAGAAAATGACCATAAATATGGACTCGACTTTATTACCCAAAAACTAACTGAAAATATATTTATCAAATTAATCGTAATTAAGCTTTTCAAATAAAAGGTATTCCGGAGGTGCATTCTTAGTAAACCTTTTGAAGCCATTGGTACGTTTTAAATTGTATTTACAAAATTGATTTATCATTTGTGGAATGTAGAGATATGAACTAAATGCATCGTAATTGTTATAATTGATTTGCCATGTTTATCTATTCACATAAACTATATTTATATACCACATAACCTTTAGTGATACATATAACCTGAGTACCCACTATCTATTTTCACTCAACAAACATATAAAATGGTTCAATCTAGAAGTCCTTACCAAGTTTTCATGTTGATCGTTGTGATTTGTATTGGTTAGTATTTTTGAAGTAACTTAGATATCCAAACCGTTCAATTTATAAAATATATGTCGAGAAACTTTTATTTATAATGGCTTACATTCCATATATAAATTCCTAAATTCTCTATTTTAGTTTTTATATGTGCATAGTGTCTTGCAAAAATTAGGATATCATGGGTCTATATAAACTAGAATTATTAAGTAATTCTTAGTTTTGAAATTACAATATTTTATTGATTTTACTATCTTACCTACTTGTATATATAAGCCATATATTAAATGCATTGTTTTTTAAGTATTTTGTTGGCGTTTTTTTGCAGCACAATGTTGGAGACCACTCGTGGCTGCCGATAAGTGTTGTCACGATGTTAAAATGGAATGTAATGCAAATAAACTACATGATATGCAAAATTGTGACAAATATTGCATGGAAAACTGCAATAACGGAAAGGGTGGGCATTGTAGAACATGGGACCACAATCTTTGTCATTGCCTATGCTAAAACGTATGCGGATCTCCTTTTTTTTAGAAGTTACATACATAACTAAAGGATATAAGAGATCTTTTGATTTCTTATTTATAGTGTGAAATTAAGGAGTGATAAATGATTGTAACTCCTATTAACCATAATTTTTGAATAATACAATATGGTATTCTGTTATGTTATATATTCTGATACTGGTATGTCCTTTAAATTCCATGAGTAACTCAAATATTAGTTTGCTTTGAAGGATTTGAAATCCCATGAATTTTTGTAGTTATCAAAACTTGGTGACAGTTCTCTACAAGCTTGAAGAGAAATCAAAATTTGAGAAAATATGAACCGGTCCTAATTGAAAATAAAAAGGGAACCTCAAAGAAACTAAAGAAATGAATGGCAATTTCCATAAGCTAATAAAAATATTTTATCTTTTGATAAACAATAAATTAAAGGTTTTACTCTAATATGCTTGGTATTTTCTATAGGACATAAACTGTTGTACTTCCTTTTTAAACAACAAAGTAGATTGTAAAAAGAATTACCTCGAACCAAGGAGCTTATGCATTTGTAGGATGCCTCGATGGGATTGCAAAACCAATTTATTTTGTTCAAATTAATGGCTACAGTACTTCTACTATTGATGAAAAATAAGCTTTGTAGCTTTGCCCTCGATAAAAGCAACCGATATAATGACACGTGGTAATGAATTTTATTTTTTACTTTTCGACATGTTATATATAACAACCAACTGATTGTCATTATGATGTGATTTTCGCGCTACAGAAACTAAGAAGAAACTCATAGGGAGACCTTGACATCAAAAAATTTAGGGCTAATTTAAAATTCATTAAACTAAATAAATAAAACAAATAGGTAATAAGAATAATCTAGAATGGTCAAAATGTAAATAAATTTAATAATTTCAATAATGAATTTATATTTGAAGTTACATGTTAAAAAGTTATGGTTAGCGTTCACTTAGCAAGCTTTGGAGGTTCCTTAGTGGTTATGGCCAATTATTCGTCAAATGACAAGGAATGGAACTTAAGAGGTTTAATACCTCTATTGACAAATGATTAGAGCTTAAGCTCTCTTTCCACCTCACCTGTGATGATCGAACTAGAGAGTTGATGGAAGTGGAGATTGGTTATTTGACTTTTGAAAGAACGTCGTAATAGCTTTTTAATGACATTTAATGATTGTAAACTATGGACGTCTCATAGAAGAATTAGAAGGTAGAATTAATACTTATTTTCTTATAAGTTGTAACCAAGGGTTTTGCTACTTTCCAGAATCCAAAATCCTTTGGTGGTTTGGATGTTTAATTGTGTTTTGAATTTAGGTTTCACCAATACTTCGTCAATCTATCATCAACTTCTTCTACTATTTCTTATTTGAAGTTTAATTGTGAATTTTGGGATGTTACGAACCCTATGTTGAGGAATTAATATTCTTGGGACCATAGATCATGAATTTCTGGTCATATTAATTTAGAAATGTGTTTTTGAATACCAAATGAGGTTTATTATTCCAAAATGAAATGCAAGTAAATTTGAATTTTACGTTCGATTAATTTCAAACTTATAACGATGATATGGAATTCACTTGAGGACTATGTGCCTAGATTATGTGTTGGAATTTATTATATTAGTCGATTCTCACCATAAATGTATAATCTAGTTTGAAATCATGAAATACAATAAACCGTATGTTAATTAAATTCTATTAGTTGTAATTTGAACAAGCAAACAAAACTTCAGAACTAACTTGAACAACGTGGAAGGTAATTTTTTATCTCTATTGTAGTTTGTCGGTAAAAGTTTTTGATGATTAAATTTAGTGATATTAGGGATGTATAAAATAATTTTAGAATTTTTTGACCATGTCAATGCGTTGAAAATGGTTGGGTTCATCCTAGGAATGGTTTGAACTAAATTTATGGACTTTACCAAACTTCGAGACCATCTTAAACACGCTCCAACCCAATTTGGGGTGTATGGCAAACCATTGTAGTGTTCATACTTTGGGTTTTATATGTTCAGTTTTAGATATACTAGTTGTTCTAGTAATTGAAGAAAATGACCATAAATATGGACTCGACTTTATTACCCAAAAACTAACTGAAAATATATTTATCAAATTAATCGTAATTAAGCTTTTCAAATAAAAGGTATTCCGGAGGTGCATTCTTAGTAAACCTTTTGAAGCCATTGGTACGTTTTAAATTGTATTTACAAAATTGATTTATCATTTGTGGAATGTAGAGATATGAACTAAATGCATCGTAATTGTTATAATTGATTTGCCATGTTTATCTATTCACATAAACTATATTTATATACCACATAACCTTTAGTGATATATATAACCTGAGTACCCACTATCTATTTTCACTCAACAAACATATAAAATGGTTCAATCTAGAAGTCCTTACCAAGTTTTCATGTTGATCGTTGTGATTTGTATTGGTTAGTATTTTTGAAGTAACTTAGATATCCAAACCGTTCAATTTATAAAATATATGTCGAGAAACTTTTATTTATAATGGCTTACATTCCATATATAAATTCCTGAATTCTCTATTTTAGTTTTTATATGTGCATAGTGTCTTGCAAAAATTAGGATATCATGGGTCTATATAAACTAGAATTATTAAGTAATTCTTAGTTTTGAAATTACAATATTTTATTGATTTTACTATCTTACCTACTTGTATATATAAGCCATATATTAAATGCATTGTTTTTTAAGTATTTTGTTGGCGTTTTTTTGCAGCACAATGTTGGAGACCACTCGTGGCTGCCGATAAGTGTTGTCACGATGTTAAAATGGAATGTAATGCAAATAAACTACATGATATGCAAAATTGTGACAAATATTGCATGGAAAACTGCAGTAACGGAAAGGGTGGGCATTGTAGAACATGGGACCACAATCTTTGTCATTGCCTATGCTAAAACGTATGCGTATCTCCTTTTTTTTAGAAGTTACATACATAACTAAAGGATATAAGAGATCTTTTGATTTCTTATTTATAGTGTGAAATTAAGGAGTGATAAATGATTGTAACTCCTATTAACCATAATTTTTGAATAATACAATATGGTATTCTGTTATGTTATATATTCTGATACTGGTATGTCCTTTAAATTCCATGAGTAACTCAAATATTAGTTTGCTTTGAAGGATTTGAAATCCCATGAATTTTTGTAGTTATCAAAACTTGGTGACAGTTCTCTACAAGCTTGAAGAGAAATCAAAATTTGAGAAAATATGAACCGGTCCTAATTGAAAATAAAAAGGGAACCTCAAAGAAACTAAAGAAATGAATGGCAATTTCCATAAGCTAATAAAAAATATTTTATCTTTTGATAAACAATAAATTAAAGGTTTTACTCTAATATGCTTGGTATTTTCTATAGGACATAAACTGTTGTACTTCCTTTTTAAACAATAAAGTAGATTGTAAAAAGAATTACCTCGAACCAAGGAGCTTATGCATTTGTAGGATGCCTCGATGGGATTGCAAAACCAATTTATTTTGTTCAAATTAATGGCTACAGTACTTCTACTATTGATGAAAAATAAGCTTTGTAGCTTTGCCCTCGATAAAAGCAACCGATATAATGACACGTGGTAATGAATTTTATTTTTTACTTTTCGACATGTTATATATAACAACCAACTGATTGTCATTATGATGTGATTTTCGCGCTACAGAAACTAAGAAGAAACTCAAAGGGAGACCTTGACATCAAAAAATTTAGGGCTAATTTAAAATTCATTAAACTAAATAAATAAAACAAATAGGTAATAAGAATAATCTAGAATGGTCAAAATGTAAATAAATTTAATAATTTCAATAATGAATTTATATTTGAAGTTACATGTTAAAAAGTTATGGTTAGCGTTCACTTAGCAAGCTTTGGATTTTCCTTAGTGGTTATGGCCAATTATTCGTCAAATGACAAGGAATGGAACTTAAGAGGTTTAATACCTCTATTGACAAATGATTAGAGCTGAAGCTCTCTTTCCACCTCACTTGTGATGATCGAACTAGAGAGTTGATGGAAGTGGAGATTGGTTATTTGACTTTTGAAAGAACGTCGTAATAGCTTTTTAATAACATTTAATGATTGTAAACTATGGACGTCTCATAGAAGAATTAGAAGGTAGAATTAATAATGATTTTCTTATAAGTTGTAACCAAGGGTTTTGCTACTTTCCAGAATCCAAAATCCTTTGGTGGTTTGGATGTTTAATTGTGTTTTGAATTTAGGTTTCACCAATACTTCGTCAATCTATCATCAACTTCTTCTACTATTTCTTATTTGAAGTTTAATTGTGAATTTTGGGATGTTACGAACCCTATGTTGAGGAATTAATATTCTTGGGACCATAGATCATGAATTTCTGGTCATATTAATTTAGAAATGTGTTTTTGAATACCAAATGAGGTTTATTAATCCAAAATGAAATGCAAGTAAATTTGAATTTCACGTTCGATTAATTTCAAACTTATAACGATTATATGGAATTCACTTGAGGACTATGTGCCTAGATTATGTGTTGGAATTGATTATATTAGTATAATCTAGTTTGAAATCATGAAATACAATAAACCGTATGTTAATTAAATTCTATTTGTTGTAATTTGAACAAGCAAACAAAACTTCAGAACTTACTTGAACAACGCGGAAGGTAATTTTTTATATCTCTATTGTAGTTTGTCGCTAAAAGTTTTTGATGATTAAATTTAGTGATATTTGGGATGTAAAAAATAATTTTAGAATTTTTTGACCATGTCAATGCGTTGAAAATGGTTGGGTTCATCCTAGGAAAGGTTTGAACTAAATTTATGGACTTTACCAAACTTCGAGACCATCTTAAACACGCTCCAACCCAATTTGGGGTGTATGGCAAACCATTGTAGTGTTCATACTTTGGGTTTTATATGTTCAGTTTTAGATATACTAGCTGTTCTAGTAATTGAAGAAAATGACCATAAATATGGACTCGACTTTATTACCCAAAAACTAACTGAAAATATATTTATCAAATTAATCGTAATTAAGCTTTTCAAATAAAAGGTATTCCGGAGGTGCATTCTTAGTAAACCTTTTGAAGCCATTGGTACGTTTTAATTTGTATTTACAAAATTGATTTATCATTTGTGGAATGTAGAGATATGAACTAAATGCATCGTAATTGTTATAATTGATTTGCCATGTTTATCTATTCAAATAAACAATATTTATATACCACATAACCTGTAGTGATACATATAACCTGAGTACCCACTATCTATTTTCATTCAAAAAACATATAAAATGGTTCAATCTAGAAGTCCTTACCAAGTTTTCATGTTGATCGTTTTGATTTGTATTGGTTAGTATTTTTGAAGTAACTTTGATATCCAACCCGTTCAATTTATAAATATATGTCGAGAAAATTTTATTTATAATGGCTTATATTCCATATATAAATTCCTAAATTCTCTATTTTAGTTTTGATATGTGCATAGTGTCTTGCAAAAATTAGGATATCATGGGTCTATATAAACTTGAATTATTAACTAATTCTTAGTTTTGAAATTACAATATTTCATTGATTTTACTATCTTACCTACTTCTATGCATAAGCCATATATTAAATGCATTGTTTTTTAAGTATTTTGTTGGCGTTTTTTGCAGCACATTGTTGGAGACCAGTCGTGGCTGCCTATAAGTGTTGTCACGATGTTAAAATGGAATGTAATGCAAATAAACTACATGATATGAAAAATTGTTACAAATATTGCATGGAAAACTGCAGTAACGGAAAGGGTGGGCACTGTAGAACATGGGACCACAATCTTTGTCATTGCCTATGCTAAAACGTATGCGGATCTCCTTTTCATTAGAAATTACATACATATCTAAAGGATATATGAAAACTTTTGATTTCTTATTTATAGTGTGAAATTAAGGAGTGATAAATGATTGTAACTCCTATTAACCATAATTTTTGAATAATACAATAAGGTATTCTGTTATGTTATATATTCTGATGTATCAGTATGTCTTTTAAATTCCATGAGTAACACAAATATTAGTTTGCTTTGAAGGATTTGAAATCCCATGAATTTTTGTAGTTATCAAAACATGATGACAGCACTCTGCAAGCTTGAAGAGAAATCAAAATTTGAGAAAATATGAACCGGTCCTAATAGAAAATAAAAAGGGAACCTTAAAGAAACTAAAGAAATGAATGACAATTTCCATAAGCTAATAAAAAATATTTTATCTTTTGATAAACAAGAAATTAAAGGTTTTACTCTAATATGCTTGGTATTTTCTATAGGACATAAACAGTTGTACTTCCTTTTTAAACAACAAAGTAGATTGTAAAAATAATTACCCCGAACCTAGGAGCTTATGCATTTGTAGGATGCCTCGATGGGATTGCAAAACCAATTTATTTTGTTCAAATTAATGGCTACAGTACTTCTACTATTGATGAAAAATAAGCTTTGAAGCTTTGCCCTCGATAAAAGCAACTGATATAATGACACGTGGTAATGAATTCTTTTTTTACTTTTCGACATGTTATATATAACAACCAACTGATTGTCATTATGATGTGATTTTCGTGCTACAGAAACTAAGAAGAAACTCAAAGGGAGACCTTGACATCAAAATATTTAGGGCTAATTTAAAATTCATTAAACTAAATAAATAAAACAAATAGGTAATAAGAATAATCTAGAATGGTCAAAATGTAAACAAATTTAATAATTTCAATTTAAGTTAAATGTTAAAAAGTTGTGGTTAGCGTTCACTTAGCAAGCTTTGGAGGTTCCTTAGTGGTTTTGGCTAATTATTCGTCAAATGACAAGGAATGGAACTTACGAGGTTTAATACCTCTATTGACAAATGATTAGAGCTTAAGCTCTCTTTCCACCTCACTTGTGATGATCGAACTAGAGAGTTGATGGAAGTGGAGATTGGTTATTTGACTTTTGAAAGAACGTCGTAATAGCTTTTTAATAACATTTAATGATTGTAAACTATGGACGTCTCATAGAAGAATTAGAAGGTAAAATTAATACTTATTTTCTTATAAGTTGTAACCAAGGGTTTTGCTACTTTCCAGAATCCAAAATCCTTTGGTGGTTTGGATGTTTAATTGTGTTTTGAATTTAGGTTTCACCAATACTTCGTCAATCTATCATCAACTTCTTCTACTATTTCTTATTTGAAGTTTAATTGTGAATTTTGGGATGTTACGAACCCTATGTTGAGGAATTAATATTCTTGGGACCATAGATCATGAATTTGTGGTCATATTAATTTATAAATGTGTTTTTGAATACCAAATGAGGTTTATTAATCCAAAATGAAATGCAAGTAAATTTGAAATTTACGTTTGATTAATTTCAAACTTATAACGAGGATATGGAATTCACTTGAGGACTATGTGCCTATATTATGTGTTGGAATTGATCATATTAGTCGATTCTCACCATAAATGTATAATCTAGTTTGAAATCATGAAATACAATAAACCGTATGTTAATTAAATTCTATTTGTTGTAATTTGAACAAGCAAACAAAACTTCAGAACTTACTTGAACAACGTGGAAGGTAATTTTTTATATCTCTATTGTAGTTTGTCGGTAAAAGTTTTTGATGATTAAATTTAATGATATTTGGGATGTATAAAATAATTTTAGAATTTTTTGACCATGTCAATGCGTTGATAATGGTTGGGTTCATCCTAGGAATGGTTTGAACTAAATTTATGGACTTTACCAAACTTCGAGACCATCTTAAACACGCTCCAACCCAATTTGGGGTGTATGGCAGACCATTGTAGTGTTCATACTTTGGGTTTTATATGTTCAGTTTTAGATATACTAGTTGTTCTAGTAATTGACGAAAATGACCATAAATATGGACTCGACTTTATTACCCAAAAACTAACTGAAAATATATTTATCAAATTAATCGTAATTAAGCTTTTCAAATAAAAGGTATTCTCGAGGTGCATTCTTAGTAAACCTTTTGAAGCCATTGGTACGTTTTAATTTGTATTTACAAAATTGATTTATCATTTGTGGAATGTAGAGATATGAACTAAATGCATTGTAATTGTTATAATTAATTTGCCATGTTTATCTATTCACATAAACTATATTTATATACCACATAACCTTTAGTGATACATATAACCTGAGTACCTACTATCTATTTTCACTCAACAACCATACAAAATGGTTCAATCTAGAAGTCCTTACCAAGTTTTCATGTTGATCGTTTTGATTTGCATTGGTTGGTATTTTTGAAGTAACTTAGATATCCAAATCGTTCAATTTATAAATATATGTCGAGAAAATTTTATTTATAATGGCTTACATTCCATATATAAATTCCTAAATTCTCTATTTTAGTTTTGATATGTGCATAGTGTCTTGCAAAAATTAGGATATCATGGGTCTATATAAACTAGAATTATTAATTAATTCTTAGTTTTGAAATTACAATATTTCATTGATTTTACTATCTTACCTACTTGTATATATAAGCCATATATTAAATGCATTGTTTTTTAAGTATTTTGTTGGCGTTTTTTGCAGCACAATGTTGGAGACCACTCGTGGCTGCCGATAAGTGTTGTCACGATGTTAAAATGGAATGTAATGCAAATAAACTACATGATATGCAAAATTGTGACAAATATTGCATGGAAAACTGCAGTAACGGAAAGGGTGGGCATTGTAGAACATGGGACCACAATCTTTGTCATTGCCTATGCTAAAACGTATGCGGATTTCCTTTTTATTAGAAGTTACATACGTAACTAAAGGATATATGAGATCTTTTGATTTCTTATTTATAGTCTGAAATTAAGGAGTGATAAATGATTGTAACTCCTATTAACCATAATTTTTGAATAATACAATATGGTATTCTGTTATGTTATATATTTTGATACTCGTATGTCCTTTAAATTCCATGAGTAACTCAAATATTAGTTTGCTTTGAAGGATTTGAAATCCCATGAATTATTGTAGTTATCAAAACATGGTGACAGTTCTCTACAAGCTTGAAGAGAAATCAAAATTTGAGAAAATATGAACCGGTCCTAATAGAAAATAAAAAGGGAACCTCAAAGAAACTAAATAAATGAATGACAATTTCCATAAGCTAATAAAAATATTTTTTCTTTTGATAAACAAGAAATTAAAGGTTTTACTCTAGTATGCTTGGTATTTTCTATAGGACATAAACTGTTGTACTTCCTTTTTAAACAACAAAGTAGATTGTAAAAATAATTACCCCGAACCTAGGAGCTTATGCATTTGTAGGATGGCTCGATGGGATTGCAAAACCAATTTATTTTGTTCAAATTAATGGCTACAGTACTTCTACTATTGATGAAAAATAAGCTTTGTAGCTTTGCCCTCGATAAAAGCAACCGATATAACGACACGTGGTAATGAATTCTTTTTTTACTTTTCGACATGTTATATATCACAACCAACTGATTGTCATTATGATGTGATTTTCACGCTACAGAAGCTAAGAAGAAACTCAAAGTGAGACCTTGACATCAAAAAGTTTAGGGGTAATTTAAAATTCATTTAACTAAATTTATAAAACAAATAGGTAATAAGAATAATCTAGAATGGTCAAAATGTAAATAAATTTAATAATTTCAATAATTAATTTATATTTTAAGTTAAATATTAAAATTTTTTGGTTGGCGTTCATTTAGCAAGCTTTGGAGGTTCCTTAGTGGCTATGGCCAATTGTTGGTCAAATGACAAGGAACGAAACTTAAGAGGTTTAATACCTCTATTGACAAATGATTAGAGCTTAAGCTCTCTTTCCACCTCACTTGTGATGATCGAACTAGAGATTTGATGGAAGTGGAGATTGGTTATTTGACTTTAGAAAGAACGTCGTAATAGATTTTTAATAACATTTAATGATTGTAAACTATGGACGTGTCATAGAAGAATTAGAAGGTAGAATTTCTACCTATTTTCTTATAAGTTGTAACCAAGGGTTTTGCTACTTTCTAGAATCCAAAATCCTTTGGTGGGTTGGATGTTTAATTGAGTTTTGAATTTGGGTTTCACCAATACTTCGTAATCTATCATCAACTTCTTCTACTATTTCTTATTTGAAGTTTAATTGTGTATTTTGGGACGTTACAAACCCTATGTTGAGGAATTAATATTCTTGGGACCATAGATCATGAATTTCTGGTCATATTAATTTAGAAATGTGTTTTTGAATACCAAATGAGGTTTATTAATCCAAAATGAAATGCAAGTAAATTTGAAATTTACGTTCGATTAATTTCAAACTTATAACGATGATATGGAATTCACTTGAGGACTATGTACCTAGATTATGTGTTGGAATTGATTATATTAGTCGATTGTCACCATAAATGTATAATCTAGTTTGAAATCTTGAAATACAATAAATCATATGTTAATTATATTGTCGGTAAAAGTTTTTGGTGATTAAATTTAGTGATATTTGGGATGTATAAAATGGTTTTAGAATTTTTTGACCATGTAAATGAGTTGAAAATGGTTGGGTTCATCCAAGGAATGTTTGAACTAAATTTATGGACTTTACCAAACTTCGAGACCATCTTTAACACGCTCCAATGCCAATTTGGGGTGTATGGCAAACCATTGTTGGGTTCATACTTTGGGTTTTATATGGTCAGTTTTATATATACTAGATGTTCTAGTAATTGAAGAAATTGACCATAAATACGGACTCGACTTTATTACCCAAAAAAGTAACTAAAAATATATATTTCTCAAATTAATCGTAATTAATTTTTTCAAATAAAACGTATTCCCGAGTTGCATTCTTAGTAAACCTTGTGAAGCCATTGGTATGTTTTAATTTGTATTTACAAAATTGATTAATCATTTGTGGAATGTAGAGATATGAACTAAATGCATTGTAATTGTTTTAATTGTTTTACTGATACATATAACTTTACCACCCACTATTTAATTTCACTCAACAAACATATAAAGTGGTTCAATTTAGAATTCCTTACTAACTTTTCATGTTGATCGTTGTGATTTGTATTGGTTAGTATTTTTGAAGTAAATTAGATATCCAAACCGTTCAATTTATATAATATATGTCGAGAAAATTTTAGTTATAATGGCTTACATTCCATATATGCATTCCTAAATTCTCTATTATAGTTTTATATGTGTATAGTGTCATGCACAAATTTGAATATCATGGGTCTATATAAACTAGAATTATTAAGTTATTCTTAATTTTGAAATTGCAATATTTCATTGATTTTACTGTCTTACATACTTGCATATATAAGCCATATATTAAATGCAATCTTTTTTAAGTATTTTGTTGGCGTTTTTTGCAGCACAATGTTGGAGACCACTCATGGCTGCCGATAAGTGTTGTCACGATGTTCAAATGGAATGTAATGCAAATAAACTACATGATATGCAAAATTGTGACAAATATTGCATGGAAAACTGCAGTAATGGAAAGGGTGGGCATTGTAGAACATGGGACCACAATCTTTGTCATTGCCTATGCTAAAACGTATGTGGATCTCCTTTTTATTAGAAGTTACATACGTAATTAGAGGATATAAGAGATCTTTTGATTTCTTATTTATAGTGTGAAATTAAGCAGTGATAAATGATTGTAACTCCTATTAACCATAATTTTTGCATAATACAATATGGTAATGTGTTATGTTATATCCTCTGATGCTAGTATGTCCTTTAAATTCCATGAGTAGCTCAAATATTAGTTTGCTTTGAAGGATTTGAAATCCCATGAATTTTTGTAGTTAGCAAAGCATGGTGACAGTTCTCTACAAGCTTGAAGTGAAATCAAAATTGGAGAAAATATGACCCGGTCCTAATAGAAAATAAAAAGCGAACCTCAAAGAAACTAAAGAAATGAATGACAATTTTCCATAAGCTAATAAAAAATATTTTATCCTTAGATAAACAAGAAATTATAGTTTTTACTCTAATATGCTTGGTATTTTCTAGAGGACATAAACTGTTGTACTTCATTTTTAAACAACAAAGTAGATTATAAAAATAATTACCCCGAACCTAGGAGCTTATGCATTTCTAGGATGCCTCGATGGGATTGCAAAACGAATTTATGTTGTTCAAATTAATGCACATTAATGGCTGTCGTACTTCTACTATTGATGAAAAATAAACTTTGTAGCTTTGCCCTTGGTAAAAGCGACCGATTTAACGACACGTGGTAATGAATTTTTTTTTACTTTTCGACATGTTACATATTACAAACAACTTATTGTCATTATGATGTGATTTTCGCGCTACAGAAACTAAAAAGAAACTCAAAGGGAGACCTTTACATCAAAATTTAGGGCTAATTTAAAATTCATTAAACTAAATAAATAAAACAAATTGGTAATAAGAATAATCTAGAATGGTCAAAATGTGAATAAATTTAATAATTTCAATAATTAATTTATATTTTAAGTCAAATGTTAAAAAGTTATGGTTAGCGTTCACGTAGCAAGCTTTGGAGATTCGTTATGACGAATTATTGGTCAAGTGACAAGGAAGGGAACTTAAGAGGTTTAATCCCTCTCTTGATAAATGATTAGAGCTTAAACTCTCTTTCCACCTCACTTGTGATGAAAAAGCTTGAGTGTTGATGGAGGTGGAGATTGGTTATTTGACTTTTGAAAGAACGTCGTAATAGATTTTTAATAACATTTAATGATTTTAAACTATGGCCGGCTCATAGAAGAATTAGAAGGTAGAATTACTACCTATTTTCTTATAAGTTGTAACCTAGGTTTTTGCTACTTTCTAGAATCTAAAATCCTTTGGTGGTTTTTATATTTAATTGAGTTTTGAATTTAGGTTTCATCAATACTTCGTCAATCTATCATCAACCTTTTCTACTATTTCTTAGTTGAAGTTTAATTGTACATTTTGGGACGTTATGAACCCTATATTGAGGAATTAATATTCTTCGGACCATAGATCATGAATTTTTTGTCATATTAATTTAAAAATATGTTTTTTGGATACCAAATGATGTTAATTAATCCAAAGCGAAATGCATGTAAACTTGAATTTTCCGTTCGATTAATTTCAAACTTATAACGATGATATGGAATTCACATGAGGACTATGTACCTAGATTATGTGATGGAATTGATTATATTAGTCGATGATCAACATAAATGTATAATCTAGTTTGAAATCATGAGATACAATAAACTGTATGTTAATCAAATTCTATTTGCGTTAATTTGATCAAGCAAACAAAACTTCAGAACTTACTTGAAGAATGTGGAAGTTAAATTTTTTTTATCTCTCTTGTAGTTTGTCGGTAAAAGTTTTTAATGATTAAATTTAGTGTTATTTGGGATGTATAACTAAGTTTTATAATTTATTTGACCATTTCAAGTCGATGAAAATGGTTGTCTTCATCCTAGGAATGGTTTGAACTAAATTTAAGGACTTTACCAAACTCCGAGACCATCTTTAACATGCTCCAACGACAATTTGGGGTGTATGGCAATGGTCATACTTTGGGTTTTATATGTTCAGTTTTCTATATATATATACTAGGTGTTCTAGTAATTGAAGAAAAATGACCATAAATATGGACTCAACTTTATTACCCAAGAGTTTACTGAAAATATATTTTTCAAATTAATCGTAATCAAGATTTTCAAATAAAAGGTATTCCCGAGTTGCATTCTAAGTAAATCTTTTGAAGCAATTGATATGAACTAAATGCATTGTAATTGTTATAATTCTTTTGCCATGTTTATCTATTCACATAAACTATATTTATGTACCACTTAACCTTTAGTGATATATATAACTTCAGTACCCACTATCTATTTTCATTTAACAAACATATAAAATGGTTCAATCTAGAAGTCCTTACCAAGTTTCCATGTTGATCATTGCTAT
Source organism: Cichorium intybus (assembly GCA_023525715.1). NCBI lineage: Eukaryota > Viridiplantae > Streptophyta > Magnoliopsida > Asterales > Asteraceae > Cichorium > Cichorium intybus. The sequence continues at coordinate 52,184,767 of CM042012.1, read as the reverse complement.
TTGTATTGGTTAGTATTTTTGAAGTAACTTAGACATGCAAACCGTTCAATTTATAAAATATATGTCGAGAAACTTTTATTTATAATGGCTTACATTCTATCTATAAATTCCTAAATTCTCTATTATAGTTTTATATCTGTATAGTGTCATGCAAAAATTTGGATGTCATGGGTCTATATAAACTAGAATTATTAAGTAATTTTTAATTTTGACATTACAATATTTCATTGATTTTACTGTCTTACCTACTTGTAAATATAAGCCATATATTAAATGCTTTCTTTTTTAAGTATCTTGTTGGCGTTGTTTGCAGCACAATGTTGGAGACCACTGATGGCTGCCGATAAGTGTTGTCACGATGTTAAATTGGAATGTAATGCAAATAAACTACATAATATGCAAAATTGTGACAAATATTGCAAGGAAAACTGCAGTAATTGAAGGGTGGGCATTGTAGAACATGGGACCACAATCTTTGTCATTGCCTATGCTAAAACGTTTGTGGATCTCCTTTTTATTAGAAGTTACATACGTAATTAAAGGATATTAGAGATATTTTGATTTCCTATTTATAGTGTGAAATTAAGGAGTGATAAATGATTGTAACTCCTATTAACCATAATTTTGGAATAATACAGTATGGTAATATGTTATGTTATATCTTCTGATACCGGTTTGTCTTTTAAATTCGATTAGTAACTCAAATATTAGTTTGCTTTGAAGGATTTGAAATCCCATGAATTTGTGTAGTTAGCAAAACATGGTGACGGTTCTCTACAAGCTTGAAGAGAAGTCAAAATTGGAGAATATATGACCTGGTCCTAATAGAAAATCAAAAGGGAACATCAAAGAAACAAAAGAAATCAATGATAATTTTGTTGGATTAGGTGTCTAAGCCCATAATTATAATTGGTATATAGTTGAATTGATAGTAGCACAGTCCTTTTGGGTTGTCATCAGTAGTCCAAATGGTATTAGAGTTATATGAGGGAGAGAGAGAAATAAATAGTTTATTAATTTATTATGTGATGATAAATTAATTAAAAACTAGTTTGGAATTAGTTAGATTTGATTTTGAATTAATTGGAATTAATTTAGGATTAATTAAAAGTGCAGTGGCTGAATTTTAATTGTTCAATAATTGAACAATGGATAAAGTTGGGGAATATATGTTGGACGATTTTAGAAGGATTTATCCTTATTAAAATCGCTAACCATATATAGTAGTTAAACAGTTTGAATTTAAAAAGAAAATGTTTATCCGGTTTGAATTCAAATACGGTTTATCTTTAATCACCCTTGGAAGCTATAAATAACCCCTCCCGGTCCTCAAAAAACCTGCGCCAACTTTAGTAGACAGTTCTTTGGAGGTTTTCTCTCCTCTCTCTATAGTATTACTTATTGCTAGCTTGGGTGTGAGCCATTAGAGGCATGATAATTGTGCTGCTTGCTTCTAAGATATCTACAAGTGAAGGAATCTTGTTATTTACTATAATAACAATAAGGTTTGTAATCATAATCCCTTTCTTTAGTATTTTGAAAATTGCTTAGGGTTATTAGGGTTTCTTATTTAATGTTCTTAGTTATAGGTTCAATAGTAAAAACATAGATCGTTTAGGTTGCATGTGAACTTAACCGTTTTTAAGTTTATTTGTTTTACCTAAATCCTATCAGTGGTATTATACCTAATTTTTTTTCTATTGAAAAGCTATAATAGTATAATTTGATCAATTAGTGTTTATAGAATTTAAGCACTAAAAGCCAGGAAATCCGACTAGGGTTAGCGTTTTGAAACCCTAGCCTCCTCGCCATGATTTTCGAAAGAAAAGGCTAGGTTTTAGGGTTTCCTTATTTTGGTAATTATTATTTTACTTGCCTAAAAAGAAATAATTAAAATTGGATAACTCCTATACCCTAATTTTCGAAAAATAGAGGGTTAGGATTAGGATTAAATTATTTGATTGATTTAATTAGTTAATCCTTATTTGATTTAATTTATTTAATTAATTGTTAATTAATAGATTAATATTAAATCATTTTTTGGTTTAATTTTAAATTTAAATCAAGTGCTTAATTTTCGAAATTTAAAATAAATAAACCTAGTATTTTAAAAGGTTTAAAATACACCGTATATATATATATATATATATATATATATATATATATATATATATATATATATATATATATTATTAATTGTTAATAGTTTATATGTATAAGAATCAGTCATCAAATTGCTATTATACCTCATTCATGAAGCTGGTCTATAAGGGGGTATAAGGAAACTGCATATAAAATGGCAGTTGAATGAGTGTCCACTCTCACGCACCGCTTCCTTGATTAGTGGAGGGTCGTTAGCAGAATAGATTTGATAGGACACTAACTCTCATTAAAAGTATAATGTTATTAAAAGTACTAGAACCTTTTATTTAAAATCTCAAATCTAGTTACTTTAGGAAAAATGTGAATTAGTATGCTAACCCATTAAAATTGCACATTACACTTTATAAATCGTTAGTGGAGCGTGTGTGGTTAACCAACACATTAATAGGTACTAATAAAGAGTTGTAATGTGTATCTCATAAATTATCATGGTTGATGGAGCATGTGTGGTTTACCAGCACATCAATTGAGATAATATGTTCATTGATGAACATTTGTTCATTGATGAACATTTGTTCATTGATAAACATTTGTTCATTTATGAACATATGTTCAATTATAGAGTATGAATATACAGAGAAAGAGATGAATGTATGTTCATTGATGAACATATGTTCATTTATCGACATATGTTTATTTACAAAGAAGGAGAAGAACGTTTGTTCATTGATGAACATTTGTTAAATTACTGGACGTATTTATTGAAGATTCTTATTTCTAGTATTTCCATTTTACCATCATACCCTTAGTAAAGAAATCTAATCAAACGATTAAGATCGTCTACAGTTAGGTAATATAATTTGGTTTTATGTTAGAACTTATCTCTTATACTTTATATAGAGAGAAAAACTTACCAATTTTAGTATAGCTTTTATTTTTTTATTGAGATAATGTTAGATTTTTACCAATTTTAGTATAGCTTTTATTTTTTTATTGAGATAATGTTAGATTTTTAAGATAATAAATGTAATCCAATAAATATTATTACGAATCAATAGATTTCAATTGTTATAGAAAAACAATACAGGTCATAAATGCCTAGGCCACCAATTGGTTTTGAATTTTTAATTCTTTTTAAAAGAAAAAGTGGTCACCGACTCTTCCCGGGCCACCGATGGGGAGAGTCTTAGTTCCACTAAGGTTGGTCGGAATTATATTATCACACTAGGAACCTGGAAATCTAGTAAAAAAAATCCAGGTCGGATTTCAATTGTTAGTCGGATTTCAATTGTTATATTGTAAAAAAACAATCCAGGTCATAAATGCCTAGGCCACCAATTGGTTTTGAATTTTTAATTCTTTTTAAAAGAAAAAGTGGTGACCGACTCTTCCCGGGCCACCGATGGGGAGAGTCTTAGTTCCACTAAGGTTGGTCGGAATTATATTATCACACTAGGAACCTGGAAATCTAGTAACTGTCACACGGCGGTGGTCAACGTCTACGCACCACATGAAGACAACACCACATTGAACCTTTAGAATACGTTATCAACTATAATAGCCAACGACAATGATAGAATCTGGATCCTTGTGATTTGTATTGGTTAGTATTTTTGAAAGTAAATTAGATATCCAAACCGTTCAATTTATAAAATATATGTCGAGAAAATTTTATTTATAATAGCTTACATTCCATATATACATTCCTAAATTCTCTATTATAGTTTTATATGTGCATAGTGTCATGCACAAATTTGAATATCATGGGTCTATATAAACTAGAAATATTAAGTAATTCTTAATTTTGAAATTACAATATTTCATTGATTTTACTGTCTTACATACTTGCATATATAAGCCATATATTAAATGCGATCTTTTTTAAGTATTTTGTTGGCATTTTTTGCAGCACAATGTTGGAGACCACTCATGGCTGCCGATAAGTGTTGTCACGATGTTCAAATGGAATGTAATGCAAATAAACTACATGATATGCAAAATTGTCACAAATATTGCATGGAAAACTGCAGTAATGGAAAGGGTCGGCATTGTAGAACATGGGACCACAATCTTTGTCATTGCCTATGCTAAAACGTATGTGGATCTCCTTTTTATTAGAAGTTACATACGTAATTAGAGGATATAAGAGATCTTTTGATTTCTTATTTATAGTGTGAAATTAAGGAGTGATAAATGATTGTAACTCCTATTAACCATAATTTTTGCATAATACAATATGGTAATGTGTTATGTTATATCCTCTGATACTAGTACGTCCTTTAAATTCCATGAGTAGCTCAAATATTAGTTTGCTTTGAAGGATTTGAAATCCCATAAATTTTTGTAGTTAGCAAAGCATGGTGACAGTTCTCTGAAGCTTGAAGTGAAATCAAAACTGGAGAAAATATGACCTGGTCCTAATAGAAAATAAAAAGAGAACCTCAAAGAAACTAAAGAAATGAATGACAATTTTCCATAAGCTAATAAAAAATATTTTATCCTTAGATAAACAAGAAATTATAGTTTTTACTCTAATATGCTTGGTATTTTCTATAGGACATAAATTGTTGTACTTCATTTTTAAACAACAAAGTAGATTGTAAAAATAATTACCCCGAACCTAGGAGCTTATGCATTTGTAGGATGCCTCGATGGGATTGCAAAACCAATTTATGTTGTTCAAATTAATGCAAATTAATGGCTACCGTACTTCTACTATTGATGAAAAATAAGCTTTGTAGCTTTGCCCTCGGTAAAAGCGACCGATTTAACGACACGTGGTAATGAATTCTTTTTTACTTTTCGACATGTTACATATTACAAACAACTGATTGTCATTATGATGTGATTTTCGCGCTACGGAAACTAAAAAGAAACTCAAAGGGAGACCTTGACATCAAAATTTAGGGCTAATTTAAAATTCATTAAACTAAATAAATAAAACAAATTGGTAATAAGAATAATCTAGAATGGTCAAAATGGGAATAAATTTAATAATTTCAATAATTAATTTATATTTTAAGTCAAATGTTAAAAAGTTATGGTTAGCATTCACGTAGCAAGCTTCGGAGGTTCGTTATGACGAATTATTGGTCAAGTGACAAGGAAGGGAACTTAAGAGGTTTAATACCTCTATTGATAAATGATTAGAGCTTAAACTCTCTTTCCACCTCACGTGTGATGAAAAAACTTGAGTGTTGATGGAAGTGGAGATTGGTTATTTGACTTTTGAATGAACGTTGTAATGGATTTTTAATAACATTTAATGATTTTAAACTATGGCAGGCTCATAGAAGAATTAGAAGGTAGAATTACTACTTATTTTCTTATAAGTTGTAACCTAGGTTTTTGCTACTTCCTAGAATCCAAAATCCTTTGGTGGTTTTTATATTTAATTGAGTTTTGAATTTAGGTTTTTTCAATACTTCGTCAATCTATCATCAACATTTTCTACTATTTCTTAGTTGAAGTTTAATTGTGCATTTTGGGACGTTATGAACCCTATATTGAGGAATTAATATTCTTCGGACCATAGATCATGAATTTGTTGTCATATTAATTTAAAAATATGTTTTGGATACCAAATGATGTTAATTATTCCAAAATGAAATGCATGTAAACTTGAATTTTCCGTTCGATTAATTTCAAACTTATAACGATGATATGGAATTCACATGAGGACTATGTACCTAGATTATGTGATGGAATTGATTATATTAGTCGATGATCAACATAAATGTATAATCTAGTTTGAAATCATGAGATACAATAAACTGTATCTTAATCAAATTCTATTTGCGTTAATTTGATCAAGCAAACAAAACTTCAGAACTTACTTGAAGAATGTGGAAGTTAAATTTTTTTTTTATCTCTCTTGTAGTTTGTCGGTAAAAGTTTTTAATGATTAAATTTAGTGTTATTTGGGATGTATAACTAAGTTTTAGAATTTATTTGACCATTTCAAGTCGATGAAAATGGTTGTCTTCATCCTAGGAATGGTTTGAACTAAATTTAAGGACTTTACCAAACTCCGAGACCATCTTTAACATGCTCCAACGACAATTTGGGGTGTATGGCAATGGTCATACTTTGGGTTTTATATGTTCAGTTTTCTATATATATACTAGATGTTCTAGTAATTGAAGCAAAATGACCATAAATATGGACTCAACTTTATTACCCAAGAGTTTACTGAAAATATATTTTTCAAATTAATCGTAATCAAGCTTTTCAAATAAAAGGTATTCCCGAGTTGCATTCTAAGTAAATCTTTTGCCATGTTTATCTATTCACATAAACTATATTTATGTACCACTTAACCTTTAGTGATACATATAACTTCAGTACACATTATCTATTTTCATTCAACAAACATATAAAATGGTTCAATCTAGAAGTCCTTACCAAGTTTCCATGTTGATCGTTGTTATTTGTATTGGTTAGTATTTTTGAAGTAACTTAGATATCCAAACTGTTCAATTTATAAAATATATGTCAAGAAACTTTTATTTATAATGGCTTACATTCTATCTATAAATTCCTAAATTCTCTATTATAGTTTTATATGTGTATAGTGTCATGCAAAAATTTGGATGTCTTGGGTCTATATAAACTAGAATTATTAAGTAATTTTTAATTTTGACATTACAATATTTCATTGATTTTACTGTCTTACCTACTTGTAAATATAAGCCATATATTAAATGCATTCTTTTTTAAGTATTTTGTTGGCGTTGTTTGCAGCACAATGTTGGAGACCACTGATGGCTGCCGATAAGTGTTGCCACGATGTTAAATTGGAATGTAATGCAAATAAACTACATAATATGCAAAATTGTGACAAATATTGCAAGGAAAACTACAGTAATTGAAGGGTAGGCATTGTAGAACATGGGACCACAATCTTTGTCATTGCCTATGCTAAAACGTATGTGGATCTCCTTTTTATTAGAAGTTACATACATAATTAAAGGATATAAGAGATATTTTGATTTCCTATTTATAGTGTGAAATTAAGGAGTGATAAATGATTGTAACTCCTATTAACCATAATTTTGGAATAATACAATATGGTAATATGTTATGTTATATCTTCTGATACCGGTATGTCTTTTAAATTCCATGAATAACTCAAATATTAGTTTGCTTTGAAGGATTTGAAATCCCATGAATTTGTGTAGTTAGCAAAACATGGTGACGGTTCTCTACAAGCTTGAAGAGAAGTCAAAATTGGAGAATATATGACCTGGTCCTAATAGAAAATCAAAAGGGAACATCAAAGAAACTAAAGAAATCAATGACAATTTTGTTGGATTAGGTGTCTAAGCCCATAATTATAATTGGTATATAGTTGAATTGATAGTAGCACGGTCCTTTTGGGTTGCCATCAGTAGTCCAAATAGAATTAGAGTTATATGAGGGAGAGAGAGAAATTAATAAATAGTTTATTAATTTATTATGTGATGATAAATTAATTAGAAACAAGTTTGGAATTAATTAGAATTGATTTTGAATTAATTGGAATTAATTTAGGATTAATTAAAAGTGCAGGGGCTGAATTTTAATTGTTCAATAGTTGAGCAATGGATAAAGTTAGGGAATATATGTTGGACGATTTTAGAAGGATTTATCCTTATTAAATTCGCTAACCATATATTGTAGTTAAACAGTTTGAATTTATAGATAAAATGTTTATCCGGTTTGAATTCAAATAAGGTTTATCTTTAATCACCCTTGTAAGCTATAAATAACCCCTCCCGGTCCTCATAAAACCTGCGCCAACTTTAGTAGACAGTTCTCTTGGAGGTTTTCTCTCCTCTCTCTATAGTATTACTTCTTGCTAGCTTGGGTGTGAGGTATTAGAGGCATGATAATTGTGCTGCTTGCTTCTAAGAGATCTACAAGTGAAGGAATCTTGTTATTTACTATAATAACAATAAGGTATGCAGTGGCGGAGCCAGGAATTTTGATACGGGGGTACATAGATGGTCAAAATTTAGAATAATATTTATATGAAGTTGCTTAATAGTTAAAGTCGCAAATTGCAAAAAAAAAAAAAAAAAAAAAAAAAAAAAAAAAAAAACTACAATTGAATCCGCCAAGTTCGCATGTCTTGAAATCGATCGATGATATCGTCATCCGGAACTTGTAGAAACACATCTTTTTCAATAAAAATGATCAAACAATCATTTAGAAATTGATCCCCCATGCTATTGCGTAACTTATTTTTTATATAGATCATACCGGAAAAAACCCTTTCTACACTTGCCGTAGCAACCGGAAGAATCAACATATGTTATATCAAACTTATTACACATATGTTATATCAAACCCTAATGTCTAATTGGAATTCAAAGTATTCAACAATCAAATATTATAATTCTAAATGATTAAAAAACTAGTACAATCATTTATTAGAAGTATAAAAATTTATTAAAAAACTTACATCTCAAAAAGTAAAACTCGAATTGTATTCTTCCGGAGTTCCGACGGCACGTCACTTTGAAATTTTCGTTTAGTTGTTGTTATATTAAAGTTTAATTTCTTTGATTTGTGGGCCTCTCTTTTTGGATCGTTTAGTTGTTGTTATATTAAAGTTTAATTTCTTTGATTTGTGGGCCTCTCTTTTTGGATCATAAGAGAACATATACTAAATGTTATTAAATTGAATGTGATGGGCCTTGGTGCTGCGTTGTAATTTATATTTATGGGGATACAACTTCTTAATATATATATATATATATATATGTATATATATATATATATATATATATATATATATATATATATATATATATATATATATATACTAGATGCATTTTATGGACCGTGCTGAGCACGGCCCACGACAGACTACTTGGTTGTACAAAAAATTAAGATAGAATGTCATAATTTGATGGCTTTTGAAAGTACGATGTCCTAATAAGAAAAACTGAAAGTGGATTTGAAAATTTTGCACTGCCAGTCCCATTTATAACTAATTTGCTTCTTGAGACATTTGTTTCATGTAAAAACCAAATTAAATCATGAAAAAGATGTGCAGAGCTATAACCGGGTAAAATTTCAAAGTATCATGCCTTAATAAGGAAAAACTAAACATACTGTACAGTAGAAGTCCAAGAAATAGTGTTGTAATAGAAAGAAATGAAAGTATGATATGCTATAATAAACAGAACAATAAAAGTACATTACTATTTCTTGCATTTATCCCTATAATAAATGGATGGAATTTCTTGTAACATATCATTTCAGCCTCAAGTGATGGTGTGCTATAATGTAAAATATGCAGTTGTTATAATATCGCTACATAACTATAAAACATATTCATTCAGCTTCTTAGCAAACTCATATATTTGCTGTTTCTAGAAAAAAATTCTTAAATCATTTTTTCCTCTTGAGAAATCCTCTTGTAACTCTGATACATGCTTCTGAACTTGGAACACCTGCTCCTCCTGGAGTTGTATAAATGTCAAAGTTAATTGCCATTTAGCTCTTGAACTCGATATTTTTAATTTGTGCCATTTTTATTAGCCACGTATCAGTGCAATGAGATAATGTAACGACAAACCAAAATTACCCAAATACTGGAACTACATTTGCTTTATGACCAATGGGTAAAACTGGTAATTGGTATTAGTATATGCTCCATGTAAATAATTATAAATAGCAAGGAAAAGGTTCACGGTTCTAAGAACTAACCAGATGTGAAGGACTTCTAGAGCAGAAGCTATGTAGCTGAGGATTTCTGTCTGTACTGGATAGGTAGTAAGATGAAAAACTTATGAAGCTACTTTAAATACTCATATCTATTTTTTGAGATTCTCAACCAGTTCAAGAATGCAAATATATTACCATACCTGCACCACAAGTTTAAAACTAATTAGTAAAATGGAGTTATTGATAAAAAAACTAAAGGGTACTAAAATCCGACCTATAACACATATTTGAAGATGACCGGTCTAGTTTCTTAACATCCATTTAAAACCTTCCATTACCAATTGGTGTGCAAATCAAATGTAATCGATATTGCTGGTGTGGTTCAAACCATAGGAGGTCACACATGGCACCATCATGGGGCAGTTATTGCTTCTTGTCAATAGTCAGAATGTAGAAAATCATTCCTGCTTTAATCTTTAATCGTTAATCAATTAGTGTAAAGGTTAGTCATGAAGTGTATTTTTTTTTGAGCGACAGTCATGAAATTGTTCACATTGCTTTTCAGACATGCTCTAATGTGTTGTTTAGTGAGAGACCACCATGAACAGAGATTATTATGTCCTCGGTCCTCACTAAGCACGGACAAACTACAATAGTGTGAAAATCTGAATATATAAAAATATGATGCTATAATACACCGATAAACGAAAGTATTTTATTATTATTTGCATTTAGCCCTATAAAATACAATAAAGAAAAGAAGTGCAATAAGTTAGCAGACCTTAATCAATCAATATGGGAAATCAATATGTATAATTATATATATATATATATATATATATATATATATATATATATATATATATATATATATATATATATATATATATATATATATATATATCAGACCCTAATATTGTTTTGTGTTTTTTATTACCTCAAGAATTCACATTCCTGACTCTAGATACCAATTAAAAATTCTGGAAATGAAATAAGAGAAATTTTGCAACAAAACTCATAGTTTGAAGGATGTAGACTCTGCTTTTGAAGAATATGAAAAAAAATAAGATAGATGCATATGTTGATTTACAACAATTACCTTTTACTCGATCATTCTTTTGCTTCCCACTATCCCCAGTTCTTTTCTCAAGTGGCGGACGTCACTTTTACTATTCCTTTTAATCCCCATCCTCATGAAACTCTATATTCAACATAAAATCAGCATAATTCAAAACTTATCCTAATATTAAGGAAAACAAAAAAAATCAAATCATTTCTAATTGTTCCTCGACAACATTAGCTATTATCTTTTGTAATGTCATTTGACAATTCTAACTCTAGGAATTGGAATGCCTCTTTCCATCGTAGGAATGAAAGCATCAAACTTTATATACCTAACGAACAAGTCTATATCAATTAATATGATCGACAACGTATCTAATAAATTCACTATAGTCAATTTATGAATTTAAAGTTCCCAATAACTAAAAGTTTTAGAAACTGAAGATCTACAACTTCAAGGAAGAACCGAGTATCAAAATCGATTGTTACATTTTACTTTATAAACTACAATTTCTAAGCAATCGACATCTTTAGAGGACGAAATCGTAACCTCTGTTCTCTGAAACTATTAATGCCAAGATCCTCAATCAATATATTTGTAGGATGAATTGCTACCATCTTTGCAGGACGAATCTCACCATAGTTCTTCTCAATAAAAAATGCAAATAAGTTAAAACCAAAAATCCAAAAAGAAAAGACAACCAAACGATGAGGATGAAAGTACGATTAATTGTTCTGATTTTGTATCAAACGTGTGGTAGAGAGGCAACATAAGAGTGCGATAGATGAATGACCTAAATGAGATTAAAATTAAAACAAGTTAACAGAGTATCGACACATATGTCAAAATTAACTTCTACGTTCCATCATCTTACCCAGCTAATCGGTTCCTTATCGGCGACCAAATGGAGAGGGGAAGCGTATTGGCTTCTTACGATCATCAAATTTGCCGCCGATGCTACTTACGAAATCGTGTAATCGTCGCTGATGACGGAAATATGAAAAAGAAACAGGAGGATCAACAATGGGGAACGGTGTATTGGAAAAGAGAGAACAAGAAGCTATAGGAGTCTTTAGGAAAGATAAAGGTGCCGAAAATGTGTAAGGACGTCATTGGAGACATAGACGGTGCAGCTCTGTTTAATCTTTATACTGGACAGCTGTATCTTTTTATCTTCATGAACATCTATTGGGCAACAGGGTCGGTGGTCGCTGGACTGGAAATCTTTCAGACGCGCCTAACACGCGCTCAAAGAGAAGAGCCTACTTTCTTTTAAGAGAACGACTCCTCAATTTCTAGAGTCCATTTGTAAAAAATCCAAACATACCTACGATTATATATATATATATATATATATATATATATATATATATATAGATAAGCGATCCGGTGAGGACACTTCTTAAAGTGAGGACTCGTGAGGACACCTTAAAAAAATTGAAAAAAAATAAAACAAAAATATAAGTAATAAAATGGATCATAGTACTATGTTGGAGAAAAAAAAAATTCGAAAAAAAACTTGTGGATCATTATTTTTTTTTATAATGAAACAATGATCCACAAAATAAAATTTTTTGTGTATCATTACTGTTTCTCCATGATCCAAATTTTTTTTTCCAATTTTTTTTGGATCATGATATAGTACTATTCTTGATTTTATGATTTGTATTTTTTTTAAATTTTTTTTAAAATTTTTTAAGGTGTCCTTACGAGTCCTCACCGAAAAAAGAGTCCTCACCGGAACGGGACCCTATATATATATATATATATATATATTATATATAATATACATATACAATTTTTTTTTGGGGATGCAGTTGTACCCCTTAGCCCCTACTGCATCCGCCACTGAGGTATGTAATCCTAAGCCCTTTCTTTAGTATTTTGAAAATTGCTTAGGGTTTCTAGGGTTTCTTATTTGATGTTCTTAGTTATAGGTTCAATAGTGAAAACATAGATCGTTTAGGTTGCATGTGAACTTCATCGTTTTTAAGTTTATTTGTTTTACCTAAATCCTATCAGTGGTATTATACCTAATTTTTTTCTATTGAATAGTTATAATAGTATAATTTGATCAATTACGATTTATAGAATTTAAGCACTAAAAGCCATGAAATCCGACTAGGGTTAGCGTTTTGAAACCCTAGCCTCCTCGCCATGATTTTCGAAAGAAAAGGCTAGGTTTTAGGGTTTCCTAATTTTGGTAATTATTATTTTACTTGCCTAAAAAGAAATAATTAAAATTGGATAACTCCTATACCCTAATTTTCGAAAAATAGAGGGTTAGGATTAGGATTAAATTATTTGATTGATTTAATTAGTTAATCCTTATTTGATTTAATTTATTTAATTAATTGTTAATTAATAGATTAACATTAAATCATTTTTTGGTTTAATTTTAAATTTAAATCAAGTGCTTAATTTTCGAAATTTGAAATAAATAAACCTAGTATTTTAAAAGGTTTAAAATACACCGTATATATATATTATTATTAATTGTTAATAGTTTATATGTATAAGAATCAGTCATCAAATTGCTATTATGCCTCATTCATGAAGCTGGTCTATAAGGAGGTATAAGAAAACTGCATATAAAATGGCAGTTGAATGAGTGTCCACTCTCACGCACCGCTTCCTTGATTAGTGGAGGGTCGTTAGCAGAATAGATTTGATAGGACACTAAATCTCATTAAAAGTATAATGTTATTAAAAGTACTAGAACCTTTTATTTAAAATCTCAAATCTAGTTACTTTAGGAAAAATGTGAATTAGTATGCTAACCCATTAAAATTGCACATTACACTTTATAAATCGTTAGTGGAGCGTGTGTGGTTAACCAACACATTAATAGGTACTAATAAAGAGTTGTAATGTGTAGTATCTCATAAATTATCATGGTTGATGGAGCATGTGTGGTTTACCAGCACATCAATTGAGATAATATGTTCATTGATGAACATTTGTTCATTGATAAACATTTGTTCATTTATGAACATATGTTCAATTATAGAGTATGAATATACAGAGAAAGAGATGAATGTATGTTCATTGATGAACATATGTTCATTTATCGACATATGTTTATTTACAAAGAAGGAGAAGAACGTTTGTTCATTGATGAACATTTGTTAAATTACTGGACGTATTTATTGAAGATTCTTATTTCTAGTATTTCCATTTTACCATCATACCCTTAATAAAGAAATCTAATCAAACGATTAAGATCGTGGTTCTACAGTTAGGTAATATAATTTGGTTTTATGTTAGAACTTATCTCTTATACTTTATATAGAGAGAAAAACTTACCAATTTTAGTATAGCTTTTATTTTTTTTATTGAGATAATGTTAGATTTTTACCAATTTTAATATAGCTTTTATTTTTTTATTGAGATAATGTTAGATTTTTAAGATAATAAATGTAATCCAATAAATATTATTACGAATCAATAGATTTCAATTGTTATATTGTAAAAAAACGATCCAGGTCATAAATGCCTAGGCCACCAAATGGTTTTGAATTTTTAATTCTTTTTAAAAGAAAAAGTGGTGACCGACTCTTCCCGGGCCACCAATGGGGAGAGTCTTAGTTCCACTAAGGTTGGTCGGAATTATATTATCACACTAGGAACCTGGAAATCTAGTAACTGTCACACGGCGGTGGTCAACGTCTACGCACCACATGAAGACAGCAACACATTGAACCTTTAGAATACGTTATCAACTATAATAGCCAACGACAATGATAGAATCTGGATCGTCTCTGTGGACTTCAATGAAGTCATATGTCCCAAGGAGAGGAAAGGTTCTATTATTTCCAATAATGGAGCTCATATTTTCAAAAAAGTTATTGAGAATGCGGGGCTACTTGATCTTAATCTCAGTGGCCGTACCTTCATATGGGCTGCTCGTTTTTTCGTGTCGGTAAATTTTCTTAACTGCTGGCCAAGCGTGTCCTCTATCGCTCTACCATGCTTACATCCGGATCATTGTCCGATATTGTTGGTTCTAACGGTCCTGATTTTGGAGCATCAGCTTTCTGTCTTTTTACATCATGGTTTGAAGACGACAACTTCGATGATATTGTTAAAGATAGCTGGAATAAACAGAGACCGGGTCTAGAGCTCTTAGAGCGAAGATCTTAAAAGATGGAGATTGACAGTTAAAAGGAAGAAAGCATGGAAGGTGGAAAATCTCAAGAAGAAAGTTTTTAGCGAATACAATTGAAAGCATTTACTTTTCTTTCATTAACGAATAATACTTATATACAAAGAAAGTAGAATGGCGTACTGAATAAAACTACTAACTAACTTCTAACTGAATTAAATAACAAACTAATTCTAACAGAAATTGACACGTGTTAAATAGCTCAATATAATTGAAAGCAGTTAGTTTTCTTTCATTAACGAACACTACTTATATACAAAGAAAGTAGAATGCTGTAATGAATAAAACTACTAACTAGCTTCTAACTGAATTAAATAACGAACTAATTCTAACAGAAATTGACACGTGTTAAATAGCTCAATATTCTCCCCTCAAGATGAAACTTGGTGAATGTCACGAAGATTCATCTTGGACATTAAAAGTTGGAATTGTGGTCCGAATAATCCTTTTGTAAAGACATCTACCAATTGTCTGTTTGTTGGTATATGTTTTGATACAACAAATCCAAGTTTATATTGATGACGATCTAAGTGGCAGCCGATATCCAAATGTTTGGTTCTTTCATAAAAAATGGGATTTTCTGTTATATGTATGGCTGATTTATTATCACACCATAGTTCAACTGCTATTTGAAACTTCACCTTTAAATCCCTGAGGATATAACTAATCCATAATAGCTCACATACGGTTGCTGCAAGACTCCTATATTCAGCTTCATAAGAGGATTTTGACACCGTCTTTTGTTTTCCATGAAATAAGAGATGAACCCATGAATATACAGTAACAAGTGAGCGACCTTCTTGTGTCTTTACAAGTTGCCCAATCTGAATCGCTATATGCCGTTAACGTGACTTGTAATGAATTTTTTCCAAAGAAAATTCCTGTTGATGTAAACCTTTAAGATATTTTAGTACATGAACTGCAGCTTTCCAATGAATTTTAGTGGGACAATGTAAGAATTGGCTTAGCTGTTGAACTGCATAGCTAATATCAGGTCTCGTAAAGTTTAAATAAAGCAACCTTCCCACTAATCTTCTATATTTCTTTGGATCTTTAAGAACTTTTCCTTGTTCGGAAGATAATTGACCATTTTTTATTACTGGTGTGGGAATTGGTTTGGCTCGGTTAAACCAGCTTCCAAAAGTATATCAAGAATGTATTTCCTTTGATTTACATATAACCCCTCCTTTGTTTTAAGCAATTCTATTCCCAGAAAATAACTCGCTTGTCCTAGATCTTTAATTGTGAAAGCTTCATGTAACATTTGTTTTACTTCTTTAATGCAATCTTCATTTGGACCTGTGATTAGCACATCATCTACGTATACGACTAATGCGATAAATTTTTCTCATTCTCCTTTGGTGAACAAGCAATGATCATGTGAAGACTGCTTAAAGTCAAAATTTAATAACTTGTTGAAGAATTCAATGTGTCATTGTCTACTAGGTTGTTTTAATCCGTAAAGGGACTTATTTAGTTTACATACTTCTCCTTTCTTGGCCTTGTCATAACCTTGGGGTGGTGTTAGATAAACCTCTTCATCTAAGTAGCCATTTAAGAATGCATTATTAATATTTAATTGGTGTAAAAACCAATTATTAGAGGTAGATGGAAAGAGTAAGATCCTGACAGTAACAACCATCGCAAAACCTTCGCAACTGGTGAAAAACTATCAAGATAATCAATTCCAAAAAGTTGATTGTAACCCTTGGCTACTAATCTGGCTTTGTACCTTTCTACTTCTCCCTTTGGTTTTAGTTTCACCTTATAAACCCATTTGGAACCGATGGGTTTCTTATTTGGTGGTAAAGGTATTATTGTCCAAGTATTGTTTTCTTCAAATGCTGAAAGCTCTTTATCCATTGCCTTTATCCATTCGATATCTTCACAAGCTTGTTCATATGAAGTTGGTTCGTTTATAGAAGAAGCAGATGTAAGAAAACTTTTATGATGTTGGGTAAGTAGTGTTGACTGTATATATGGAAATGTGGGAGGAAAATGAGGTGAAGTGTATGTTTTTTATGGTTTCTTTGGTATTTGAAAGGGTTGTATTACAATGCATAAGGTAATCATTATGCCAAGAAGGAGGTTTTCTAGCACGTGTTCCAATTCTGACAATGTCTTGATCATTCTGAACTTGTTATTCATTATGTGGTTCTTCTTCAATTACTTCTTCATCTGTAGGTTCTTCTATATCAAGAAGATCAGAATTATAATTTTCTAAAGGTATAAAATCTTGATGATGAACCTGGAAATCCAAATCTTCGGAATTGTTAATTGGAAGGACATCAGAAGAATGAGTTGTATTCGATACTTTGAAGGGGAAATGATTTTCATAGAATATCACGTCTCGTGACATAATGATCTTGTTATCATGTAGATCATAGAGTTTGTATGCTTTCTGACCAGGGTTATAACCAAGGAAACAACACATTGTCGCCCTGGAATCAAATTTCGTCTTATGAGGTATAACATATTGCAAAAGCCAAGCAGCCAAATTACTTAAAATTAGAATAAGATGGGCATTTGTTATATAGCTTTTCATACGGAGTCTTCCAATTGAGGACCTTTGTTGGAAGTATATTGATGATATATGTTGCCATAAGAATAGAATGCCCCCAAAATCGAATTGGTAATTGGGATTGTGACATCAATGCCCTTGCGACTTGTAGAATATATTGATGCTTTCTTTCCACTCTACCACTTTGCTGTGGACTATACGGTGCTGTCTTTTTATGAATAATGCCCTTTGAAAAAAAACGTTTTGAACAATTGTAGTTTACAAATTCAGTCCCATTGTCGGTTCTAATAATTTTGACTGAGGTATTGAACTGGTTTAAGGTATAAGAAAGGAAATTTGATAGAGTTAGGAAGGTTTCGGTTTTATCATTCAATATAAAAGTCCAAGTGGCTCTGGAATGATCATCAACTGCATGAATTAGCTGAAAAAATTCCATCAGTGACTGATTCACTAGTGTTAAATGGAAATCGGTGTTGTTTAGCTTGATGACAAGGTATACAAGGTTCAATACTCGGAACATCCTTGATTGAAATGAAGTCTAAGTGATTTAATACACCATGAGAAGTGTGTCCCAATATTTTATGCCAAACAAAAACAGCATCTTTGTTCTTATTCTTGTCCTTATTACATTTTTCAATAACTGTTGGTATCTTAAAATGACTACATTCACATTACATGAAAGAAGATTAACTATGCTACTATTATCCAATATGTAGAGCCTTCCAACTACTTTTCCTTCAGCCACCACTTCCTCGGTTATCAGGTCCTGCAAAACGCAGTATTTTGGATAAAATTTGAACACTACTTGAGCTGAATCAGAAAGAGCTTGAACTGATAACAAGTTGCACTTAAACTCTGGTACGTGTAGAACATCTCTTAGAACTAATCTGGAACTTAACGTGATTAATCCTTTGTGAGAGACTGATTTTATCGATCAGGCAAGAAAATAGGAGTATATTTATCAAGCTTACTAGATTTTTCAACATACGATAAACCAGCACACATATGTGTTGTAGCCCCGGTATCAAGAATCCAAGTGTTTTTATCGAATTGATTGCTTCGTAACGAATTTAATAAGGAAATATTCATACCTGCAAAATCTCCAAAGTGAGAAAAATTTGCGTAATGTTCAACTTTATGATTAGCCTTCATGAAGTGACTGAATTACTGAAATAATTGATCCATGGAGTTATTGTTTTGTGGAGTTTGAGAACAGGCTATCTGTAATGGATTATCATCTTGATTCACCATATTTGCAGAATGATTAGCTTTCTTTTTCTCCTTAAGTTCTTTGAACCAGTCAGGACGTCCATGTATTTTGAAAGAAACGTCCTTGGTATGTCCTTTAAGATTGCATAAATACAGTAACGATCAGCATTGGACTTCGATTTTGGATCATGTTTTGGTTTATTTTGGAAGGATTTCTTATTGTTAGAGGTTTGAGTATTTGATTTTGCAAATAACGCTGTAACTTCAGTAGAAGCTGAGAAATTGATTTGGACCTCTCTTTGCTTTTCGACACTTAAGGCCATGGAATAAGCTTTGTGTACAGATGGTAATGGATCGAGAACTAAAATTTGATTCCTCAAATTTTCATAAGTATCATTAAGTCCCATTAGAAATTGCATCAATCGATTGATAAATTCAAGTCTGATAATGCCTTTGCAGATCCACAGTTGCAAGGAGGCAATTCGGTAATGCAATTAAGTTGATCCCACGGTTGTTTAAGCTTCGTATAGTATTTAGACAAAGAGGAATCACCTTGATTAATTGAAGCTATCTATCTCTGTAATTGGTATATTAATAGACCATTGCTTTCTCCTAAATGCTCTTCCAGATCAAGCCACAGTTCACGTGCAGAAGTCGAAAATACAAAAGCTCCAACAATTTCTTTAGAAATTGCATTTAGGAGCCAAGACCGAACCATGCAATCATTGCTGATCCAGTCATCAAGCTCAGTTCCTTCATTATCCGGCTTCTTGTGAGTACCGTTAATGAATCCAGCTTTCCTCTTCGCTCCTAAGGCGATTTGAATTGAGTACTACTTCCACTGCATGTAATTTTCATTACCGCTTAAAGGATTGGATACGAGAAACATATTTGGATCATTGCTCTTTGGATTAAGAGCAAATGATTCAGGATTAGGATGATTATTAGAAGGAGTATCGAGAGGATTGGAATTCATGATTATGAATCCAAAATTGCAAAATTATGAACACGAATTTGTGGAATAAGGTATGGATCTAAAGCTCTGATACCATTTTAGCTCATACAATTGAAAGCAGTTACTTTTCTTTCATTAACGAATAGTACTTATATACAAAGAAAGTATAATGCTGTAATGAATAAAACTACTAACTAACTTCTAACTGAATTAAATACCGAACTAATTCTAACAGAAATTGACACGTGTTAAATAGCTCAATAAAAGTAATTTAGATTCATACTATTGTAGAATTGGTGGTCATGGATCCCATTTGTTTTTTCTCTATAAAGCACCTTGCAAAGTGCTAGCAATGTTAGAGAGCATAAGGAACGGCTTCTTTTAGGGTAGCAGTAGTGAAAAGAGGGAAATTGACGGTCTTGACTCTTCACATCGGTAGTCTAAAAGCCGTCAATCTGGCCTTTCTATATAAAGCACCTTGCAAAGAATATGATTATTTCCTTTAAAAAGTGATTTTGAAATTTAAAATTTTGCCAGATATAAATTGTTCCAGACACATTCCATGAACTATAATACATGTTGATTGCAGTTGTTAATTTCTAAACAACTAATTAAACATAAAAAAACACAAAATTCGGAAGTGTGTGTATGCTTTCCTGTTCATCGATCATCATACATATTGAATAAGAATTGCCGGTCAGGGATTAATTGGTCTTTTTTTAAATATAATTTAAGATACAAAAACCCCGAAAAATATTTCATTAACCAGCAAAACAACATAACATCTTTACGCTGTGTTCCCGAGTTTTAGCATGGAGATAAAAGAAAAGAAAAGAAAAGGAGAGAAAAGAAGGGAAAGGAAAGGAAATGAAAGTTATATTTTCGTGTTCCCGAGTCGAAAAAAAATTAAAGGAAAGAAACGTTTTATGTGTTCCCGAGTGGAAAGGAAGGGAAATGAAAGTTATAATTAAGTGTTATTTTTACTAGTAATTTCCTTTCCTTCCAAATCCTTCCAAATCGGAAGGAAAGTTAGGAGAGAATATTAACCCTCCAATTCCTTTATCTTCTTTCCACTTCCTTCCGTAAAAAAACTCGGGAACATAAAAACTTTTCTTTTCCTCCCAATTCCACCCATTTCTCTTCCTTTCTCCCATTAAATGAGACTCGGGAACACAGCGTTAGTCTATACCCAAGTTTGAGCACAAAAAAGGAAACGGTCAAAACCATATAGAAATGCAGCATATAGATAGTCCTGATGTCATTACGTTGTCAGATAAAAAAGAAAGGTTTTTGTGTAAACAGCCACACCTTCAAAAACAACAAAACAACAACCATTAGTAATTTCAAATGCAACCCTTACAATAATTTTAGTAAGAAATATTGAGGAAAATTAGCTTCTTTTACTTGATTTTTGACAAATATCAGAAAGAAAAAACAGCCGTGTATAACTTACACGACATTTACATAAGTCCATAAATCTAGTCATCTCCGTAATCAACGGTTGTCCAATCTTCAAAGTCCATCCCGCCTAGGCACGCAGCCTCATTATCATATTCACATCTCAAGCAAATTTTTTGATGAACGTACAGACATCCTTCAAGAGAATCTTCGGGTAGCTTCAGACATTTAATCTTTTCTGAACATTTTTTCCCCATGTCTCCTTTGAGATCAATGTACAAGCACTGACGCAAATCAAGTGATTCAAGATGACCACAACCATCCAAAATCGCCTGCAGCCCAATATTTGTCATGTTGTTTCCAATGAGTTCAAGATGCCTTAAACCATGTAGGTTTTCACCAATAGCGATAGCTGTCCTATTACGGATCATTAAGGACTTCTCATCAGTACCTCCATGCCAATACATACAAGTTTCATAATTCACTTTCAGTGTTTTTAGCATGGGGCAACAACTGCCAATAGTTTCAATAGCTTCTTTCGATATTTTAATCTTGTAAATTTTGAGTTCCTCCAACATTAGAAATTTTTTCAAAGCTAGGATTGAGTACCCATGTGTACCACGGTGCCAACCCACAATTTTAAGCCTCTTGAGTTGACTTGATCTGTTAAAGATACAAAAAAAGATAAAAGAAATGATCACTTTTGGGTTATACCGAGATTGGAACTGATTCTCAAATCCAATATCTATGTGGAAAAATGAAGTAACATTGAACATCATATCTTTGTCATTTAAGCTCACATACCTATCAGCAATATACTGAAAAAGCTCATCATTGATGAAATTCACAATGCTGATATCAACCAGTTGGCCTTGACTTCGATTCACAGCATCCTTACACATCTCCTGTGACTGCGAATGCATACGCCAAATTTCCCCCATATGAATGACCCTCCACATGGCAGGATCTTTGCAGATTTTACGCCAAGTAGTGCAAACTTTTTGTGCATTCTTGAGTATGTCAATAACACCGATTCGGTATAGTATATTGGCCGTTACATCAGATGGGAGCGCCAACCAATTCCTAATTTGTTGCTCCGACTGGCATTGGTGCTTTGGTTTTGAAACAGTCCTTTCTGCAATGTCTTTGTACGAATTTTCTTTTTTTCTTTTTCCGAGAGTTTTTTCTGCCATTTCTACGAACAATATATGCAAAAATGCACAAGTAAATAAAACAATAACAGTTCAGAAAACTTCTTGGGTCTTTGTCGATTTGACTGACGAAAATAGCGTCATAGCATCGGCATAGGGATATACAAAGAAGCGAAATCTTTAATACGCATATGCATTTATATGATAGTATATTAACTTATTTGAAACATATTAAAATAAGGCTAATTCTTTACATCCTGCTTCTTTCAATCAAAATTTTCCTATTAATATATCATATATGTAACGGAAGTTCTTTCTTGTTTTAAGGTTTTTTGATTTTATATGATTATTAATATTCTTTTGACAATCAAAGGTTATATATATATATATATATATATATATATATATATATATATATATATATATATATATATATATATATATATATATATATATATATATATATATATATATATATATATATATATATATATATATATATATATATATATATATATATATATATATATATATATATGTTTCGTCGAAAATGAAAAAAAAAAAGTTGAGATCGCGAAACTAAATCTGAACCATATATTTTTCATGTCGTTTTAGTGCTACGGCGCCGTCGGTGCATTGATGTTCTAACGATAAAATAGATATATTATTGTTTATATATGATTTTCACATCCCTACCACCTGCACCACTTTTGTCACCACTACTGCCACCACCACTGCCGTCGTCACCACCGCCACCACCAACTCTACCACCTCTGCCACCACCACCTCGCCATCGCCACCAACCACAACCACCACTAATGTCAACTCCACCAACTCTATCATCACCATTACCACCTCGACCACCATCGCTACTACCACCTTTAGCACCAACTCCACCACAGCTACCACCACCCACCGCCTTTCGTTGAAAATGAAAAAAAAAAAAAAAAAGTTGAGATCGCGAAACTAAATCTGGACCATATATTTTTCATGTCGTTTTAGTGCTACGGCGCCGTTGGTGCGTTGACCTTCTAACGACTAAATATATATATTATTGTTTATATATGATTTTCACATCCTCTACCACCTGCACCACTTTCGTCACCACTACTGCCACCACCACCGCCACCACCAACTCTGCCACCGCCACCTCGCCATTGCCACCAACCACCACCACCGCTAATGTCAACTCCACCAACTCTATCATCATCACTACAACCTCGACCACCATCGCCACTACCACCTTTAGCACCACCTTGACCACCATCGACCACCACCGTTAATGAACGTAAGTAAATGAATAAGCTTATCATTCGTGCTTTTAAACGAACATTTTATATTTTACATAAAAATTAGCAACAATTTTAAAATATTAATACAAAAAATAGATTTAATAAAAAAGTTTATAAAAGAAACATATCATACGTATTAAACTTTTTAAAAATGACTCACATATATCAACATATAAATTTATACATTCATTTAATAAATATAATATATTAAAATAAGAACAAGAAAATATAAATCGAACTAAGCATTTGGTTAAAAAGATTGTTTCAAATACATGTAAATAACTAAAACAAAATCATCTAATAATTAATTAATAAATTATTAATATTCTGTGTCGCATCCATCAACTTGTAAATGAGAACTGAGGATATAGGGGGGAGTTAGGACCCTAAAATAATAGCATCCTGTAACAAATATATCAAATGAACCTAGATAGTTTTTCAAATGGTGAATATCAAAGTACATATTGTACGCTGAAAATGGCAGAGCGTTGTAACGTTATGACTTATAATAGGAGTGGAATTGCATCAGCAAACTGGACATCTAATGTAAATACAAAATCAATGGATACAACTGCCTGAAATCAAGTGTTAAGTTAAGTGAAACTTTATACACATAATTTTGCACAGAAATCTAAAAAATCCAGAACTATAAGCAGCAGGGCCGGCCGTAGGCAAGTGCGAGGTGTGCGACCGCACAGGGCCCGTGTCGTTGGGGGGCCCGAAATTTTATACGTATACAATGTAAATATTGTATATGTATTAAGTTTTCGTAATAGATAAACAAAAAACTGATGGTTCGAATGGCAAAGGCGCTTATACTTAGAATCTGAGGTCCTGAGCTCGAAGCTGGTGAGGTACAAATTAAGTTCAAATTTTTAGCGCGTTTTGCTTTATATGGGCTATTGGGAAATTCTGCTATGTCATACGCGTGTGATCCAAAACATTTTGAAATATTATATTTGTCTTTCTTTTTTGGGATCTTCATCTTGAAAGCAAATTCTCTTATATCCTTTTAAAATTAGTTTTTTATATTTGTTCTGTATTACTATTATCTTTAACCTTTTGGGTTCTTTATAATACCGAAAGACCAGTTTCCTTTCTTTTTAAAAGAAAGCTTTATTAACGCCACTTTTTTGTGGAACTTCAAGAAGGATTGCAAATCATATTTACTATTATCCTTCTTTAGCTATTCTCCATGTTTAGTGTCTATGCTTAGCTCACGGGAAGCTCAATAGATAATAGTAAATAGCTTATCTTATGTCAGTTTTTCTATAAAAATATAAATATAAATTTGTATTTTAAAAAGGTTTTCTATAAAAAGATAAATTTACAGCCCAATATTCATTGTTTCGAGCCTGAATAAGATTTCGATATTACCTAAGTAAAATTAAGATTTCAATATTACACATCACATAGGTTTTGGTCGGCTTCAAGTTTTCAAAGGAGAATTTTTGTTATTGTTTTAATTTTTAGTTTTTATTTAATTATTATTGAATTGTTATATGATTTATTTATTTTTTAAAATTATGTCTTCTAAATATCTATCTGATGGTAAAAAAACGTAAAAGAAGAAAAGAGTTACGTTTAGGGGCCCATTTTTTAATTTCTGTACAGGGCCCTTAAAATCAACGGACCGGCCCTGATAAGCAGTCAGTATAGCTCGAAAAGAGAAATCTAAAAACTCCAGAACTACTAAATTTCGAAAAATAGGGACATCATCGATCAAAATTTTAAAGTAATTTTACAGAAAAGATGAACGCAACAGGCAACAAAGAAATACAAAGAAATGAATAGTGAAGATAGGTACGGCCTGGCAGAAAAAAAGTAAACAGCAAGGACAAAGTACGAGAACCGAACAGTCGTCGACTAACCGTCGTCTTATGACTACGCTCGCCTGTCGCAACCCTCCAACGATCGGAGCTAACAAAAGAACAGAAAAGTAAACGAGAATAGCCCAACGTACCGAAGAAGCTGAACGTCGGAAGTCGTTGTCCCTGATTGCTAACTGTCCTAGAATTTTTCTGAATAGATCTTTTTACTGAAAGCAACAGTGTCTACGGCGTAATATAAAGAGAAATTGTATTTATTTTTTTTTTTTCTATTCATGTTGGTGAAATTGTGAAAAAATTTATATTTAATAAAATAAATAATATTTTAATACACATACCATAATTTAACATGAGTAATAATAAAAAGTAGAAACAAATACAATTTTTCTCTAATATAAAAGTCTACTGAGCGTGGATTCATCGGAAAGTCAAACGTCTTTCGTTCTTTGCCATAGAACGTTGAGGTCTTTTGGGATGCTCATGATCAATAATTTATTAAATGGTTAAATATTAGGGTTAATAACCTAAAACTTCTTTAAATTAAATTTTTTGGCATTAAATTTTAACCTTTTATTTAAAAAAATTCTGTTATTTTTTTATCCATTTTGATTATTTAGCAGGTTTTTTGGTGATATTTTCAACAACTTTTTGGAAGAAAAAAATCTGAAAAAAAAAACTTCAAATTTGACAATTTATTTTCTTTTAAACCAACTTTTTCATTTTTTTAGTTTTTAACATTAAACTTTTAATGAAAAATATAATTTTTTAATACAAAGAGAAAGATGGGAGATTCTATATCATTCTAAAATATCTTTCTACTCACTAGATCAAAACAAATATCAAAATCAAGAGATTAAATTGAGAAAAAATAATTGGAATCATCAAAACAAATGTCAAAATCAAGAGATTAAATTGAGAAAAAATAATTAGTGGATTCCAGTTGTTATTTTTTAGTAGGTAGAAAGATAATGTATGAGGATATAGTAGGAATAAATATAATTTTCCAATTGCAAAATCAAACGTCATATTCATTTTTTGCTTCCTTGTAAAAAGATAAACAGTTTGTGCTGGTTTACAGGTTTAGATCTATTATTGCATTTTTTTTATTCGGGGTCTGATAGTTTGCAGGGCTAAACATGATTCACTTCGATTCAGAAAAACATATTGTGGAGACTTGCGGTTTTGACAAAGAAGATGACAACGAATGAAAGTTTCCTTTTTAAACTTTACCAACCACCTACTCAATCTCAGGGACTTCTGGTTCAATTCGGTTCAATTCAAAATGGACCGATCGATGAGGCCAATTCTCAAGCTCCAAATATTCAATATTATCTTCATAATACCTATATTCGTATTTCAATCGGTGATAATAACTACCACTTACCAAGCATAGAAGAACACCCTTAAACCTTATATAATACCCACCTTTGCTCAATTGATAAACCAAAACGCTATAGAGGTAGTGTTGTAGTGGGGGTGGTGTTCATTTAATGAGTGTGCCAACTTCAATTGCATTGAGACACACAAGGCATACATTCATACATTTACATTTTTTTTAAACTCAATTTAATTAGGTGTATGTTCAGCCCAATATATATCCTTATTCTATCATACCCTAAATATGTAAGTATTTATGTATTTACCCTGTGGTGATTGATGATGGTTGTCGGACGTGAAAAAGAGTGTATGTGGTGACTCGCAGTGGTTGTCGGATGAGGAAGGGGTGTCAGTGGTGATTGGTGGTGGTTGTCGAAGGTGAAATCAGTGCCAACGGTGACTAATGGTGGTTGTCATATCTTTTAACATAGAAGGGTGTCGGTGGTTCCATGATGTTTTAATACAAAATATAAAATAAATGGTAAAAATGTCATTTTACCATGAGTTAAATGAATCAAACCGACGGTGTTAAAAGGAGGGGCCAAATAATCATGCCCATAAAAACCATATAGGTAAATATCAAAGCCCTAGGAACTGAAACCCCAATTTTTTGACAAACATATATAGACCAAATTTGTAGTTTTTTCTAAGAATTATGAGAAAAAAAAATTGTTTCAAACAGAAATAAAAATGAAGTGTCAAAGAAATATAATGATATTATTAATGATCTAATCACTTCTGAACTTAGAAAATATTCTAACAAGTAAATCACAAAAGTTGATATTAGATTCGAAAATATTTGTCGAATGGGAATATTTTTAGAAAGAAAGTTGAAGGGTTTGTTCAAAAATAGAAAGTTGAGGGTTTTGGCAAAATAAATTGTATAACACCGGAAATTCCAAGTAAACGCTAAAAGATGTAAATCAAAAGAAAAGGCAATTGTTTTTTAAGGAAAAATAAACAGTTGCGATTTAGTCCAAGAAAAAACCCAATATATAGGGCCATTTATGATATTATCTATCTATTTAATTTGCGTGTGTTTTTGGGTTTTGTTGTACGTTTGTTTTTTACGTCATTTTCATCTCCTCATGTAACGTTTTTTTCCCCTTTTTGATCCGGTTTCTCAATATTTCGGAAACCCGTTTTTTCTCCATCTCTTATTCACATCTGCATATGCTTCTCAAGAGGACACGTATTTATCCACCAAACGACACCATCGCCTACTCATCGACGCAATCTCACTTCCAACTTCACGCATACCGTTTACCGATTCGCGATGACGGTGCCTGGCTGCAATTTGTGCTGCCGGGGCTTTAATTATGCGCCACCGTATGCGGACCTCGACGCGAAGCTCTCACCGCCACCAACATCGATTACGCCGCTGTTCAGCACCACCCCCATCGCCCTATACGCCGCCTCTGACTACCGACATCAACCTATAGTTTTTCTCGGGGTTTTGACTCGACCGATAGGTTGAGGAAGTCGGGCTTTTCCTGTTTCTACATCACCGTTCGCTTTGCTTCTTCTTTGGAAGTTTTGCATTTCGTTGTTGGAGATGCGTGCTTGTGAGGGAAATTGATAAAGAAAGTAGTCAGGAAGAAGCATAAACCACCACGTTGCGCATCAAAACAAGGTGTTGTGTATCTGTTGATCATTTAAATATTTTTCGTTTTGTTATTTCTTGATTTCATTTTGCTTAAAACCCCAGCTGTCGTTTCTTTTGTTCCAGTGGGCTGCCACTCCTCTTTCCAAAACACGCAAAGTCGATGTCAGAAAAAAAAGGGGGAGTCGGGAGGGAGAATTCGAACCAAAAACACGAACACGCAAACATACACTTGATTTAGGAGAAATCGATCAGAATGGAAGCAAGATTAAGTCTGAATGAGACCTTTGTGGGTTGCAATGTTCATCAGATCGGGAAAGAAGGAAGCGAGATTGAGGGTTGTAGCAGCAATCACAAACACGCACGCACACACACCTCGATCTTCTGTGTGCGTGAATCTGAAATTGAAAGAAAGATTTAGGGAGAAATCGAGTTGCAACTGTAGCGATACCAGGGGTCAGATCCAAGGAAGGTAGAATGGCGAAAGGTGTGAAAGAAATGGTCCGAGCCTAAAGCAGACGCAAACTGGGTTCAACAAGCCACCCACGTACACTGTTGAGGTCCAAAACACGTGCCCAACATGCCCGGTGATTGATGTTCATGTACAATGTGGCAACTTTTCACAAGCTTTAGTGAACCCATTGATTTTCAGAGTGTTGGGTCACAACGACTGTGTCCTTAACAGCGTTTCACCATTGGAGCCTCTTGAAAGGATGTCTTTCAATTATTCTCATTCCATGTACGCGTTGAACCCTTCCACTTGGTATTATCGATGTGAGTAAGAGCTTTCAGTTAAATGTTATGTCAACTATTTTGATAGGCAATGTATCAAGCTTTTTTACTTTTCATCCAATTGGACATTTTTACCCTTTTTCTCATTTTCTTGATCTTTTCCACTCACTCAGGATATCAGTAGCTTGATTCATATTCGCTTGATGAAATGCTTGAAAGAATTGGTGAGATTGGGTCGACTTCATGATAATTATGTTGATATTTTAACCTTCGGATTTACTAGAGCGATGTTATCGCTCAAGTCTTTCAGCTGATCAAAGCTTATCAGGTACCTTCATAACATGAATTAGCCCCAATGTGTGTCTAAGTCTGTACTCAATTTTCGCAGATTCATATGTTTATTGTGTAGTTGACATGTGCTTTGTTTGTTATTGTAGGAGAAGGCTGCTAGACTGCCTCCTATTGAGGAAGTCAGGACTATCCTTGATCATAGCATTCGTGGCATGCTTTATACTTTCTCTCAGGTTCTCTAAACTTTCTTTTTCATTAGGGGGTATAACATTCATGTTTTCAATAAGGTTATTATTCCAACAAATCCAGATGTTCAATTTTACAATATGAATTTTTAGTTTAGTTAGGTTAAGTATGGTGGAGTAATCTTACTTAGGGTTATATTCAATTTAAGTATTAGCAATCAGACAATCACTCCATTTAATAATCAGTTTGATTTGACCTATAACAAAACTATTCATCAAATGTTATCCTAATTTGCCAGAAGCATGAGGGTTATCCATCTGGATCAATGGTTGATTTTGCATGTGACTCCAACAGATCTCCAATAATAGCAGTCAGTAATTTGGCAGTTCATACAAAGGTTTGTAAAAGCAAGTCAACTTTCAAGTAATTCACTAATTCAACACTATATATCTTGATCTCTTGGTTTGGTAACAACTAAAAATATCAAGGTTAAACATTATACTATTATTGAAATTTGTAATAAAGATTGTTACATGGGACAATACTAGACAACCTTCTTAGGGCTATTTTTGATGATGATGATGACGAGGAGGGCATTCACGTCTTTTGGACGGGACAGAAGTTGCAACTTTTCCCATTCACATCTGTTCCAGACCCAAGGGCCTTACAAACGTGTAGGAAGTTTGCTATTAAAATGATATTTTGGGCAAACAATTTTATGATAACAAATTTATCCTTTTAATTTAGTTTGCTGATACGTATGCAAAGAAGCGCATTGCTAGACTTCAAGAAATATTTACCCGAGAAACACTTCAAGTGCCAAAAACTCAAGCCGAACTCAAGGAACTTGAATCTATTCATAAGGTACGTTTCCACATGTTTTCTTTTTCTTATTTACTATAAAATTTGAATAAAAAGTAAATTACTATCAATTTCATATTATAGGTGCTGGAACTTTACGTGTCGTGCAGCTGTATCGTGAGATCGCTTCAGCAACAGAAACCAGGTAAATACTTCGCCTCGCCCCGTGCAAAGCACGGGATCCCCACTAGTTAGCTAAAAAGGTTAGAATATTTTAGCTATTTACTCATGATTCACGAATAATTATAAAAATTAGGATTATCGCCGTCAAAACCCTATCAACTCTATCTTAGTTTTAAATGGTCTCTGAATTAAATTTTATATCTTTTAGACCACCAAAATAATAAAATCTATGCCATTTTGGAAGAAACGAAGGACCTCTCGGTAATCAAGCTGATATGAACGTTGACTAAAGAAAGTGTTCATCTTCAATGTCCACATAACGTCAACATGGCATCCATGTGGATTTTAAATTAAATATCTAAATATATTATTAATAGAAAAATGAAGCCACCGTCATCGATCACCACTACCAACCACCATCACCAATCACCACACAACACAAACCCACTCTTTGCAGAAATAAACTTGAACCCAGCCACTCCTGGATGTCTAGGCATATCGGGATTCAAGGTGTCATATTCATCCCAAACAAATGGAAAGTGATATTTCCACTTAAAATTTTGATTCATCCACATGATGTACAATACAGTTACATGTTAAATATGAATGTTTGAACAAACAAATATTAAAGTCAACAAAATGGTAGGTGAGGAAAATTGGAAAATATTCTTCACGCCTGACTTCAATTTGCACATTCACATGGCATTCTCATGCCTATAAATAAATGGTTTTTTGGTTGAGAACATGCACCAACAACAAGCAAAAATCAAGAGGAAACATTAGAAACTCTTATGAGCTAAAAATTCCAAAGAGATATATTATGAGGTATTTTTGTGCAGAGCCTTTATTTGGCAGCCAAAAATTTAAGTGATACAATATTGTGAATGATCATATTACAAGGACAGTTTAGGCCTTGTATGATTGTAATTTCTTTGGTGATAATAAAACTCTCTCTCTCGTTCGCCCGTGGACGTAGGTCGTGATCCCGTGACCGAACCACGTTAAATATTGTGTTCCGATTTTACATTTTCGTTTACCGTTTATTTCGGTAATTTTATTCCGCTCGTGTCACCGAAATCAAATATCAATTTGTTTGAAGTGCTTAACTCGTTTTGTTATATCCCAACAAACTGGTATCAGGGCTCCGGGTTTAAAGGAAGTCGTATCTCGCGTATGCTCTGTGGTTGCAGCTTAGTCTGATCTTCCACATCAGAAACGAGGTTTCGATTGGCCTTATAAAAAATATAAAATATTGTTTTTTGAGCTATGGCTGAAGATGGGAGAGTTAAGATCGACAAATTCGATGGTCACGATTTCGGTTTCTGGAAAATGCAAATCGAAGACTATCTCTATCAAAAAGGGTTACATGAACCTCTGTCTGAAGAGAAGCCTTTTTACATGAGGCCGGAGGATTGGGAATTGTTAGACCGGCAGGCTCTTGGTGTGGTGAGGTTGTCATTGGCAAAGAACGTTGCTTACAATATTGTCAATGTGAAGACAACTCATGGGTTGATCAAGGCGCTATCTGACATGTACGAGAAACCCTCGGCGTCGAATAAAGTTTTTCTGATCAGACAGCTGGTAAATTTGAAGATGATGAAGGGTAGTTCAGCAACTGATCATATAAATGAATTCAATTAAATATTGTCGAGGTTAATATCGGTTGATATTAAATTTGAAGATGAAGTTCAGGCATTGCTGCTACTATCATCTTTGCCTGAAAGTTGGTCCGGTACGGTTACAGCAGTCAGCAGTTCAATCGGAGGTGCTAAGCTGACGTTCGAAAGCATTCGAAATTTAATCCTTAGTGAGGATGTGCGCAGACGTAGTATCGGGGAATCTTCCAGTAGTCTTCTAAGCACTGAAGGCAGGGGAAGGAAGTCCAACAGAGGAGGCGGTGGTAGAGGAAGATCAAAGTCGAGAAAGAGAGGTCAGTCAAAGAACAGGTCGGATATTACCTGTTGGAACTACAAGGAGAAAGGTCACTTCAGAAATCAGTGCCCAAAGCCTTCGGCAGACAAAGGAAAGAAGGAAGTCAATATGGCAGTAGATTCTGAAGATGATGCGCTCATTTGCTGTGTTGAAAACTCAAAAGAATCCTGGATCATGGATTCTGGTGCGTCGTTCCATGCTAGTCATTCCAGAGAAGTAATGCAGAATTTTCGGCAGTACAAAGGAAAGGTCAGACTAGCAGACAACAAGAGCCTGGATATTACAGGTGTTGGGGATGTGGTCCTCAAGACAACTTTAGGTACAAATTGGACTTTGAAGAATGTCAAGTTCATTCCTGACTTGAAGAGGATGTTAATATCCGTGGGGCAGCTTGATGATGAAGGTCACCATGTTACATTTGGTGATCATCAGTGGAAGGTGACAAAAGGGAATTTAGTTGTTGCTAGAGGACAGAAGCGGGGTACACTTTATATGGTGGAAGTTTCTGATGCCGAAGCACACGCTGTTGAAGAAGTTGGGGCATCTACTCTATGGCCCCAAAGACTTGGGCATATGAGTGAGAAGGGAATGAAGATGCTAGTTTCCAAAGGAAGAATACCAGAGTTGAAGACTGTGAAAGTCGATTTCTGTGAGCCATGTGTTCTTGGCAAACAGAAGAAAGTTACTTTCAAGAAGGTTGGTCATCAGCCCAAGTCCGGGAAATTGGAGCTAGTTCATTCAGATGTCTACGGTCCCACTTCAGTTTCTTCAGTGGGAGGATCCCGATACTATGTCACGTTCATAGACGATTGCACAAGGAAGGTTTGGGTTTATTTCTTGAAGCATAAGTCTGAAGTTTTCAGCACTTTCAAGAAATGGAAGGCTTCTGTGGAAAATGAAACAGACTTGAAGATCAAGTGTTTCAGATCAGATAATGGGGGCGAATACAGTAACAAAGAATTTGTTGATTACTGTGCTGACCAGGGAATCAGAATGCAGAAGACGGTTCCAGAGACACCTCAGCAGAATGGAGTAGCTGAGAGGATGAACCGTACATTGAACGAAAGGGCTAAAAGCATGAGACTGCATGCAGGTTTACCCAAGATGTTCTGGGCAGATGCGGTTAACATAGCAGCGTATTTAATCAACAGAGGACCCTCAGTCCCCATAGGGTTCAAGATTCCAGAAGAGGAATGGCTAGGTCGTGATATTTCTCTCAAACACTTGAAGGTTTTCGGTTGTGTCTCTTATGTCAAAGTTAAAGACTCGGAGAGAGACAAGCTAGAGGCAAAAGCAAGGAAATGCACTTTTATAGGCTATGGGTTGGATGACATGGGGTACCGCTTCTGGGATAACCAAAATAAAAAGGTTATCAGAAGCCGGGATGTGGTGTTCAACGAGAACGTCCTATATAAAGATGAACTTACAGAGAGCTCAGGCAGAAATAAGCAACCAGAGAAAACAGAAAGTCAAGTCGAGTTTGAAGAAATCTCTGAAGATGACGTTGTGAAACCTATCAGTACTCCAGAGATAGGTGAAAGTTCAGGAAGCAGTGGGAGCTCTGATATATATGGAGATAGTGGGAGCACAGATGACAATAGTTCTGAAGACGGGGTTGCAGATGATGCAGAGACCTCAACTCCTACTATTCGTAGATCCACTAGAGTACGAAGACCTCCAGTCAGGTATTCTCCTTCAGCAAATTACTTGTTGTTGACTGAGAATGGTGAACCTGAGTCCTATCCAGAGGCCTTAAGGATGAAAGATTCCATACAGTGGAAGAAGGCTATGGAAGACGAATTGAGCTCACTTGACAAGAACCAGACCTGGTCCTTGGTCAAGCTCCCAGCAGGGAAGAAAGCACTGCAGAACAAATGGGTGTTCCGGGTAAAGGATGAGATCGATGGCAGTAAAAGATACAAGGCACGATTGGTGGTCAAAGGGTTCCAACAGAAACGAGGGGTCGATTATAATGAGATCTTTTCCCCAGTTGTGAAGATGACTACAATCAGGATGGTCTTGGGAATTGTAGCCTCTGAAGATCTCCATCTAGAACAGCTAGATGTGAAAACAACTTTTCTCCATGGCGACCTGGAAGAAGACATCTACATGGTACAACCAGAAGGTTTTCCTACAGTAGGTAAGGAAAATCTGGTGTGTAAACTGAAGAAAAGTCTGTATGGTTTGAAGCAAGCTCCAAGACAGTGGTACTTGAAGTTTGATAGCTTCATGCAGAGGAGTGGGTATCACAGATGTGAGATGGATCACTGTTGCTCCTTGAAGAAATTCAACTCCTCTTACATCATCCTGTTATTATATGTTGATGACATGTTGATAGCTGGATCCGACATGCAGGAGATCAACAAGCTTAAGAAGCAGTTGTCCAGAGAGTTCGAGATGAAGGACTTAGGGGCTGCTAAGCAGATATTGGGCATGAGCATAGCCAGGAACAGAGTTACCGGTACATTAAAACTTTCTCAAACCAAGTACATCAAGAAAGTTTTAGAAAAGTTCAGCATGGCATATGCCAAGGCCAGAAGTACACCTTTGGGAAGTCAGTTAAAACTCTCAAAGAAGCAATCCCCAAAGATGGAAGAAGACAAAGAACAGATGGCTAAAGTTCCTTATGCATCTGCAGTTGGTAGTTTGATGTATGCAATAGTATGCACCAGACCAGATATTGCTCATGCAGTGGGAGTAGTGAGCAGGTTCATGTCAAATCCAGGAAAAGAGCATTGGGAAGGAGTAAAGTGGCTGTTACGCTACTTGAAAGGAACAGCTGAGATTGCCCTATGTTTCAGGAGAAATGGGGTAGTCTTAGAAGGGTTTGCCGATGCAGATTTGGGTGGATGTGTGGATTCGGGTAAGAGCACAACAGGTTATGTGTTCACAATCAGAGGTACGGCAATCAGTTGGATGTCTAGGTTACAGAAGAGTGTTGCTCTTTCAACCACAGAAGCAGAGTATATGGCTATTAAAGAAGCAGCCAAGGAGCTTATATGGTTGAAGAACTTCCTATCAGAACTTGGAATGCAACAGGAGGATTGTGTACTGCATTGTGACAACCAGAGTGCAGTTCACCTAGCAAAGAATCCGGTGTTTCACAATAGAACGAAACACATTCAGATGAGGTACCATTTCATTCGAGAGTTAATCAATAATGGAACTCTGAATCTGAAGAAAATCCTTGGAACGAAGAATCCAGCAGATATGTTCACTAAGGTGGTTACCACAGACAAGTTGAAGTTTTGCATGACTTCAACTGGCCTTTCAGAAGTTTGAGGAAAGGGGCATAAACGAGAGAGTGTGTGTGTTTAATGACCGTTGTAAAATTTGGATGGCAGAGCAAGAGTAAGTTGTTCAAGCATTCAAGTGGGAGATTGTTAAATATGAATGTTTGAACAAACAAATATTAAAGTCAACAAAATGGTAGGTGAGGAAAATTGGAAAATATTCTTCACGCCTGACTTCAATTTACACATTCACATGGCATTCTCATGCGTATAAATACATGGTTTTTTGGTTGAGAACATGCACCAACAACAAGCAAAAATCAAGAGGAAACATTAGAAACTCTTGTGAGCTAAAAATTCCAAAGAGATATATTGTGAGGTATTTTTGTGCAGAGCCTTTATTTGGCAGCCAAAAATTTAAGTGATACAATATTGTGAATGATCAGATTACAAGGGCAGTTTAGGCCTTGTATGATTGTAATTTCTTTGGTGATAATAAAACTCTCTCTCTCGTTCGCCCGTGGACGTAGGTCGTGATCCCGTGACCGAACCACGTTAAATATTGTGTTCCGATTTTACATTTTCGTTTACCGTTTATTTCGGTAATTTTATTCCGCTCGTGTCACCGAAATCAAATATCGATTTGTTTGAAGTGCTTAACTCGTTTTGTTATATCCCAACATTACAGCTATCGTACAAGTCAATAAAGCATATATTTCATATGGATGAATAAATTTCGTAAGTGGAAATATCAATTCTCCAAACAAATACCCTATTCCCAGTTCTTCCATAACAAACATGTACAACTGGTACCACAAAACACTAAAACCGAATAACCAAACCAAACCAAATGTCATTATTTTGTTTCTGATCAATTTCCTTTGGTTAACCGAATAAGGATGATCTTATTTGATTTGATTAAATTTTTATTAGTTTCATCATTACATATACCGAATAAGAATTGCAATAAAAAAATGTTACTATATTAAAAAATGTCAAATGAAACTTATAAATTTTCAATTACGAACATTAGAAATTCTCTACAGTGTGAACAATGAAAGTTTTGAGATTGAAAAATATGATATGATGGATAGAATAAATTAAGAAAATATATTTTCCCTGTAAAACATGGCTAATTTGACGATTGAACTATTGAATCCACGTAACTTGATGAAATTTCCTTCATTTTCTTTATCATTCATCGCTTTCAACTTTACGTTCATTAACGTTACAACCTAAAATCAAATTAAGTTAAAAATCGATACCTACTACCTCCCAAAATTTAAACACAATATTTCAATAGAACATCCTAAGATCAAGGGGTATGGTAACCATTCACCCCAAGGGATTTGAGTGTCACGTAGGCGTCACCTCACTTTCCCCTCACTAATATTTCACTACTTAAATTCATAAAAATGGTATACCTTTACTATCACTCACTTTTTTTTAATTAAAGAATTCTTTCAAAATAAATAAAACTAAATTTACCAAATAACCTTTAAATAAAAACACTTAAACATTACACACTTAAAATTCGTACACGATAATTAAAATATTAGAAACGGGTAAATAAAACCTAAACACGATAATTAAATTCCTAGAAACAGAAAATTAAAACCTAAAAACGACAATTAAATTCTTCGATACCTAAGTGAAATTTTTACAACATTCCACGCGTCGATGTGCGTAAAGTCTGTGTTGTGTGATACATGATACTGTTGTAGCTCTTGTCCGACAATCTCATCGTCGGTTGTCCCGGGTTATCGATTCGCCGATAGGTGTAAGTAAATTTGGTTAAATTTACTCAGTTTTACCGACAAATTCCTCCATTGTTGTGAAGCTGATGTCTACCCCGATAATGTATTATGCCCAATATATCGTGAAACAATTCCTCCATACGTTCCCAGAATAGATTGTTGTTTTCTAGTTGGACCTCTTCATTGATGGTGAGTAGGCGGTTGCCAAAGCTGCTTATTCACGTTGAGTCCACCCCCAATGAATATTTCCATTTCCGTTGCCAGTCATTTTCTTAAAAAAAAATTATCTTGTTTTTTATTGTATATGAAGTTGAGAAAAAAAATGAATGATTTTTAAATGGGGTAGAAAGGGTATTTATAGTTGGGTAAATTTAAAAAAAAATAAATTATTTTATTAAAAAAGCCGTTGTTTAGCCGTTGGGGGGAGACTAATTTGCAAAACTGATCAAAGTGTAGGGGTATATATGAAAATATGGAAGGGTATCATGCATGGGATTGGAACACCATAGTTAAGGCTTCACCGCAAGCACCTACCCAACTGGAGTGGTATACCAGCACGTTGTTTGCCTTCCACCTTGGACATCGCACCCTTGGTGCTCATTGTAAGAACCCGCGAAAAAGTCAACAAGGGTAAAACCGTCTTTTGTCATGTTGTACGACTATTATATGTAATAATATGTATTTGTAAAATAATATAATGGGAAATAAAAGTTTATGTGAAATTTGGAGTTTTTACGGAGTGAATAGTGAACTTTGACCAAAAAGGGCAAAATGGTCATTTGACATGAAAATAACCAAAAATGTTAATAAAATGTCAAGTTGGAAGTTAATGGGACATTTTTGCAAGAATTTGGGTCTTAGGACCATTTTTGTAAAGAAAATGGAAATTTAGGACTAAAATGTAATTATTTTATAAAATTAAAATTATAAATAAGAGAGTTAATTAACTCTCAATCTCCAGAACATTTTAGAAGAATCAGGAGAGAACGAGAGAGAGCTAGAGAGAACGAGAGGAAGAAGAAGAAGGTCAAGGAATTTGCCAAGAATCAAGAACAAAAGCTTAGGAATTAGTAATTCCAAGCTCCAAGAGGTAACCATCTAGCCCTTGAACTCAAATTCTTGAACGGGAAATCAATCCCAACTTCTGATTTTCCAGAAATCATGAGTTTAGTGGGATTATCTTGCTCAAAATCATCAATTCAACATGTTCTAGCTATAGAATGTGTTGAAAATCAAGAAATGGTAATTTTGACCAAGAACCCTAAAAACGGGTTTTGCAAGATCAAAGTTGATTTTTATGGTTTTGTTAGGTCCAAATGATCACTTGGGATGTATTAAGACACTCCTAAGTGGTTAATTTCAAAAAGATGGATTTTTGGTGCAAAATATCAAAAACGGGTTTTTGTAGAAATGGAATTGGAATCAGTGATTCCATGGCTTAAAACCTGATGTAAAGCAAGGGTTTTAGTCATGGAATGATAGTAAAACGATTAAGATATGTATTAAGTGCTTAATAGGTCAAAATAGAGGTCTGCAGCTCAAAAATCGCACTGAAAATTGAGTCTGCAGACTAGGCACGAGTCGTGCCATTTTTACACTAGCTAGAGCACAAGTCGTGCTCACTGTAGAATCAAGAAATAGCCATGTACTTTAGGCACGAGTCGTGCCAACCCCAGTACAAAAAGAGCCCGAGTCGTGCTCTTACTGGGCAGGCTCCTGTCCAATTTTTGAGTTTTGAAATCAATGCTAGGCGTATCCGTTTGGTCTGTAATTCGTACCATAGCCTTAAAATGGTACGAAAACATGTAAGAAACTTTCAAATTTGCAAACCGACCTTGCGGAAAAATCACTGTAGCGGCAGTGGCCAATTAACAAGTTTTGTAAAAACTTGATTTTTGAGATTTGAGCTAGACTTTTCCAAATAACTCCAAATTTGAAATACAAGTCTAATATAGTATAAAATTTCATGGAAAAGTGTTGAAACTGAAATACGACCCCTCGGGAATACTGTAGCAAAATACGCGTATTTCGGAGAAAGTTATAAAACGAGTTTATTAATGGTTATACATTTGTTATAACCTAGAGCTGAGACGTATGAGACCTTAGAACAGTAAAGTCAGTTATAGTATGTATTTATTGAGTATTTATATACAATACTTGTATAGGTGGTGCTTCAAACGTGGTTGAGCACGAAAAAGGGAAAGGAATACGAGAAGCCTAGAGACTTGTAGCAACGTCAAGGTGAGTATATGAGGATTTCTATAGTATATAGTAAAGTTATGATTTTCAGAAAGTAAGATTTTCAGTTATTTAAAATGTTGACGTTTGGAAACAGTTTTGAAAGTAGCTCTATATATATATATATGAGCTAAGTGTTTTAAACAGATTTTAAAGAAGTTTAGTTATAAATTTATTTTGAAAGAAGCTTCACAAGTGAGATAAAGATGTTGAAGCTAGTTTGAAAGTATTTTGATTATAAGTTAAAAAGAAGTTTATGAGTTTGAGTTTAAAATAAATTGTGTTCCACTTTGACCAATTCAAGAAGCAAAGTAAAGAAAGTAACGAGATAAGAAGTAAGAGCTAGTTGAGTAAGAGCTAGTTGTCCGGACTAGGGTCACCCACATAATCGGGAGATCAGAAGACACTACTGGGATGGTACCTCCCGTCGCGAAGTAGTTGTCTAGCTTAGTATACCCTTGTGCTTGAATCCGTTCCAAGTTACAAAGGGGAGACAGAATGAGCAAACCTAGCGGATGGATCTGTTCTGTCCCGCAAGGTGAGCTAGTAGAATGAATTAAAATAAATTAATTCATGAGTTTTAGTTGGTCACAAGTAAAAGAGAAAGAAAGTATTTTTGAATAGAGAAAGTATTTTAAAAGAAAGAAAATTGTTTTAAATAAAGAAAGCAGTTTTAAGAAAAGAAGTAATTTTGTGAAAAATGTTTGTATGTTTTAATGATATACCAGAAAAGAGATTTGAGATATGTTATGAAAAATATGTTCTTGTAGTTTATTTATTTATAAATCAAGTTTGAGCAGAAAAGTTTTGGAAAAGTTTTGGGTCTAAAACCCATATTACTCACGAGACTTTATGTCTCACGTACTACTTGTTTTTAAATGCTATGTACTTAGGTGAGTGGAGCAGGAGCTAGGTTACTTATTGTTCCTTGAAGCTGGGACTGCGTAAATTACAGATAAGTTTAAATTATGGTTTCTGTATTGAGTCTGTAATACCCTTTCAGTATAGAACTTGTAAAAAAAAAATTAGTGACTTTTAGTAATCACATGTTCTAAAATGTTTTGAATTCAAATTTATGAAAATATGGTTTGAGAAAGGGGTGTTACAGTTTTGGTATCAGAGCCATAGTTTAAGCGAACTAGGTGTCAGTACTTGAACCTAGACTTAAACTATGTAGGAGTTAAGTAGAATACACACTTGAGTATGATGTAGAAAGTAAGTAGAGATAGAAGTAAATTCATAACAGTAGGAAAATGAATCCTGGTGGTAAACTGGAAGCAAATGTGTATTGGTGGTTATAATAATATGGGCCCGTACTATTCTAATCATAGGATATACATTTGAGTCTGGTGGAACCACACAGGAATTATGTGAAGCTGTAAGAGGATAAGTGTAGAGGTTTGAGGGGTATAGATTCAATATACCTATGGAAGAAAATCCAGTATAACTGGAAATACTAAAGTATAAAAAGAAAAAGTGTTAAAGATAAAGTAACACATACGAAGTATGTAGTGGGGAAAACCCCATACCTTATATGAAGCAGTATAAAGTATATGTAATGACGAAGAAAAATGCAAAATTTGTGGTTATGATAACCAACGTATAATATGAGAAATAACGTAAAGTAAGACAGGGATTAGTAAAAGAGACATGGCCAGAATGTATAAATGTATGGAAAATGTTAATAGAAGTACTGAAGTATATAGTACAGCTATACAAGAAAGAGTATAACTGAAATTTTCTATTGTTTAACGGAAACGAAGTATGAGATAAAAATAAGAGTAATGTCACAACAGTGACCAAAGAAGGAAATATTAGAAAAGAATGTGAGTACAGATATATGAATTAAATTCATATAAGAAAGAAGAATGGAAACATATAAGTAAAAAAAAAAAAACTTGAAGGTAATGTGACTAATAAAAGATATCTAATAATTGAAGCAAATAACTAAGTCTGAAATATATTATAGCGAGTAAAAAAAATCGTTAAAGACAATGAGCAAGTTGCATTGTTATAATGCAAGAGAATGAGTTGAGAAATAGAGATTAAATGCCTAACCACGTGTTGGGCGAACAGTTAAAGATAAGACAGACAGTAATGATAATGAGAAGAATGTAAAGACAGTTATCCAAGAAATGGTCATTTGAAATCAGATTTAGTGACCATATAAATATGAATTAAGAACGAAAATAAAGAGACAGGAAGATACTACCTCTAAGCGGAAGTAACGGGTAAAAGTAGCCAAGGATTTAAAAAAAAATAGTCAGTATATGACTAGTAACTATAAAAAAAAATGTATAGCGTGTATCACTTTAAGATACATAAAAGTAAAGAGAGTAAAGAAATGAAGCTTAAATGAAAGAACAGTGTAATGTGTTGGGCATATAGCCTTATGATACATAGGGAGAAATGGTAAAAAGAATAATAAAAGAAATTTTGAGTATCAAACCTAAAATGTAAGAGACATAGAGATTGAATGTCTATAAAAAAATATGGAAGTAATCTATATGAATTTGAAAGTAATGTATGTTTAATAAGTATAACGAGATAAAACAAGAAATTATTGAGTCGGAAATGCCAATCTTTATTGAAATACGGTTATAATGCAGTCAGAATAAAAAAAAGAGAAGTAAAAGTTATTTTAGGGCATTAGCCATAGCAAGTAAAAAGTAAACAAGAGATAGAATGCTAAACTAAGCAATAGTATGAGAAATAAGAAGTACAAGAAAATATTAAAACATAAGTAATAAGATGAGAAAGGTACATGGGGTACCTAAAAAGATAAGAAGTGTACTCATAAGAGTACAGTAAGAAAGCTGAGAAATGAAATGGACAAGATTATATTAGAAAGTATAATGAGTAAAAGAGATTGAAATCTCCTAAATTATAAAAAAAAGAAAGAAAGAAATATTCAGATTGTTAATATGTCGAAAGGTGAAAATGATATAAGTAAAGAGTGATACAATACATGTATTTATAAAAGTAATACATGTAAGTAACAAGATGATAAGAGAATGTATGAAAACTAGTAGTAAAGACAAAGAAAACCTTAATAGAAATTATAGCAATATCTTTGATATAAAAGGTTTTACTTATAAAAAAAATAGAAAATTCTTCGAGAATTAAAGATGAAAGATAAGACAAAAGAAGCAAGAACAACGATTGACTTTTGAAGAGTCAATTCTTCGAGTATATATAGATATAAGAAGTTATAAAACCTCTAAAGGAATTGTATAAAGATAATATGAGATTTAAGTCTAACGACAAGAAAGAAGTAATTAGAAATATAGATTGACGGTTGGAAAGTCAATTTTCTATAATAAAGTATGAAGTGATAGAGCTTCTAAAATAAGAAAGAGAAAGTAAATTTAAAATATGAAATTTACTCTAGTAAGAAGAATAAGTAAAAGCTTTAATTATATCAAAAGAGAAGTCGAGTAATGCGTCTGTCATTATATTACCAGATGGGACAGAAGATTTTGAAGTATACAGTAATGCCTCACATAGAGGGCTTACCTGTGTGTAGATGCAAAAGAGTAAGAGTATAGTATATGTTCCCAGATAGCTGAAAACCATAGAAATAAAGTATATTACCTATGATATAGAGCTAGCAGTGATTGTATTTGCCTTAAAAATTAGGAGGCATTACCTGTATGGAGTAAAGCGCAAGTTATTCACTGATCACAAGAGTTTGCAGTATGTGTTCACTCAAATAAAGTTGAACATAAGACAGAAAAGATAGTTAGAGTTGATCAGTGATTATGTTTGCGAGATTTTATACCATTCAGGCAAGCAAATGTAGCAGCAGATGTATTGAGTAGAAAAGTTCCAGAGAAAAGAATTAATGCAAGATTGATGTGTATAGAGCTAGTGTCCAGTATTATAGAATAGATTAAAGCAGTCCAACAAAAATGTTGGAAAAAAAAAGCATAGACTTGAATAATAAGAAACGAGGAAGATATGCAGTTTGAGATAAGTAGACAAGAGCTAAAGACTTTAGAACCCGCACTTGAGTGCCGAAAGCAGGAGGTCTGAGAAAGCTGATTTTAGAAGTGTCACATAAGTCAAAGTATTCCATATCGTCCAGGGGGTACCAAGACTTATCAATATCTGAGAAGACACTATTGGTGTCCTGTAATGAAGAAGAGGATAGTTAGGTACATCTCCAAGTGTGTCATTTGTGCACAAGTTAAGGCGGAACAACAAGTCCCGCATGGAGGTGCTCAGTCATTGCACATTCCAGCCGAAAAGTGGGAAGACGTAACCATGGACTTTATTGTCAGGTTACCGAGAACGAGAAGAGGTTATGATAGTATATGGGTCATAGTGGATCGGTTGACCAAGAGTGCACTATTTCTAGCCATAAAAGAAACTACTCCATTGAAGCAGTTAGACCAGTTGTATATAGATGAAGTGTTAAGAAGATGTGGTGCACCGTTGTCCATCGTGACAGACAGAGACCCTAGATTTACCTCTAACTTTTGGAGTGCGTTACAAGAGAAAATGGGGACGAGAATTCAGCTAAGTACAGCGTATCGTCCACAAACGGATGGTCAGAGTGAACGAACGATCCAGACATTAGAAGATATGCTACAGTCATGCGTGATGGAATTTGGAGGTAGTTGGGATGAACATCTACCATTAGTGGAGTTGCATACAACAACAGTTACCATTCTAGCATTAAAGTGCCACCTTTTGAGGCATTAT
This sequence comes from Cichorium intybus, assembly GCA_023525715.1. Classification (NCBI taxonomy): domain Eukaryota; kingdom Viridiplantae; phylum Streptophyta; class Magnoliopsida; order Asterales; family Asteraceae; genus Cichorium; species Cichorium intybus. Next base: position 52,140,385 of record CM042012.1, on the reverse strand, counting down.
ATGGTAGAAAGTGTAGAACTCCTTTATGTTGGTTGGAGGCTGGTGAGACTAAACTTACGGGACCAGAGATTGCTAGAGTAACTAATGAAAAGATTGGAGTGATTCAAGCCAACATGAAAGCAGCACAAGATCGGCAAAAGAGTTACTCAAATTTAAAGAAGGGACCGTATGACTTGCAAGAAGGAGATTTGGTGATGATAAAAGTATCGCCATGGAAAGAACTGCTCAGATTTGGCAAGAGAGGAAAGTTGAGTCCAATATACATTGGACCTTTCAGAATCCTGAAGAGAGTTGGGTTACAGACGTTCAAGATAGAGTTACCACCCGAACTCAGTGGAATACATGATACCTTTCATGTATGCTACTTGAAAAAGTATTTTGGTAAAGAAGAATTAGTAATACCGTATACCAACTTAAGGGTGGAGACTCCTAGCAAACTGATTGAGGAAACCGAAGCCATCCTAGAAATGCAGACTAAGAAGCTAAGGAACAAGGAGATTGACCTTGAACTAGTCAACTAGAAGCACCCGTTAGGGTCAAACCTAACTTGGGAGATGCTAGGAGAGATGAAGAGAAGATATCCGAATTTCGCAAATTACGAAAAGATTCCGAGGACGGAATCCGCTTAAGGAGGGGTGACTGTAAGAACCCGCGAAAAATTCAACAAGGGTAAAACCGTCTTTTGTCATGTTGTACGACTATTATATGTAATAATATGTATTTGTAAAATAATATAATGGGAAATAAAAGTTTATGTGAAATTTGGAGTTTTTACGGAGTGAATAGTGAACTTTGACCAAAAAGGGCAAAATGGTCATTTGACATGAAAATAACCAAAAATGTTAAGAAAATGTCAAGTTGGAAGTTAATGGGACATTTTTGCAAGAATTTGGGTCTTAGGACCATTTTTGTAAAGAAAATGGAAATTTAGGACTAAAATGTAATTATTTTATAAAATTAAAATTATAAATAAGAGAGTTAATTAACTCTCAATCTCCAGAACATTTTAGAAGAATCAGGAGAGAACGAGAGAGAGCTAGAGAGAACGAGAGGAAGAAGAAGAAGGTCAAGGAATTTGCCAAGAATCAAGAACAAAAGCTTAGGAATTAGTAATTCCAAGCTCCAAGAGGTAACCATCTAGCCCTTGAACTCAAATTCTTGAACGGGAAATCAATCCCAACTTCTGATTTTCCAGAAATCATGAGTTTAGTGGGATTATCTTGCTCAAAATCATCAATTCAACATGTTCTAGCTATAGAATGTGTTGAAAATCAAGAAATGGTAATTTTGACCAAGAACCCTAAAAACGGGTTTTGCAAGATCAAAGTTGATTTTTATGGTTTTGTTAGGTCCAAATGATCACTTGGGATGTATTAAGACACTCCTAAGTGGTTAATTTCAAAAAGATGGATTTTTGGTGCAAAATATCAAAAACGGGTTTTTGTAGAAATGGAATTGGAATCAGTGATTCCATGGCTTAAAACCTGATGTAAAGCAAAGGTTTTAGTCATGGAATGATAGTAAAACGATTAAGATATGTATTAAGTGCTTAATAGGTCAAAATAGAGGTCTGCAGCTCAAAAATCGCACTGAAAATTGAGTCTGTAGACTAGGCACGAGTCGTGCCATTTTTACACTAGCTAGAGCACGAGTCGTGCTCACTGTAGAATCAAGAAATAGCCATGTACTTTAGGCACGAGTCGTGCCAACCCCAGTACAAAAAGAGCACGAGTCGTGCTCTTACGATTAAGATATGTATTAAGTGCTTAATAGGTCAAAATAGAGGTCTGCAGCTCAAAAATCGTACTGAAAATTGAGTCTGCAGACTAGGCACGAGTCGTGCCATTTTTACACTAGCTAGAGCACGAGTCGTGCTCACTGTAGAATCAAGAAATAGCCATGTACTTTAGGCACGAGTCGTGCCAACCCCAGTACAAAAAGAGCACGAGTCGTGCTCTTACTGGGCAGGCTCCTGTCCAATTTTTGAGTTTTCAAATCAATGCTAGGCGTATCCGTTTGGTCTGTAATTCATACCATAGCCTTAAAATGGTATGAAAACATGTAAGAAACCTTCAAATTTGCAAACCGACCTTGCGGAAAAATCACTGTAGCGGCAGTGGCCAATTAACAAGTTTTGTAAAAACTTGATTTTTGAGATTTGAGCTAGACTTGTCCAAATAACTCCAAATTTGAAATACAAGTCTAATATAGTATAAAATTTCATGGAAAATTGTTGAAACTGAAATACGACCCCTCGGGAATACTGTAGCAAAATACGCGTATTTCGGAGAAAGTTATAAAACGAGTTTATTAATGGTTATACATTTGTTATAACCTAGAGCTGAGACGTATGAGACCTTAGAACAGTAAAGTCAGTTATAGTATGTATTTATTGAGTATTTATATACAATACTTGTATAGGTGGTGCTTCAAATGTGGTTGAGCACGAAAAAGGGAAAGGAATACGAGAAGCCTAGAGACTTGTAGCAACGTCAAGGTGAGTATATGAGGATTTCTATAGTACATAGTAAAGTTATGATTTTCAGAAAGTAAGATTTTCAGTTATTTAAAATGTTGACGTTTGGAAACAGTTTTGAAAGTAGCTCTTTATATATATGAGCTAAGTGTTTTAAACAGATTTTAAAGAAGTTTAGTTATAAATTTATTTTGAAAGAAGCTTCACAAGTGAGATAAAGATGTTGAAGCTAGTTTGAAAGTATTTTGATTATAAGTTAAAAAGAAGTTTATGAGTTTGAGTTTAAAATAAATTGTGTTCCACTTTGACCAATTCAATAAGCAAAGTAAAGAAAGTAACGATATAAGAAGTAAGAGCTAGTTGAGTAAGAGCTAGTTGTCCGGACTAGGGTCACCCACATAATCGGGAGATCAGAAGACACTACTGGGATGGTACCTCCCGTCGCGAAGTAGTTGTCTAGCTTAGTATACCCTTGTGCTTGAATCCGTTCCAAGTTACAAAGGGGAGACAGAATGAGCAAACCTAGCGGATGGATCTGTTCTGTCCCGCAAGGTGAGCTAGTAGAATGAATTAAAATAAATTAATTCATGAGTTTTAGTTGGTCACAAGTAAAAGAGAAAGAAAGTATTTTTGAATAGAGAAAGTATTTTAAAAGAAAGAAAACTGTTTTAAATAAAGAAAGCAGTTTTAAGAAAAGAAGTAATTTTGTGAAAAATGTTTGTAAGTTTTAATGATATACCAGAAAAGAGATTTGAGATATGTTATGAAAAATATGTTCTTGTAGTTTATTTATTTATAAATCAAGTTTGAGCAGAAAAGTTTTGGAAAAGTTTTGGGTCTAAAACCTATATTACTCACGAGACTTTATGTCTCACGTACTACTTGTTTTTAAATGTTATGTACTTAGGTGAGTGGAGCAGGAGCTAGGTTACTTATTGTGCCTTGAAGCTGGGACTGCGTAAATTACAGATAAGTTTAAATTATGGTTTATGTATTGAGTCTGTAATACCCTTTCAGTATAGAACTTGTAAAAAAAAAATAAAAATTAGTGACTTTTAGTAATCACATGTTCTAAAATGTTTTGAATTCAAATTTATGAAAATATGGTTTGAGAAAGGGGTGTTACACTCATGGTACCGATAGGTCTAACTATGACCACACCAATACATCTATTAATTGTTGCATACAAAGAAGCTTTTTAAAATATGATGATTTATGACTATAATTTTGTTATTTTGATCGATATTTATTTATTACTTAAAGTTCCTTCCTAATTCCTCGTATCAATTAGATCTTATTTGAAAATAATGTTTTAGAATTTCTTAATGTTACTTCTTCCTGGTTAAACTTTTTTATAATCAACCCGTATAATATATATATATATATATATATATATATATATATATATATATATATATATATATATATATATATATATATATATATATATATATATATATATATATATATATATATATATATAGGTTTTGTTGGTGATTTGTGAAATTACCAATATGTATTTAAGTGTAATTGATTAATTTTGTTGACCAAATGTGATCTTGACAAACATTAAACAAGTAAGGAATGTGTGGAGTACACACTTGTTTGAATTTGATCAAGATACAAAGCAAAAACTGTTATTTTTGGAAAATTAGCTTGACACGGGCCGTGTCAGGATAACACGGGCCGTGTCAGGATTACAGAAGCAATTTTGCAATATTACACGGGCCGTGTCAGGATAACACGGGCCGTGTAAACGCCAGCAGTTTGGACAGAAGCAATTTTGCAATATAACACGGGCCGTGTCAGGATAACACGGGCCGTGTTACGCACGCAGTGACAGTTTTTGACCGGTTTTATAGCCGTTTTTGGTCATTTTTCAGGGTACGAAAAACACATCTTTTCTCTCATTCTCTGGTCTAGAACAACCTTTGAAGATTATCCAATCAAAGATTTGATAGTACCATCAAAATACTTTGATTTGAAAGTGATTTACACGATTTTCAAAGGATCCAAGCCATTGTTCATCCCCATTTCTAACAAAAATCAAAGTATTTTCTGCAACAATGGCAAATGAAACTTCTGTGAAAGATATGACAAGCAAATTTGACAAGTTAACCAAGTTTGAAGGCCAAGATTTCAACCAAGTTTGAAGGCCAAGATTTCAGGAGATGGCAAAAGAAGATACACTTTCTTCTCACAACCCTCAAAGTGGTGTATGTTCTAAGTACTCCCATGCCTGAAGTTGTTGAAGATGAACCCCTGGAGGCAACAAGAAGAAGATCAAAGTGGGAAAACGATGATTACATCTGTCGTGGTCACATTCTCAATGGTATGTCTGATTCTCTGTTTGATGTTTATCAAAATGTTGAATTTGCAAAAGAACTATGGGATTCGTTGGAATCCAAGTACATGGCTGAAGATGCTTCTAGTAAGAAGTTTCTTGTAAGCAATTTCATGGGATACAAAATGATTGATTCCAGGCCTGTGATGGAACAATACCATGAAATGTTAAGGATTTTGGGACAATTTGCTCAACACAATTTGAAGATGGATGAAGCCATTTCTGTGGCTGTCATCATTGACAAATTGCCCCCATCCTAGAAAGATTTTAAACACACTTTAAAACACAAGAAGGAAGAGTTGACTTTGGTTCAACTTGGAAGCCATTTACGGATTGAGGAGTCTTTAAAGACTCAAGAACTCGATAATAATCCTAAAGGCAAGAACCAAATTAGTTCTTCTTCTGTGAACATGGTGGAAGGAGAGGGATCTAAGAATTCCAATAAGTTTAAAGGTAAAAGGAAGTTTAAAGGGAAAGATGACAAGTCTTCAAACAAAAAGGCTAAGTTGGATTGTTGGGGTTGTAACAAACTGGGTCATCTCAAGAAAGATTGTCACCTCCGTAAGGTGAACAAGGACAAGGATGTGGGTCCAAGTGGATCTAAGGATCCGGACAAGCAACAAGGTCAGAAATCTGATTTTATTCAAAATCTTAAATATGTGAAAAATTATGTTTCTGTGATTTCTGAAGCATTCTATGTGCACGATGATGATGTTGCATGGTGGGTTGATTCGGGTGCAACAAGTCATGTTTGCAAGGATCTTCGTTGGTTTAAAGACTATCAACCAATTGAAGATGAACCTGTTGTAAAGATGGGAAATGTTGCTACCGAACCAATCAAGGGACTAGGATCTATTTTACTTAACTTTACTTCTGGCAAATGTTTATCTTTAGACAATGTAGTGTATGTACCGGGGATTTGAAAGAACCTCTTATCTGAAATTGTATTAAGTAAGTGTGGTTATAAACAAGTATTAGAAAGTGACAAGTATGTCTTGTCAAGACATGGTACTTTTGTGGGATTTGGATATGTATGTAATGGTATAATTAGGCTTAATCTTAATTATCCTTCTTATGATAATTCGATTTGTATGGCTTCAACTAGTACTAGCAATAGTTTGAATAAATCACAATTATGGCATGCTAGACTAGGACATATTCATTACAAGAGATTAAAAGACATGTCTAAAATAAGTATGATTCATGCTTTTGATATGAATATTGAGAAATGTAAAACTTGTATGTTGACTAAAATCACTAGAAAACCTTTCAAAGATGTTGTTAGGGAAAGCAAGGTGTTGGAACTCATACATAGTGACTTGTGTGATTTCCATGCAACACCTTCCCTAGGAAACAAAAAGTACGTTGTTACTTTTATTGATGATGCATCTAGATATTGTTATGTTTATTTGTTGCATTCTAAAGATGAAGCTCTTGATAAATTTAAAATTTATAAACAACAAGTAGAGCTACATAAGAATGAGTTAATATAGGTTTTGCGTACGGATAGGGGTGGTGAATATTATGATCCGATTTATTTTGAATCTACCGGAATAATACACCAAACCACTGCTCCTTATACACCACAACAAAATAGTGTAGCTGAAAGGAAGAATAAGACCTTGCAGGAAATGGTTAATTCCATGTTGTCCTATTCTGGTCTTAGTGAATGATTTTGGGGTGAGGCTATGTTAACAGCCTGTTATATTTTGAACCGAACTCCAAACAAAAAGAGTAAGGCTAGTCCTTATGAACTTTGGCATAAAAAGGTGCCAAATTTGAGTTATCTCAAGGTTTGGGGTTGTAGAGTTGTTGTAAGACTCACTGAACCAAAAAGGAAAAACTTGGGAGAAAAGGGTATAAATTGCATCTTTATTGGGTATGCTGAGCATTCCAAGGCATATAGATTTTATGCTATAGAATCTAATGACTCGGTGTCTGTGAACACTGTTATAGAGTCAAGAGATGTTATCTTTGATGAAGAGAGATTTACTTCTATACCTAGACCAAGGGACTTGATTCAACAATCTTCTAGCAAGAACACAACTCAAGGAGAAGATGTCTCTGCTGGTACAAGTTTTGTACCTAAACCTAGGAGGAGTACTAGGACAAGAAAAGCTAAGTCTTTTGGATCTGATTTTCAACTTTATTTAGTTGAAGGAACAAGAGATGAGACCATCTCTGAACATCAATATTGTTATATTATTGAGGAGGATCCAAAGACATTTAGTGAAGTTATGGCTTCATGTAACGCCAAGACATGTTTTATTATATAATTATAATAAAAGGGCAAAATGGTCATTTTACCTTAGAAGGGTAATTTGGTCTTTTGGACAGAAAAAGTATTTAGTTGAAATAATATTTTGAGTTTTGGACTTAAAATGTTATAAAAACTGAATTTGAGTCGTTTTACCGAAAAAGGGTATTTTGGTCATTTGACCATGTGAAAGACCAAATATGAAAAATATTGTTGGTTGTGGCAAAAATGTAAGAAATGAAAGTTTTATTGTAATAAAACTTGATTTTGTGGTCAAAGTTCAAGAAATAGAACTTAAGGACCAAAAATGTAAGAAATTTAGGTATAAATAGAGAGTTTGACTCTCTTCTTTGACCAGCCATTGTGCAGCAACGGGAGGAGCAAGGGGGGTACGATTTCAGCAAGTTCTTGAAGAATTGAAGTGGAAAGTTGAAATCCTAGCTTGGAATTGAAGATTTCTAAGCATAAAAGGTTAGTAAATTGAATTTTAACCTAAGTTTTGTGTGTGTTCATGATGAACTTTTATAGAAACTGAAATTTATGAATTTCAGTTATGATTATGTGTTTAAATTGATGTAATGCTTCCATTAAGTCATGCTAATAAGGACTTAACTCAAGAAAATGGAAGTAGATTGCTATTAGTGATGAATTTGAAGTTTGGGGTTTTTAGAACTAAGAACCCTAATTCTTCATTTTGATTGATTTGGTTGTTTTGGATGGTTGAAAACCTTGTTAAAGTATAAGGTTTTAGCCTAGAAACAAACCCCAATCGATTAAGGACTAGATTAAGGACTTAATGAGCCAAAACTGCGTGCTACAGTGCACAAATCGCGGCTGGACAGGAGACATCTGCAGGAGACAGGCGCGGTGCGCCCAAACCCCTGGCGGGGTGCGCCCAGGCGCAGTGCGCCCATGTCTGGGCGGGGTGCGCCCCTCAGACAGGGACTTTAAAATGCTAACTTTTGCTTGGCTTGTCCGTTTTAGCTCAAATTTGGACCATAGGCTCGTTATGGTCTGAAAAGTTTGGGAAAATTTTTAGATTGAGTTTCCGACCCCTCGGGGGCACTGTAGACCGATCCGAAGGCCTCGGTGAATAGTAAAATTCATATAAAGTTAGTAAACGGAAAGTTTATTAACTAGGCATTATTTATAACGATATTGTATTGAACTCTAGTGTATTAGAGTCAATGTAGATGATTATTAACCTATATTCATTTGGTATATAAATGGATAAATAGGTATGGGACAAAATGGTTGTGGTGCACGCAAAGGCAAGAAACAACCGAAATTTAAACGCAGCTAGCATCCAGGTGAGTAATCTCACTGATACCATATATGATATATGATGATTGGACTGTTACAGGTTGAAACTGATTGTGGGACGAAATTGATGGTTCAAAGATACGCTTGAAGAGACAAGACCAGATAAGCCGTGAGTCTGTTATAGACAAGAACGGAGCTGTGAGTCGATATATCTATATAAACCAACATAGACAAGACCGGATAAAGCCGTGAGTCTAGGCAACAGCGGGCTAACCCGTGAGCCATGGTTTATTTTGATGTACTAAACTTATATAGACAAGACCGGATAAAGCCGTGAGTCTAGGCAACAGCGGGCTAACCCGTGAGCCAAGGCAACAGCGGGCTAACCCGTGAGCCATAACTAATTCTGGATGCTATATCCAATGGGTGCGGCCTTGTTGGTTATGACTCCGGTGCGGCCTTTGGGCTATGTCTCCGATGCGGCCTTGTTGGCTATGCCTCCGGTGCGGCCTTCGGGCTATGTCTCCGATGCGGCCTTCGGGCTATGATTTTGTTACAGGTACATGGTACGGCCTTTTGGCTATGATATCGGGTATTAAACCCAGTTGATGCGGCCTGCGGGCTATGATTTATATATTGATATTGTTTTGGTGTAGCTTATATAGCTATGACACAGGGTGCGGCTTATATAGCCATGATATATGATGCAGTCCATTGTGACTAAGAAACATGGGACAGAAACGATAGATATGATTATCTGTGCAAATAACTGATGTGGTTTGATAATTGCAGGTTGTCATGAAGTAGCCTGTAAGGCTACAAAATTAGGATGTGAAATCCTAAGAGATATATGGTCAGCCAGTAAGGCTATGAGTTTGGATTCGATATCCGAACAGATATACGAATATATTTGATACATGTTATTTGCAGAAATGATTACTCACTGAGCTTTGTAGCTCATACCGTTTGTTAAATGTCCCTGCAGGTTAGCATGATCCTAATAGGGGAATAGATGGAGTCCGTGACTCGTGAAGTAGGACTCTTAGATGCTGTCAGTAGCAGCCCGACTTCAAAGGAGACTACGGTATTTTATACTCTCCTTGATACGCTTGTACCCGTTTTTACTAAAATATACCCCTTTATTATAGTTTTAAATGAAAAATTTTTCAGGGGTGTTTTGTTTTAAAAGCCGGGTGTTACACTTCAAGGGATGTTTATTTCTGTAAAGAAGCTATTCAGGATGAAATAGATTCTATCATGCATAACAATACTTGGGTATTGGCTGATTTACCCCCTGGATGCAAGGTATTAGGATGTAAATGGATCCTCAAAAGGAAAATGAAAGTGGATGGAACAATAGATAAGTATAAAGCCAGATTGGTTATCCAAGGCTTTAGGCAAAAAGAAGGTATTGACTTCTTTGATACTTATGCTCCTGTGGCTAGAATATCTACTATTAGATTATTGTTAGCTCTTGCAGCAATACATAATCTTGTAATTCATCAAATGGATGTGAAAACTGCATTCTTGAATGGTGAATTAGATGAGGAGATTTACATGAAACAACCTGAAGGGTTTATGATGCCTGGGAATGAAAACAAGGTTTGCAAGTTAAAGAAATCATTGTATGGTCTGAAACAAGCACCAAAACAATGGCATCAAAATTTTGATGATGTGATCTTGTCGAATGGTTTTGCATTAAACCAAGATGACAAGTGTGTATATAGCAAATTTGATACTTCTGGGAAAGGAGTTATAATTTTTCTATATGTAGATGATATGTTGATCTTTGGTACTAGTCAAGATGAAGTTGACAAAACCAAGAAATTATTATCATCTAGTTTTGACATGAAAGACATGGGGGAGGCGGATGTGATTCTTGGTATAAGAATTAAACGTGGAAACAATGGTATTTCAATCACTCAATCTCATTATATTGAGAAGATATTGAAAAAGTTCAATTTTGAGAATTGTTCTCCTGTTAGCACTCTCATAGATCCTAGTCTTAAGCTTCTACCTAATAAAGGATCTCCTGTTTCTCAACTAGAATACTCAAGGGCTATTGGTTGTCTTATGTACGCCATGATTAGCACTAGGCCTGATATTGCTTATGTTGTAGGAAAGCTCAGTAAGTATACTAGCAATCCTAGTTCACATCATTGGCAAGCCATAAATAGAGTATTCAAGTATTTGAAAGGAACCATGGATTATGGTTTGACATACAGTGGATACCCTTCGATGTTAGAAGGTTATTCAGATGCTAGTTGGATTAACAATTTGGAGGATCACTCCTCCACAAGTGGTTGGGTATTCCTTCTAGGAGGAGGTGCTATTTCTTGGGCATCCAAGAAACAGACTTGTATTACAAGTTCAACCATTGAATCTGAATTCATAGCATTGGCTGCTGCTGGCAAAGAAGCAGAGTGGCTAAGGAATTTGATTTATGAAATTCCATTATGGCCTAAACCAATATCTACCATTTCTATCAGGTGTGATAGTGCTGCAACTTTGGCTAAGGTTTACAGTCAAGTATATAATGGGAAGTCTAGACATTTAGATGTTAGACACAGTATAATTCGTGAACTCATAACGAATGGTGTGATATCTGTGGAGTTTGTAAGAACTCAGTTAAATTTAGCTGATCATCTAACTAAATGGTTAGCGAGAGATCTTGTGCACAAGGCGGCTGTAGGGATGGGTTTGAAGTCCACCTAAAAATCTTTGATATTGAGATACCCAATTCTCATCTAATGGAAGATTAGATGTTGAATTCAATGTGGAAAGCTTAATATTTGAAGATTAGAACACATATTGTTTATATCATCCTAAGGTATCTGTTCAGTACTGCAAGTGAAGGAGGTTGAAATTTATTTTCTTAGTAGTTCTTTGAAAAATTGCATAAACAGGTGCAAGAATAAAAGAACTACCTATATAAGCATGAAGTTTAGCTGCTTCAAGAAGCTTGGGACTTAGCTTTGATATGCTTATTGAAGGATAGGACACAAGCTAGTAAAAATAGTGTCAAGTTAGAACTTATGAAAATGTAAACTGGTGTGTGTTATTATCTTCATGTATTCACAATGAATAGAAAGGGTTCAATCCTTAGTGACACCCTGATATTCGAATATTTGGAATGTGTAATACACTAATGAGAAATTCAATCGTCACGATATTTCATTTATGCATCAGTTTGTTATAGTTATGTTTTGTTTAAGTTAATCAAGATTACACTTAAATGGGGGAGGTTTGTTGGTGATTTGTGAAATTACCAATATGTATTTAAGTGTAATGGATTAATTTTGTTGACCAAATGTGATATTGACAAACATTAAACAAGTAAGGATGTGTGGAGTACACACTTGTTTGAATTTGATCAAGATACAAAGCAAAACTTGTTATTTTTGGAAAATTAGCCTCACACGGGCTGTGTCAAGATAACACGGGTCGTGTCAGGATTACAGCAACAATTTTGCAATATTACACGGGCCGTGTCAGGATAACACGGGCCATGTAAATGTCAGCGCGGGCCGTGTCAGGATAACACGGGCCGTGTAAACGTCAGCAGTTTGGACAGAAGCAATTTTGCAATATAACACGGGCCGTGTCAGGATAACACGGGCCGTGTTACACGTGCAGTGACAGTTTTTGACAGGTTTTATAGCCGTTTTTTTATCATTTTTCAGGGTACGAAAAACACATCTTTTCTCTCATCTTTTCTAGGAAATGTCTTTTTCATTACAAAGTGTAATGACTTGGTGTTAAGAGACAGATTGCTATGAAAACTTAATAGAGATACGGCATACTCAGGTGGTTGTAAACGTCTATAAGATAGATCGAAACTCTGCCAAGATGATCTTGATGAGATTCAAGATGCAAAGCCCCAGGAAATGATTTTTCCTATCATTGCAAAGTGTGATGACTTGGCATGAAAGAAATAAAGAAGGTGCAACATACTCACGTAATTCACAAACATCTATTGGATAGATGAAATCGTCAGCATAGACCTAGCCATTGTAAGCATAATCTTGATAAGATTCAAGATGCATGAAAAGAGTCTCCGAAAGGAAATAGTTTTTCGAAAATCATGACACAAGGATTATAAATAATCTTTGGATTCTGAAAGGGTTTGGAATAAGATTAGATCGGGTTCCACAAGTTTCTTGGATCGATCAAAATGTCATGAACATATCCTGATGACTTGATGCTTAGGGCATAGTAAGTTGGATTCAGGACATTGTCTGACTAGGAATACTGGATGGTTTGTTTTCATTAGGAAATGATTGGGGTGAAAGTAATAGTAATGATTTGAAAGATTTTTTCAAAGTGGTAATTTGACGTTAAAGGACTTCATGGTTAAAGAATCTCATTTGTATTCTGATGGAGCGCGTGTGGTTCACCGGCACATCATAGCACCTCGAATCAGTCTTAGGGTTCAGTCAAGTAGACTAAAGACCCCTAGAACCATAGGAAGTCACAGTACACATTACCAGAATGGAGTTAGGAGAGAAAAAGACAGGATAACGTATTGAGATGTCATCGGAAGAACATCCGATTGGATCATCTGCAATAAAGTGCATCATTATAAGATACTTTGGATACATATAAAGAGTGAAAGGTTCATAAAGACATAGTTATAAAATTGGAATTCAGAGTTTAAAAAAAATCTTGAAACCGATAATAGTTTATGACAAGATCCGACTTGGTGATTACCTTGTAGAGACTTGGTCATAAGCAGGAGTAGCTGCTAGCTATGCAGTTAACGCGGCCGAAAACTAAATAGCGGTCACGAAGCGATATTTGATTTAGCGGTTATCGCGGTGGTATAGCGGTGGTATAGCGGTTTTTTTATTTTATATAAAAAATTTATTATGTAAATATTTTATATTATAGTATTAGAGTTTTTATGAGTTGTTAGCATTCACCAAAACCTAAGTTATCTTTTAACTCCTTTAAAACAAGAATTGACATAATCCTGGTGCTTTGAGATTGGTTTGAGCAATTTATCAAACACTTGGTGTGTATGATAAAATAAAATGAGAACCTATGATTAATCAATGGAAGGTATCTCAAATTCTAAATGGGACCTGAAATAGCTATAGTTGGACTGAATTGGAAGCTTCAAACATGTTTCAAAACCAATCACATTTTGAAAGAATATTTACATTCGGAATCAAGTTGTGGAATCACATGTTGAGAAGTTCACTTATGAAATGCAAAATAACCAATCATATTGAACGAATTGAACCTGCAACTCCATCCAAAATGCTTTCTACGGCTTTTGAGTTATCCAAATTACAATCGTTGAACCAAATTACAAAATGGAATTGAACCAAATTACTAAAAAACAATTTGAGGTTCAACCTGGTTAACAAAATTAAGTGACCTGCAAAACTGCAATTCGATCACAAATTACTAAAAATTAAGTGACCTGGTTAACAATTTGAGGTTCAAATTACTAAAAAACAATTTCACGATTACGAATTCAAACCCACGAAGTGAAGTCAAACCTACGAAGTGACCTGCAAAACTGCAATTCGATCACAAACCTGCAATTCCAATAAATTACATAAAAATTGGAATCCTAAACATGAATCAGACACCTAATGCTTTGAAATTCTCTCTTGGACACTTTAACAAACCTGCAATCGATCACAAACCTGCAATCGGAACTTGGAATGAACGAGAATGAAGAACGAATCACAAACCTGCAATTGAGCCGTTCAATCCAATCCCAATTCGACGGATGACTGATGGAAATCGGAACTCGCTAACAGCTTCGAAATTCAATCCCAAGTCGACGGACTGACTGATGGAAATGGAAGTCATCGACAATCCAATCCCAAGTCGACTGCACTCGATTGCTTGACTGGACTCGACGGGATGAACGAAATGACTAAAATCGATTGCTCGACTGGACTCGACGGGATGAACGAAAGTTGCAATCGAAAGCTAAAATCGATTGCTTGATTGCTTATTTAGTGAACGAAATGGCTGAACTCGATTGCTTGATTTCAATCGATGTGAAGAGTGACGAGGAGAAACGAGGAGAAGAATAAGAACTAGTCGGACCAACCAACAGAAATGGCATGTTAACACGAATGAAATGACAAGAAGAATAAGAACTGGTCGTCCCACATCGCTTAAAAATAAAAACACTGAGTGAGCCCTCCTATTATAAATACCAAGCTTGGTTAAGAGAGTCACTCATTGAGCTGGTTGTGACTGGGAGTGCCTTTTAGGTGAACCCGGTTCTACTTGGCTTAGTCATTGGGTGTGCCTTTTAGGTAAACCCTGGTCCAAAAGTTAAATTTTTTTTAATATCGCGATATTACCGTTATATCAGATGGTAAAATTGCGCAAAATAGCGTGAAATAGCGCCGCGAATAGCGGAACCGCTATTTTAAAACGCTAAGTGATTTTTTTTCGCGGTTGAGGGGCGATATGCGCTATAGCAACGCTATAGCGGTGCTATTGCGCGCGATTGACTGCCCAGGCTGCTAGTCAGATCTTTATGTTTCGCTTTCACATGTTTTACTTCCCGAATAATTTAATTATTCAGAAAGGTCCACAGTCGCTCATACTTTGGGACAGTGTTGCAGAAATCGGCCTTGGCGGACGATTAATTAGCGATTAATCGCTTGGCGGTCTTCAACCGATTACGATTAGGCCTAATCGGTCAGCTTAACGGTTTGCTGCAAAAATCGGTCAAATATCGGCCCTGGCGGCCAATTAATCGATCTTGGTGGTCATTTTTAAATTTTTTTTTAATTTTTTAATTTATTATTTATTTTCTTATTTTTAAATAACGACACAAACACTCTCTAATAACTCAAGAAAACTAAAAAATCAATATTAAAGAATAAAAACAAACAAATGTATAATCTTTGATGTGTATCTTGAAATAAATGAATCAAACATTGCTATTTTGTTATATTTATATATTTTTAAATGAATTCCTTTATAATTTAGGGTCCCCGATTAATCCCCGACTAATCCCCGATTAATCCGATTAATCTCTTAACCCCACTCGACCGCCAAGCTACCGTCAAGCGATTTTTACAACCTTGCTTTGGGAAGTAAGTATTGAATCAAGACTGTCATGAATTAGTTTGTAGACTGTCTAAGGAGTTAGACATAGCAATATTATTGCTACAACATTCATGAGTACTTAGAAATAGAGATTTGAGTATTGGATACACCCACACTCAATAGATTGCTTCATGGATTATATCACAAGCAATGTTGAGACGATAATATCTTATGATCTTGAAGTGGAGAGATATGAGTTATAATTTACAAGGCAGTTGTTCATTGATGGTACGAAAACTCATCGGTAACTCGATGTTATAAAACGTGTTGTTGTGAATAACTTGACTGGTAAAAGATATAAGCATATGAGTTGAAGCTTAGTTCCTTGACCCTGATGGGAAACAGATATCTGTAGGCCTCTCGATGATTTTGAAGTTGACTAAAGTGCTGGTCAGCCAGGACTGAATTGATGTGTTCAATTATAAGTCCTAAAGTCATAAGTAGAATCGGAAATCGGGAAACAGAGTACCGGACATAGATTGATCTCAATACATGTCTCATGTCCGGAAATATCTTGTTGAACGAAGGATCATATGATCACTTATCTATGGACAGAACTGATTAGGTCAAAGTTCGGCAGCAGTTTCTAGGAAGCTACAATTTGCTGATTAATTAGAGGTTAAATTAGTAATTGTAGTCATAGACTTATCCAAGTGGGAGACTGTTGGATTAGGTGTCTAAGCCATGACTAATAATTTGTATTTACCTAATTGATAGTAGCAAAGTCCATTTGGGTTGCCCTCATGGCTAGAGGTTTAGCAAAAAATCCAGGAGAGAGAAATATTGATTTATTATATGATTAATAAATCAATAGAAATAAAATAAATAGTTTATTAATATATTATGGTGATAATATATTAATTAGAAACTATATTAATTAATTAGAAATTTATCTGGAATTAATTGGAATTAATTTGGTGATTAATTTGATTAATTAAAGGTGCAGGGGCTGAATTGTAATTATTCAATAGTTGAGTAAGTGACAATTATGGTAGTTTAAGTGGGCAACGAAATTATGGAGGGATTATCCATAATTTTGATTATTATATGTTAGGATAAATAGATTTGAATTGATAGATAAAGGTTTATCTTATTTGAATTCAAAAAGATTTATCTCTAAAGGCTTATCTGGTGGCCACTTGGAAACTATAAATAGAGGCCCTTAGGCACCATAAAAGCCACAACTTTTTCCTCTCTTCCCTCTCTCTAGAACTTTCGAAAACCCTAGTTTTGGGTGTGACTTCATTTGAGGCAAGGCACTTGCGTTGCTTAGCTTGCAAGAAACAACTAAAAGGTTAGTTTTTCTGATTTTATTCTTTTAGTTATTTTCTTGTGGCCTTTAGGAATTTATTATATGTTCAATTAGAAGAAAACATAGATCCAATCTAGGTTGCATGTGAACTTAGGATTTTAGTTCATAGATTTGCATAAAACCTTTTAGTGGTATCAGAGCCAGGTTGTTTTCTGGTTGAATTGCTATAATTGTCTTTCTAAAAATTAGGGTTTAATGCTTATAAACCCTAGTTGGCCATATCGATTTTAAGGTTAGGGTTTTGGAAACCGTAGCCCTATGATTTTCGATTTTCTCATTAGGGTTTTAGAAGGCTTTCTATTTTTGGTACCTTTAATTATTTAACTGGATAACCTTAAACTCATTATTTGTTAATTTCGAAAATTAGGGGGTTTGAGATAGGTTTAAATTAATTTGATTAATTTGTGATACCTATCTAGTTTTAATTAATTTAATTAATTCTTTAATTAAAAGATAATTAATGGTTTAATTTAATTTTAATTTTAATAGTTTTAAATTTCGAAAAAATTAAAAGATAAAACTAGGAATATTTTAAAAGTCTAAAATATTTGGATTTAATTAATTTAATTAATTGTTTAATTAAAAGATGAATTAAATCTTTTAAAGGTTTAATTTAATTTTAAATTTAATAGTTTAAATTTCCAATAAATTAAAAGATAAACCATGAATATTTTAAAAGGTTTAAAATACATATTATATATATTATAATTAAAAGTTAATATTATATGTATAAGATAATTGGTCAGTCAAATCAATAGTAGGCCTCATTCACGAAGCTGGCCTATAAGGAGGGTATAAGAAAACTGCCTATAAAATGGCGGTTGAATGGGTGTCCACTCTCACCCACCGCTCTCTTGATCAGTGGAGGGTCGTTAGCCGAACGGGTTTGATAGGGCAACTTAATCTCATTAAAAGTATAATGTTATTAATGAAAGTACTAGAACAACTTTATAAAATCCCAAATCTAGTTACTTTAGGAAAAATGTGAAAAGATGCTAACCCATGAAATTGTACATTACACTTTATGAGACATTAGTGGAGCGTGTGTGGTTAACCGGCACACTAATAGGGGCTCATAAAGAGTGGTAATGGGTTTCTCATGATTTATCATTGTTGATGGAGCGTGTGTGGTTAACTGGCACATCAATTAGAGATGATAAATTACATTGAGGTTACCGAGCATATTTGCATGGTTATTCACATCCAGTTTGTGATCCTTGGCATCCCAGTCACAAATAGTGGAGCATATCCGAGATTAAACATGTCATTGAACAGTTCAATGAATCTCAACAGATCTAGGAATTTCATAAGACTGAAATTGGTAAACGTTTATCTACCTTAATGACCATTATGTTGTGATTACGACATCCCTCTTCACACCATAGTTGGGGCATTTTGGATCCTAGCCTCATTAAATAATATATTGGGTAATTGTTTAAAAATGATTAAAATTAAACTAATTCAAATTTTATAGATGTCTAAAGATAGTGTCAATTCTCCTCCTTCTCCTCCTTCACCCATTTCTGAGAGTCTTAGAAAGCACCTGTTCAATATGGTAAGGCTGACTGGCCTTTGCTATGCGATATGGCTTTGCAATTAGAGAATGATTCTTAGTTTTGCTGGCAAACCATATCTGACTGATTGTCCGCTACTTGTTCTACCAAAGCATGGCATCGCACAGTAGCTTGTGATGAGCATGACCCCTTGACTATTAAGTCAAAGGAAGTTCGTTGCCTCATGCTATTTATCATTGACCCCGAGTTCCGCAGGGATTTAGAATTCCTGGGGTCAGATAAGTTAGCACAGCTGGTTGAGGAAAGGTTTCGAGAACTGGTTGAAAAAGGAACGAACTACGATATTCAAAGAGCTTGAAGTTGCAAGCTGGAAGGAAGTAGCAACAGTTTTCATGTTCTCATGATTGAGGGATACATGGGCAAACTGTATAAAATTAGGTCACCCCTTCTGATCGGGAGTTAAGCATTAGCTCGACTCGCTGATCTGTTCATCCAGATGAACAGAAAGGGTAACCAGATTAAGACAATCATGGAAATGCATTCAATGTCGACTCTGTATGAGTCGTTCATAGAGAAGCATAGTTCCATTGATTCAGCTGCTTTATGATTGAGTCCAGTATTAAGGCGCATCAAGAAATGATCCAGATCGTCTGGACCGATTGTTCGATGTATCAAACTGGGAATCCACAAGGTGGGACATAGTCACAGAAAGATTGGAAAAATGATCCAAAGCCGAACGTTTTGGCAACTCAGGAATATTTTAAAACTCAGAACTACTGATCCTTAATTCCTTGATACAGGATGTGTTTATCACATTTGCTCTGTATGCATGGACTCGGTAGGATGCGTGATTTTGTTGCAAAGGAGCACATTTATATTGGATCTGAAGCTCATGCAGTTTTGGAGTTTAGTTAGATACTATGACCTTGTTATTAGGTTATTAGATGCATGCGACATTACCTGTTCGAGGATATTTTGGTTTTATAAAATGTTAAATTTTATTTTAATACATGTTTATCCTTAAAATGTTGTATGAGTGTGTTAATTGCATGAATGGTAATGACTTGAATGATGATGCATCCAAAGTGTCTGGATTCATGAATTGTGTTGTCTATGATTGTTAAAAGATAGTTTATAAAATCAATTCAACCAAAGGTCCAGTTGGATAGGACTTTGGAATCATTTGACTTAGAGTCACATGATGAATTGAGTTCTTCATAAAACCATGTGTGGCAAGAAATGAATCACCCAAAGATCCAGTTGGTTAGGACTTTGGAATCATTTGACATAGAGTTACATGATGATTAAGTTCTGTATAAAGCACATGTAGCAAGAAATGAATCACCCAAAGATCCAGATGATAGGATTTTGGAATCAGTTGACTTAGAGTCAGGTGATGATGGCATATCTTGAACAAATTAACAAAGTCATAAATTTACATAGATATGTAAAAGATATTAAGATTTTGAGCAACAAACACATAAGTTTTTGTGTATTGCTCGAATATTCGAACACAACACAATTAGTTATACTTCATGATATTTGCCAATTAGTATGACAAATATGGCTTCGTTTATCAGAATAAGCGATTGATTGAAACCTTGAAGTGTTCAAGGATTTCAAAGGAAGTATAAGATCAACAGAACCTGAGTGACAACATAGACTGAGAAAATGTTTCACAGTTTATCCTCTTCCAAGAACATTAATGGTTATAATGTATCTTAGGGAAGATGATGGAGCATTGGTCGAAATAGTTCGATCCTCGATGTATAAGATACATTTCCAATTAGTTTTTCGATGAATTGAATATTCAACCAGTCAGATCATAGAAACCATATTCCGACCACATCTTAGACTAAGTAGGTTATGCAGACACTGTTTGAAATGTAAATCTGGGATCGTCCCACTTGTACATAGAAAGTCCAGGGTCATGTAGCGTTCGTCCGAACCTCATGACTAGCCTGAACCTGATCATCAATGTCGTTTCATTAGCTATCCCGATGTACCTGTGAAAGAATAGCTCTTTTAGAAAGGACTCATGTTCTAAGGAAACAATGGGAGTTAAGACAATCCTGGATGAGATCAGGATTAGCCAAGTGAAAGAACCTTTAGTCATCACTAGGCTTTGGGCAGGAATCAGATTCATGTTAAACCTGACATACTCTTCTCTTAACCAGTAGTATTAGTCACAGTCATAAAGTGTTGTGATCTGGGTGACATACCAATTAGTGGTAAAACGCTAAAGTTGGTACGGATTAGCAGTCCGACTACTTGGAAGCATTGGTGAGCCCGGTTGTTTCCAAATAAGAGAACCTTAGGGCAAGACACGTCTATATAACAATTTGATTGATTTTACACCTCGTCTAAAAACCAGTGGGAGTAATTGAATCATCAAAAGAAAGCGACATGGATATAAATGTACTTACTGAACATCTGGTTGAGTGAGACGATACTCAGAATCAAGCAATTGATTCTGAGAGAAGCACTCTCAATAGAAGATAAAATCTAAAAGGATATTGCGTGGCACATTGTGAGACGTTAGTGGAGCGCGTGTGGATTACCGGCACACTAATAAGGACTCACAAAGAGCATGCAAATACAGTAGGTACATGGCCCCGAGATTCATCCCAGGGGCACCTCGCAAGAAAGGAAATTCGGATTCTCAAAATGTGCCAAAAGTTTTGGATTTTGTGAATAGCCTGAAAGATTCCCATAACTATGTCAGAAAGGTTTCGGATTCTCAAAATGTGCCAAAAAGGTTTGGATTTTGTGAAGAGTCCGAAAGAGTCAAAGCCAGTGGGAGTGTCGCTGTTATCTACTATCTCCATATGTGGGTTACATACTGTTTCTAGGAAATGTCTTTTTCATTACAAAGTGTAATGACTTGGTGTTAAGAGAAAGATTGCTATGAAAACTTAATAGAGATACGGCATACTCAGGTGGTTGTAAACGTCTATAAGATAGATCGAAACTCTGCCAAGATGATCTTGATGAGATTCAAGATGCAAAGCCCCAGGAAATGGTTTTTCCTATAATTGCAAAGTGTGATGACTTGGCATGAAAAAAATAAAGAAGGTGCAACATACTCACGTAATTCACAAACATCTATTTGATAGATGAAATCGTCAGCATAGACCTAGCCATTGTAAGCATAATCTTGATAAGATTCAAGATGCATGAAAAGAGTCTCCGAAAGGAAATAGTTTTTCGAAAATCATGACACAAGGATTATAAATAATCTTTGGATTCCGAAAGGGTTTGGAATAAGATTAGATCGGGTTCCACAAGTTTCTAGGATCGATCAAAATATCATGAACATATCCTGATGACTTGATGCTTAGGGCATAGTAAGTTGGATTCAGGATATTGTCTGGCTGGGAATACTGGATGGTTTGTTTTCATTGGGAAATGATTGGGGTGAAAGTAATAGTAATAATTTGAAAGATTTTTTCAAAGTGGTAATTTGACGTTAAAGGACTTCATGGTTAAAGAATCTCATTCGTATTTTGATGGAGCGCGTGTGGTTCACCAGCACATCATAGCACCTCGAATCAGTCTTAGGGTGCAGTCAAGTAGACTAAAGACCCCTAGAACCATAGGAAGTCATAGTACACATTACCAGAATGGACTTAGGAGAGAAAAAGACAGGATAATGTATTGAGATGTCATCGGAAGAACATCCGATTGGATCATCTGCAATAAAGTGCATCAGTATAAGATACTTTGGATACATAGAAAGAGTTAAAGGTTCATAAAGACATAGTTATAAAATTAGAATTGAAAGTTTAAAAAAAATCTTGAAACCGATAATAGTTTATGACAAGATCCGACTTGGTGATTACCTCGTAAAGACTCGGTCATAAGCAGGAGTAGCTGCCAGTCAGATCTTT
Organism: Cichorium intybus; assembly: GCA_023525715.1. NCBI lineage: Eukaryota > Viridiplantae > Streptophyta > Magnoliopsida > Asterales > Asteraceae > Cichorium > Cichorium intybus. The sequence continues at coordinate 52,118,240 of CM042012.1, read as the reverse complement.
ATGTTTCGCTTTCACATGTTTTACTTCCCGAATAATTTAATTATTCAGAAAGGTCCACAGTTGCTCATACTTTGGGAAGTAAGTATTGAATCAAGACTGTCATGAATTGGTTTGTAGACTGTCTAAGGAGTTAGACATAGCAATATTATTGCTACAACATTCATGAGTACTTAGAAATAGAGATTTGAGTATTGGATAAACCCACGTTCAATAGATTGCTTCATGGATTATATCACAAGCAATGTTGAGACAATAATATATTATGATCTTGAAGTGGAGAGATATGAGTTATAATTTACAAGGCAGTTGTTCATTGATGGTACGAAAACGCATCGGTAACTCGATGTTATAAAACGTGTTGTTATGAATAATTTGACTGGTAAAAGATATAAGCATATGAGTTGAAGCTTAGTTCCTTGACCCTGATGGGAAACAGATATCTGTAGGCCTCTCAATGATTTTGAAGTTGACTAAAGTGCTGGCCAGCCAGGACTGAATTGATGTGTTCAATTATAAGTCCTAAAGTCATAAGCAGAATCGGAAATCGAGAAACAGAGTACCGGACATAGATTGATCTCAATACATGTCTCATGTCCGGAAATATCTTGTTAAACGAAGGATCATATGATCACTTATCTATGGACAGGACTGACTTGGTCAGAGTTCGGCAAAAGTTTCTAGGAAGCTACAATTTGCTGATTAATTAGAGGTTAAATTAGTAATTATAGTCATAGACTTATCCAAGTGGGAGACTGTTAGATTAGGTGTCTACGCCATGACTAATAATTTGTATCTACCTAATTGATAGTAGCAAAATCCATTTGGGTTGCCCTCATGGCTAGAGGTTTAGCAAAAAATCCAGGAGAGAGAAAGATTGATTTATTATATGATTAATAAATCAATAGAAATAAAATAAATAGTTTATTAATATATTATGGTGATAATATATTAATTATGAACTATATTAATTAATTAGAAATTAATTTGGAATTAATTGGAATTAATTTGGTGATTAATTTGATTAATTAAAGGTGCAGGGGCTGAATTGTAAATATTCAATAGTTGAGTAAGTGACAATTATGGTAGTTTAAGTGGGCAACGAAATTATGGAGGGATTATCCATAATTTCGATTATTATATGTTAGGATAAATAGATTTGAATTGATAGATAAACGTTTATCTTATTTGAATTCAAAAAGGTTTATCTCTAAAGGCTTATCTGGTGGCCACTTGGAAACTATAAATAGAGACCCCTAGGCACCATAAAAGCCACGACTTTTTCCTCTCTTCCCTCTCTCTGGAGCTTTCGAAAACCCTAGTTTTGGGTGTGACTTCATTTGAGGCAAGGCACTTGCGTTGCTTAGCTTGCAAGAAACAACTAAAAGGTTAGTTTTTCTGATTTTATTCTTTTAGTTATTTTCTTGTGGCCTTTAGGAATTTATTATATGTTCAATTAGAAGGAAACATAGATCTAATCTAGGTTGCATGTGAACTTAGGATTTTAGTTCATAGATTTTCATAAAACCTTTCAGTTGTCTGATCAAAAAGAAAGTTGTTAGAGGAAACAGCCACACCTTCAAAAACAACAAATCACCAGCAATTATCTAGTATTGTCAAATGCAACATTTTTAGAATGATTTTAAGGATATATATTTAGGAAAATAGTGAAAATTAATGAATAAAAACTAATCAGAAAAACTTATTTTACTTGATTTTTGACAAATATTTAAAATTAGAAAACAATCTTGTATAACTTACATGACAATTAGATACGTCATTAAAACCAATTTTGTTCCGGTTCAACGATCATTCCATCGTCCAATCTTCAAAGACCAAAGAGCGTTTGCAAGCCTCATCATCATAACACATCATGCAACAATTTCTACGAATGTACGAACGTCCTTCAATAGAATCTTTAGGTAGCTTTAGACATTGAATCTTCTCTAAACACTTTTTCCTCATGTCTCCTTTGAGATCAATGTACGAGCACTAACGCAAGTCAAGTGATTCAATATGACCACAACCTTCCAAAATCGCCTGCAACCCAATATTTGTCATGTTGTTTCCAATCATGAGTTCAACGTGCCTTAACCCATGTATGTTTTCTCCAATAGCTACAGCTGTCCTATTACGGATCATTAAGGACTTCTCATCAGTACCTCTATGCCAATACATACAATTAGTTTCATGAATCACTTTCAGTGTTTTTAGCATGGGGCAACAACGGCCAGCAGTTTCAATAGCTTCTTTTGAGATTTCTATATTACAGAGATTAAGCTCCACCAACATTGGAAATTTTTTCAAAGCTCGGCTCCACTTCCAAACCCCACCACGAAAATGACTAACGAATTCAAGTAGTTTGAGCTGACTTGATCTGTTAATGAAACAACCGATACAAGCCAAAAACAGAGGACTGTAATTCATGCCTTTATTGAATCGGATTACAAGTATTTATACAACGAGACGTTATCAGAAAAGTCAAACAAAGTAACAAGATAAATCTAATCTATATTTAAAATACATTCATATATATGCGATCAGATTGAGTCGGGATAACACCGACTCGGGATAACTCCAACACCCCCCCTCCTCAAGTTGGAGCATGGGGATCACAAATGCCCAACTTGTCAACAATTCGATCAAACTGTGTTTTTCCAAGAGCCTTGGTGAGGACATCCGCCAGCTGTTCTGAAGTATGCACATACGTAGGCGTCACCAACCCATCAGTGATTGCATCACGCACAAAATGACAGTCAACTTCAATGTGTTTTGTACATTCATGAAATACGGGATTATATGTAAAGCTGCTTGATTGTCACAATGGAGTGGAATGGGTTGAGGATGACGAACGCCCAAACTTAAGAGAAGATTTTTGAGCCATTTAAATTCACACGTAATGGCTGCCATAGATCGATATTCGGCCTCTGCGGAAGAGTGTGAGACAGTATGTTGCTTTTTAGTTTTCCATGCTATAGGCGAGTGCCCAAGGTAGATTATTCAACCAGTCAACGAACATCGGGTAATTGGACAAGCGGCCCAATCAGAGTCACACCAGCCTTCCAAAACAAGTTTACTATCGGAACGCAAGAGTATACCACGTCCTGGAGTTCCTTTGAGATACTTTACCACATGAAAAGCCACCTCCCAGTGTTCTGTACGTGGAGCTTGCATAAACTGGGAGAGTATATGGACAGAATAAGCAAGATCAGGCCGTGTAACAGCCAGATAAATAAGTCGACCCACCAACCGTCGGTAGGCTTCAGGATCGGATAGCAAGGTTCCACTAGCAAGTCCAAGTTTGTGATTTTGTTCCATGGGAAAGCCAGCCGGTTTGGCGCCCAATACACCCGCCTCTTTAAGAATGTCAAGCGTGTACTTGCGTTGACACAAAAACAAACCACTGGGGTTGCGGGCTACTTCGATCCCCAAGAAATACTTTAAAGTACCAAGGCCTTTCATTTTAAAGTATTGGTGAAGATACATTTTAAATGATTTAATGGCGCTAGAGTCATTCCCGGAGATAATTAAGTCGTCAACATAAACTTGAACGTTAAGTTGAATAGATCCCCGTGTGTAAGTAAACAAGGAATAATCAGAATATGATTGGCGGAAACCATAATCCTTGATAGAGCGAACAAGCTTAGCAAACCAGCAACGCGGAGCTTGTCGAAGCCCGTAAAGAGACTTGCGTAAACGACACGCAAAGTTGGGGTTAGAGCACTTGAAACCGGGTGGAAGACGCATGTACACTTCTTCTGTCAAATCACTATGCAAAAACGCATTATGAATGTCCATTTGATGGAGTTCTAAATTTTTAGCAGCAGCGACTGCAAGGAACACTCGCACGGTGGTCATTTTAGCCATAGGTGCAAATGTCTCATTATAATCGATGTCGGCTTTTTGATGATTCCCAAACACCACCAATCGGGATTTATACCTCTCAATTTCACCGGTAGAGAGATATTTAATTTTGTATACCCATTGACTGCCAAGAGCTTTCTTTCCTGGGGGGGCAAGGTTGTCAAGGTCCAAGTGTCATTGTCTTGAAGAGCACGGATTTCCTCTTGCATTGATTTTTGCCACACATCGGATTTCATAGCTTCTTTAAACGAACGGGGTTCATTACCAGCGACAATAGCAACTAAAAGACGCTGGTATTTGGGTGAAAAGTTATCACAAGTAATGTAATGAGCTATAGGATAAGGATTACCTGAGGAAACCGATGAAGCTGGGTGTGAGCTAGACGGGACTGTAAGCGTATGAGAGATGAAGTCGCGAAGAAGAACCGATGGAAAATTTTCACGATGGCCCCTGCCAAGATGGTCAGCAGCGGCAGCCGTCGATAATGATGGGTGCTGTTCCGGGATGGTTGGTTCGGTAGAGGGCGATACCGGAGAAGGCTGTTCGGGAGATGACGGTACCAGAGAAGGTTGTTCGGGAGATGATGGTTCGGTGGGTTGAGACTCGACGGGAGGCGGGTCATTGGGTTCAAAGTAGTTGGGCAACTCATTTAGAGTAGGTGTGTTCGGTTTAGTTTGGAAAGTAAGGGCAAAATAGGGAAAAGTGTCTTCAAAAAATCTAACGTCTCGAGAAATGAAGAATGTGTTGGTGTCGAGATCGTAGAGCTTCCACCCTTTCTTACCGAACGGGTATCCGACAAACATACACTTACGACTTCTACTTGCAAATTTATCACCTTTAGCAAGTTGATTATGAGCAAAACAGAGACACCCAAAAGTTTTGATTGTTGCATTCGACGGGATTGTACCATATAAAATTTCAAAGGGAGTTCTATTATCCAATAAGGGAGACGGTGTGCGGTTGATCAAATGAGCAACGGTGAGTTCACATTCTCCCCAAAAAGTGATAGGTAAGTGTGCTTGAAACATTAGGGCACGACCCACATTCAAAAGATGTTTATGTTTTCTTTCAACTCGACCATTTTGTTGGGGGTACCAACACATGAGGTTTGGAAAATGATCCCTTCAGTAGCAAAATAGTTTAGTAAACAATTGAATTTAGTCCCATTGTCACTTTGAACAATATTAATCTTTTTAGAGAATTGTCTATTGATCATAGCAACAAAAGACATGAACCTTTGAAAAACTTCTGTTTTATCAACCATAAGGTAAATCCAAACAGCTCGGGAGTAATCATCTGCTAAAGTCAAGAAATAACGTGCTCCACAACTAGAAGGATATTTATAAGGACCCCACAAATCACAATGTATTTTCTCAAAAATTCGAATAGTTTTATTATTACTTAAAGAAAACATATCTCTAGAATGTTTAGCCCGAAAACACACTTCATAGGCTTTATTCAAACTACCCTTTATATCACTAACAGGAAGGAGGGATTTCACCACTTTTTCTGAAGGATGACCCATTCGTTTGTGCCACAATTCCAATACTGACGAAGATCCATTGACTGAAACACGATGAACAGATTCTCTTTTTCCAAAGTAGTACAGTCCGTCCCGTCTAACACCCGCTCCAATCACCTTCCTCGACTGGTCCTGTATAGCACACATATGTGAATCAAATTGAGTAACACAACTCATCTCATCATTCAATTGTGATACTGAAATCAAATTACAAGTCAGGCGAGGAACTAAGAGTACACTTTTGAGTGTAATTTTATCTGACAACGTGACGCTACCCTCATGAGTAGCAACCACTTTTTTTCCATTTGGCAATCCGACAAGAGTGTGAGGAACTTTTCGTATATTATGTAACCAAGCAATATTACCAGTGACATGATGGGTTGCCCCAGAATTAATAATCTAAAGGCGTTTTTTAAACGTACCGTTCAATCTTTCTTCGGGAATTTTAGAAGTACTCATTAAACCTGTTAGAGCCTTCCACTATTCAGCCGTGAACAGCAAAGGCGATGTTTCTGCGGTATGTGCCTGAACCGACCCGGCATTCTGAGTAGTAGAGACGGAGTTTGCCCGATTCGAGCCCCTTCCTCGTCCTCCAGAACGACCGCCGCCTCTACCACCTCCATTGTTTTTACTTCTGTCTTCCCACCACTCCGGGTAACCAACCAGCTCAAAACAGGAGCTCTACTCATGACCCGATCGATTGCAATGGGAGCAGTGCAAAGAAGATTTATCTACCTTTTCGACGCGGCCTCCTCTTCCTTGGCTTGTGGTTGCGCGAATATTAAACCCTAATACATCAGCGGGTTTCTCTTCTACCGCACCGTGAGCCGTTCGCACCCTCTCATCTTTGATCACGAGTTGGTATGCCTTGTCTAGAGATGGAAGAGGATCCTGTGATAAAATACTGGTGCGCAGAGTGGAGAAAAGATATCCATTTAACCCCATAAGGAACTTATGGAGCATATCGGTTTCTCTTCTCTCTTCATGTCTAGATCCGGCGGTACAGGCTTTACAGCAGGAGCAGTCAATAAGCGGTTCATGTTTGTGTAGTTCTTCCCACAGTACAGACAATTTTCCAAAATACTCAGAGACAGGCATACATTTTCCTTGTTCACACTTAGCGATGAGTGATTTCAGTTGCTGAATTCGTGGCCCATTGACCATAGCGTATCGCGACTTCAACGTCTCCCAGAGCCTTCTTGAATCTCAATGCTTTGACAACGAGCACTTGACTTCAGGATCAATCGTGTTCATAATCCAGGACACTAACATCGCATTGATCGTATTCTAATCGGATTCCGTTACGGCCTACGGGAGGCACCCTCTCAGTGATCGTCCCGTCAAGAAATCCAAACTTTCTTCGAGCTTCCAAGGCCATCTGGATGTCACCCGCCCAGTCGTCATAATTGTCCCCTCGAAGCCTTGTCGACGTGAGAAAGTCCCCCGGTCGATCTTGAGGACCGAGATAGAATGGAGAGTTAGCCTCAATTTTCTGAGCGGTATTCGCTCCAGAGGATTCTTCTCCAGATTTAGTCATGGCACAAGTTTATTTCCACGTGCTCTGATACAATGAAAGAACCGATACAAGCCAAAAACAGAGGACTGTAATTCATGCCTTTATTGAATCGGATTACAAGTATTTATACAATGAGACCTTATCAGAAAAGTCAAACAAACTAACAAGATAAATCTAATCTATATTTAAAATACATTCATATATATACGATAAGATTGAGTCGGGATAACACCGACTCGGGATAACTCCAACAGTTAAAGATACAAAAACAGCAAAAGAAATTAACACTTTCCCGTTATCACAATATTGGATCTAATTCTCAAATCCAATATCTACTCCTTCGGATCTAATTCTCAAATCCAATATCTACATAAGGAGAATGAAGCAATGCTGAGCATGTTTAACTTTTATTATAAGCACAAAATGCTAACGAGTATAAGCTCACATACCTATCAGCAACATACTAAAGAAGCTCGTCATTGGCAAAATCCACAATGCAAATATCAACCAAATGGCCTTGGCTTTGATCCACTGCATGCTTACAAATCTCCAGTGACCGATCATTGGTGAATGTCACTACGTTGATATAATCCAACGGGCCTTGACTTTGATGCACAGCATATGGTTTCTTCATATGAATGACCCTCCACATGGAAGGATCCTTGCAAATTTTACGCCAAGTAGTGCAAACTTTCTGGGCATTCTCAAGTATGTCAATAACACCAATTCTGTATAGAATATTGGCTGTTACGTCAGATGGGAGCTCCAACCAATTCCTAACCCGTTCCTTCACCTGCCATGGCTGCTTTGGTTTTGAAACAGTAATTTCTGCCATTTCTACCAACAGCATTTCAAAAAACCGTCAAAAAATAAAGCAATATAACAAGTTGGAGATTTCCTTGGGTTTTTACCAATTTGACTTTGATGTATATGTACATCATAACATTAGCATTAGCATATACAAAGAAACAAAAACTTGAATACGACATGCTTTCATAAAACATATTTCATAAGAATAACATATTCCAGGTAACACGATAGCATGAGGCAATCTGCATACAACTAGAGCAAAGCATTGTGCAACAACGGTTTGACTTTTAATAGCAGTAAGATTGCGTTTGCAAACTGGACATTTAATATAAATATACAACCAATGTAAACAACTACAAGAAACCAAGTGTTAAGATAGGTCAAATTTTACAATTATAAACTTGCACGGAACAGAATAATGGTCTACCAATTGTGCTCCCTGGATATATAAAGAAGGATGAGTGGAAGGCGTTATCAACAATCACTAGAGGTCGAAGTGAGAAATCTAAAAAAACTAGAACACTAAATTTCAAAAAATGGCGACGTCGTCTATCGAACTCTGTAATTGGCAAAACAGACGAACATACGTCACGTAAAAAGGATAACTTATCTCTGTTTTTAAAATAAACTAGTTGTGAGGGCCGGTGCGTTGCAGCGGGTTATTAATCCTGTATTTTTTAATGAGTAAATAATATATAAGATTGGTATGTAAGATGTTGTGTAATTTAAGAGAGATGTCATATTTAGAGTTTTTTTTGCAAAAATGTTGCAATTCCGAAATTTATTTGTATAAATGGGGTTGTTTCTAAACCATTTAGACAAATAGGGCACGTATCCACCAAATTCATGAAAAGTTTAATATTATTTTACAAGTTTTACCCCATAACTTATATAATATGTTTTAAATTTATCTTTTATATTTTTAATTTTCAATTTATATATTTATTAAATCTAAAAATGTAATATTATTTTTTTACAAATATATTAATAATTTCTATATATTAGTTTTAACTAGTTTACACCGTTAAAACGATTTTACCAATTCCTTCAACTCAAAACCTATATTAAAATTTTTATAATTATATAATGCAAGAAATAAATACATAATTCACTTCATGTTATAATATGCAGAAATTACAATCGTTCAAAAAGAAAAATTCAAAAACTACAATACCAATTACGCATGAAAGTAAAATATCACTAAACATAAAATTGGAAGATCAATAATAAAAACTACAGAATTTACGTTGCATGGAATCTTGGTTGAGAATTTGAACAAATTCTTCTATTATGTCCTGGTTGATGACATAGTCCACACTTTTGAGGTTCATCAGGATGACGGGTATCCATCTCGTTATGAATTCGGTTTTTAGGCCTCCGACCTCGACGAACTGATAGTTTTGAGTAATATGCTTCAATCGCCCAATCTGAATCCAACCAATAATCAGCATGAGGAAGTGGTACAAAATCAGCATTATATTGTTGCTTGTACGTCATACTAGTGTACACAGCATTCACAATGGAAAGAGGGTTATCCCCTCGATGTCGACAAACTGCAATAGAATGTGAACATGGAAACCTTTCCATTTGCCACTTGCCACATGTGCACGTATGTTCAAAATAATAGACAGTATGTGTATTTCCTCTTGTGTAATTTATCCGTGACTTTGTGACAATTCTGTAAACACCTTCATTGTAGTTAAACTCAGATAAAGTATGACTTTGTGCATGAGTGTCACGATTAACAAAGATACGCCACATGCATGATGGTAGAGGTGGATTACATTTCATTGCATCGTCACTATGCTTTCTAAAAAGTTGCATAGTTCTATTGAATGTAAGATCAATACATGCCCTAAGCAGCAGTTGTCTTGCTCCTCGCAGTGCATTATTCATACTCTCAGAGATATTTGTCGTTAAAGAGCCTCATCGACGGTCTTTATCATATAAAAGACACCATTGACTTTTTTTAATTTGTCTTAAATACTTCCAAACGAACTTTCTTTTTTGCGTGGTGCTGCCAATATTCCAACAAAATGTTTTAAGGCTTAATCTTGTACCTTTTCATGAGATTACTTCTGATGTGACGAAGACAAAAGCGATGGTATCCCAATGGCTCTTTCCATTCCTCTAGATTTTCCATTGCATGAATTATTCCTTGATGCCTGTCTGAAATAACACATAATTCTCTATTTTGAGCAAGAAAATGTCTAAAATGATATAAAAACCAACACCAACTCTGCACAGTCTCCTCATCAACAATGGCATAAGCAATTTGTAATATATGATTGTTAGCATCTTTTGAGACATCAACAAGCATTTTTCCTTTATGCGAACCCTAAAATGAGTACCATCGATAGAAATAGCAGGACGACAAAGATGAAACCACTTGACAACTATATCAAGGTTTGAAGTCTGCAAAGCTATAATATACTTATGCAACTCAGCAAAATTACTTTCCCAAGTTCCATAAATGGTCTCTATCGCTTGTCTCCTGCCATGCCATGCCTTCCAGTAAGAAACATCAACATTTAGGCTATTTTCAATATCTGCTTGTATGTGTTTCATAGGATAAGCAACATCTTTTTGAATTGAGTGGAAGATGTATGATGCAATAGTTGCAGAATTCAGATTCCTGTTATTATTGCCATTACAAGATCCAACACAATTATGTGCATCCACCCAACGTGTAATATGCCACATATGATGATTTTTTTTCTTAATAGCACGAATATACCATTGACAAGGTGGTGTATGGTGCATAGAGTTAGATCTTTCCCCTTCATCCCATAAAGTCTTACATTTTGCTACCCATTTGCTATTTTTAATTTCATACACTTTAAACTCTCTGTTTTGGTCGATAGACCAAAGTGTTACTGCCCTTTTCACCTGTAACTTACTTTCGAATTGCATTCCGCGCCTAATTTTTTTTTTCAGATTCATTCTAAAAATCTATATGATCGTTGTCCTCCAAATCTATTATGTCATCATCTCCTAAAGTTCCAACATCATTCATAAAGTTCATAACTGAAGTGTCACTCACACCATCAGAATCTTCCTCAAAATTGCTTAATGACTCACTACTACAATCTGAGTTGGGATTATCGAATCCCAAGTTATCATCTATCTCAAATCTATCATTATTAGGCAAAGGAAATGGTACCTCAAAAGTACGAAAGAGATCTACAAAACTAGTATGTGTAGTTTCCATAATAACTTGTATACAAGAATGTAACTGCAAAACAAATCATAGGATAAAAACGTAAATTAGTATCATACATTTTATGTCTCACGTCAAATATATACAAGATATTTAGAAAAGTAACGCTTACCTTATATTAGAGTTATGATAGAAGTAGTGATGAAAATTGATGGGAAATATTTAAGAATTGAGAAGGCAAATGTGAGTAGAACTCAATACTGGAATATAGATGAAAAAACATTGGCTCAAATGATCGAATTTATACCATCAAAACCTCTAATGTATTCAAATAAAAGTAATGATTTGACTATTCATGCAGCTGCTTATAAGAGTATTCAGAGATGAATAGTGACGCTTTTGTGTTGACTTTTTCATTTGCTTTTACAGATGTCATATTTGATTTGACAATTCAAAATTAAAGTTATATATATATATATATATATATATATATATATATATATATATATATATATATATATATATATATATATATATATATATATATATATATATATATATATATATATATATATAGATATATTATTTTATACGTTCTAGTAATACTTATAAATTTCATATAGTTATATAATTATATTAATATTCAATGTTGGTATTAATTTGATCTCTTTGATGGTATAAATTGTTAAAGTTGATATATAAATTTTTTATAAGTTATTTAATATAAATAAGATTATACGAAAAAAACAAAGATATAGAAAAGAAAAAAATAATAAAAATGATAAATTTGTTATATATTATATAGTTAAGGGGTCAAACTTGTAACATTTTATATATATATATATATATATATATATATATATATATATATATATATATATATATATATATATATATATATATATATATATATATATATATATATATATATATATATATATATATATATATTTATCAAATTGGTGGATACGTGGGGTAAGAGCCCCATTTGTACAAAGGTTTTAAAAACAACCCCATCTGTACAAATGAATTTGAGAACATCACTATTTTTGCAAAAAACTCGTCATATTTTTTATACAACTAATAAGTAATCATAGAAACCATAGGGACACAAATTGTATTTTAGTCTTCTTGTAAAAAGTGTCAAAACCTGGACCTAAAGTGAAAAAAATTGCAAACTATAGGCACCAAAAGTGTAAGTCTATCATTTATTGCAAATTAATAATTATACAGGCCAAAAGTGTAATTTTGGAAAATAAAAACTACAGAGACCAAAATTACAATTCATGAAAACTAAAAATTCAGGGACCAAAAATGTAATTTCGAAAAATTAACACTTTTGACCAAAAGTCCAAAAGTGTCTTTTGTTTATTTCTTTCTTACAAATTAAAAAGCATATGGACCTAAAATATAATTCTGGAAATAAGAATTTACAAGGACTAAAAATATAATTTATACGAATTAAAATACAATTGGGGGAAGGGTAGTGCTATAGCTATCCCCATTTCTTACTATACCCCCACATACTGATTTGTTTTATCTCAATTTCGTCTTTTATTGTCTTTTTCTTTATTATTATTATTATTATTATTATTATTAAATTAAATTTATTATTATTTTTATTATTATTATAAAGAAACGGATTTGATGTTTTATTTTGGAATCTTATATATATATATTATTATTTTATTATTATTTTTATTATTATTATTATTATTATTATTATTAAATTAAATTTATTATTATTTTTATTATTATTATAAAGAAACGGATTTGATGTTTTATTTTGGAATCTTATATATATATATATATATATATATATATATATATATATATATATATATATATATATATATATATATATATATATATATATATATATATATATATATATATATATATATATATATATATATCTCGCATTGTACAATGATTTTATATATCTGTCTATATCAATTTGATACAACGACTGAATCGTATGACAAGTTTTCAAACTGACCAGATATGTATTTTTGCTAGATATTTTTCAAACTGAATCGTATAGCAAGTTTTCAAACTGTACATTTGTGTTATTTTTTATAGATATTTTTGCTATATGACTAAAAATGGACACATGTATTTAAGTAAATCTAAAATAGAAATTTATTAACAAAACTTTTATGCAGTTGATGATATATTAAGAGGTTAGGATAAATAAAGAAAACAAATATTTTCTATATATATCATGCAATCGTGAAAAACCGTAACATGAATAAAGATAGTAGAAAATAATATAACAGATGAAAAAGTAAATAAAAGGAGGATTGAAAAATGCAAAATCCCAAAAACAGAAGTTATAAAAAAATTGGGTCACGACTCATCAGTTGTTCGTTGTGTCGTAATTAATAAAAAACTATTATTTTATTGTTATTAAAACATAAAAATTATAAAAGGTAAATTTATTATTCTAATAATAATAATAATAATAATAATAATAATAATAAAACAAATCAAATATTATTTGTAAAAAGAAAAAAAAAACAAAAAGACAAAATAGTTAAAAAAAAACATAAAAAAAAACAAAACAAAAAACAAAATTTTACATCAGATGGGTATAAACAAACTATAAGGGATATGTATAGAATGACACTTAGGGGAATTGTAAAAACTAAAAACAGTGGATCAAGATGCATAGCTAACGAACAAGTGTCCTCAATAAGTGTAACTTGCATACTCTACAAACCATAAGAGTAAACAATGTAAATCAAAAAATAAAAATACAGGGATCAAACCTGTCATTTAAACATTTCCTGCTATTTAAAAGATATATAAAATATACCCAAAAGAATTTTTACATAACATTTTATATATACACATATAGTCTTACAAAAACTTACACAAAAAAATAATAATAAATAAATAAGTGGAGGGGCAGACTTGGGACGATGCAGACAACAAGAAAAAATAGATAACAAATGAATAACGAAGTTTCTACAGCCCAGCAGAAAAAAATAAAAAGAAAGAATAAATACAACCGCAAAGTCGTCGACTAACCAGAGAATAGAGAAGTAGAAAGACTGTCGTCCTCGTACGATTCCGCTCGCCAGTCACAACCATCCAATGACCGGCGCTAACAGAAGGACGGAAAAGTAAACGAGAATGGCCCGCTGAACCGAAGAAGCTGACAGTCGGCTGTAGCTGTCCCTGTATGTTATTATTCTGAATGGTTCCTTTTATCGAAGGCAACCATCTCTCCGGCATAATATGAAGGATTACTGGGCATTGATTCATCGAAAACCCAAACGTCTTTGCTATCAAGGGTGGAAGTTGACGCCTGTTGGGATGCACATAATCAATAATAAATTTTGCAGGGATTCGTCTTCCCTCGGGTGGTCCCATCATCTCGCAGTGAACAATTTGCAATTTACTCTGAATCTTACAACATTCTACAAACAAAATGCCCCTAATTTATTTTAAACAACATGTAGTTCTCATTATTTTCTGTGTAATTAAAATCATGAGCAACGCACAACAATTCATTAAATATAAATTAAGATACAAGAACGTCAAATAACATTTCATAAACTAACAGCGTAACATAATATCTTTAGTCTTTAACCAAGTTTGAGAACAAAACTGACAATGATCCAACACTGACTAGAAATGCAGTAGCGATGGCCTTTATGTCCTTACTTTCTTTGATCAAAAACAGAGTTGTTAGGGGAAACAGCCACACCTTCAAAAACAACAAATCAACAGCAATCAGTATTTTAAAATGCTACACTTCCAACGATCTTAATGAAATATATTTAGAAAAACAATTACGATTAATAAATAAAAATAAACGAGAAAAGATTCTTTTACTTGATTTTGACAAGTATTTCGAAGAAAAACCAACCGTGTATAACTTACCGATAATTAGATAAGTGAATAAATTCACTCATCTCAACAATCATCGAATATCCAGCTTTCAATTTCCGCAAGCTCGCATATCGTGCAATCATTTGAATTGAAAAACATACACTCTTCAAGAGAATCTTCGGGTAGCTTTAGACATTTAATCTTTTCTGTACATTTTTTCTCCATTTCTCCTTTGAGATCAATGTACATGCACTGACGCAAGTCAAGTGATTCAAGATAACCACAACCATCCAAAATCGCCTGCAACCCAATATTTGTCATGTTGTTTCCAATGAGTTCAAGGTGCGTTAACCCAAGCAAGTTTTCTCCAATAGCTTTAGCTGTCTCATTACGGATCCTTAAGGACTTCTCATTAGTACCTATATTAAGAAACCTACACATTTCTCGATTCAATTTCAGTGTTTTTAGCATGGGGCAACAGCGGCCAGCGGTTTCAATAGCTTCTTTTGAGATTTTTGTTCTGTCGAGATTGAGTTCCTCTAAATATGGAAATTTTTTCAAAGCTTGGGTCCAGTTCCCATGTATACCAAAATGGGAACTTAGTTTAAGCTGCTTGAGCTGACTTGATCTGTTAAAAATACAAAATAGTAAAAAGTCAATATCACTTTTGGGTTATTACCAGATGGTGTTTACCTAATTCTCAAATTCAATATCTATAAGGAGAAAAATGAAATAATGCTCAGCATCTTTTACTAATTTTATTAAAAGCACAAATGCACAAAATACCAATTAAAGGAAGCCCACATACCTATTAGCAACATACCAAAGAAGCTCATCATCGGCAAAACCCACAATGCTGATATCAACCAACTGTCCTTGACTTCGATCCACAGCATGCTTACACATCTCCATTTTTTGTAAATATGGTACCAAAGTTTGATCATTCATATGAATGACCCTCCACATGGCAGGGTCCTTGCAAATTTTACGCCAAGTAGTGCAAACTTTTTGGGCATTCTCAAGTATGTCGATAACACCAACTCTGTATAGAATATTGGCTGTTACATCAGATGGGAGCTCCAACCAATTCCTAACTAGTTCCTCCACCTGCCATTGTTGCTTTGATTTTGAAACAGTAATTTCTGCCATTTCTACCAACAATATTTCAAAAAGGTCAAAAATTTAGGCAATAACAAGTTAGAGAATTTCTTGGGTTTGTCAATTTGAGTTTGGTGTACATTATAACATTAGCATTAGCATATACAAAGAAATAAAAACTTGAGTACAATATGCCTTCATAAGATATTATGATAATTTATTCAACATGTTTCAAAAGAAAACCATTCTGTAGCAAAATAAAATAAATGAACTTAAATGGCTTTTCATATCGTGAAGATCATAGTCCCTATTGCAGGCAACGCAATAGCAGGAGGCATTCGTGGTCTACCAATAGCAGGAGGCAACTTGCATAAAATTACATCAGAGTATTTTATAAAAGCAGTGGAATTGCGTTTGCAAATTGGATATCTAATTTTAAATGTACAACCATTGGATACAACTGCATGAGTCAAGTGTTAAAACTAATACGTGAAATTTTATAACTATAAACTTGGACGAAACAGAGTAATGATCTACCAACTGTGCTCCATGGATATATAAAGAAGGATGAATGGAACTATGGAAGGCGTTATCAACAACCACGTAGAGGTCGAAGTGAGAAATCTAAAAATATCTAAAACTACTAAATTTCGAAAAATGGCGACGTCGTCTATCAAAATCTGTAATTTGCACAACAGACGAACATACGTCACAGTGAAAAAGATAACTTATCTCTGTTGTTGAAATGAATATGCCCAAAAAGGTTTTAACATAAGATTATATATATTTTATAGTCTTACAAAAACTTACAGAAAAAAATAATAAATAAATAACGCAATAGCCGGAGGGCAGAGCTTGAAACGATGCAAGCAACAAGAAAAATTAGTAATAAATGAATAACGAAGTTTCTACCGCCCAGCAGAAAAAAGTAAAAAGAAAGAACAAATAAGGAGAACCGCAAAGTCGTCGACTAACCAGAGAACAGAGAAGTAGAAAGACTGTCGTCCTCGTACGATTCCGCTCGCCAGTCGCAACCGTCCAATGACCGGCGCTAACAGAAGGACGGAAAAGTAAACGAGAATGGCCCGCTGAACCGAATAAGCTGAAGTCGGCAGTAGCTGTCCCTGTATGAAGGATTACTGGGCATTGATTCATCGAAAACCCAAACGTCTTTGCTATCAAGAGTGGAAGTCGACGCCTGTTGGGATGCACATAAAATCATTAATAAATTTTAGACAAAACTAAAAAATCGGTGGTTTGTAAAAAAAATATAGATTTGGTCCAACAAATTTCCAACTTGTATAGAAAGTCGTAAAATCAGGAATTTCACGAGGTTTTGGTCTTGTCAGCTTTAAAAAGACCAAAATGTCATTTTAACTTGTTTTTTAATTTCTTTTAATATCTATATTAATATTTTTTAAATAAAAAAAACCATAGACCCATTACCCCTCTCTCTCGTCGTTCTCTTCCCTACCCAGATCCATCCAATTTTTTCGAAATATCAATTCAGGCTAGGAGAACCGGATTTTCCAGCTTGAACTTCTCTCAACAATTGTAGCCTTCGGAGAATCGGCGGTTGGATGGAGGATCGAATGATCGGTGACGGAGGATCGACAACGGTTCCATTCTGATCACTGAGATAATCAGAGGGTGAAGGAGAAGATCGGGGTTGTGATTGAGGTTCGATTCAGATGAAAAGATGAAAGGAATTGAGTTTTGATGGTGAAATTTCATATATCATATCTAACATTACCCCTCCAAGTAAGTGAAATTTCGTATATTAGATCTAACATTTCCTTACCTTCATCTTTCTCTGCCATCGTTTTCTAGTTTACCATCAAACTCGAAAACAAATCTTGGATCAGAACCGGTTTCTTGGAGCTCCCATAACCGACAGCCACCCAACAATTGGAGGTTAGATTGAATGAATTTGGCAGCAACAATCCCCAATTATCGACTCAACCTAAGATGTTGGTACCTCGAAATGATGGAAATGATTTCTTCCAAACCTATGCAAAATACGAACTCGGTATTCCGTCTCTCTTTCTCTCTCTCTCTCTCTCTCTCTCCGATAAATTCCCTGCATTTATACAAAATCCAACAATGGTTGTAATCTATTTCTCGATTTTGTTGAGGGATCATTGCAAATCAATTTTTCGGGAATTTGTGGTTCCTAATGTTGGCCGTCGACTATGGTGGTGGTGGCTCTGATTCTTGGAGCAGGTGGGTAAGACACTTGAAACAAACTCAATTGTAGTCCAATCTGAAAGCTTATTGAAAACCATATTTTCTCCCAATTTCGGGTTTTCTGTTGCGTCTTGAAACTATAGTAAAATGGAAAAGCTTTTGATTGTGAGAATTTGAGAGAGAGCTTCTGATTTTTGTTACTTCTTGTTTAACTTTCTGATATATGAATGTTTGGCCAAGAGCTTCCAATTTTAGGTTTTCTGTTTGCACCAATTCGAAATCTATGAAGGAGAAGGGAACTACAAGAAAGATGAGAGATAAAGAGAGGGAAAGAGATAAAGAGAAAAGAGAAAAGAGAGAGAGAGAGAGAGAGAGACAGAGAGAGAGAGAGTGTGTGTGTGTGTGTGTGTGTATGTGAGAGAGAGAGAGAGAGAGAGAGAGTGTGTGTGTGTGTGTGTGTGTGTGTGTGTGTGTCGGTGAGTTTCCTTTATTTTTAATAAACAAATAATCATAAAAATAAAAATAGATAATAATAAAAATAAAAAACAAATTTAAAGGGTAATTTAGTCTTTTCAAGTGTCTGATTTTGGACACTCTTTTATTGTGTATATTGTATTTTTCATATGTAATTTCATAGTAACGTATTTTAGTTTGTTATTAGTAAGCATACAATTAAAATGTGTAACAATATTTAACATATTAAAATTCATAGTCATGAAATTATTTCTATATAATCTTATTTATAGACTTAGTTTTTTATATAAATTACAAATAATTATTGATAGAAAGTAATCCAGAAAAAATAATTAGACTGCAGATGTGGTTTACAAACTACAAACATTTTACCTATTAAAAACAAACAACACACAAGTCACCGCAAGTAGTGGCAAAAGCTATTAGGGGCTTAAAGAGGCCATGAACCCCCAACTTTTTGGTTTTAATAATAAGAATAACACACACAACTTTTAGATTTTGAAAGATAGAATTGAAACACTCATGCCTTGAAGTATCAAGAAAGCTTTAGGGGCTATTTTAAATTTGTTGATTCAGTAAGAGCTTATTAAATCAGTGTTTGACCCAGTCAGACACATCCTGAAACTGACCAAGTAAAAGGTAAATTTTAGGGTTTAAGACCGAGGCGGAGGTAAATTTTGGGAATATCAAATGGTCTGACTCGGACCGAGTCAAACGTAACCTATTACTGGATCGAATAAGAGGCAAATCAAACAGCCCTTTAATATGTTATGGCCAAGGAAAAAAGAAGTATTACTGTAACAAAGAGTATGTTCTTGACACCAAGCTTGTTGAAGTTGACCCCGACACAGCTACTCCCGAGGAATATGCCTTATACAAAAAACATTATGATGATGCGACCAAAGTGGCATGCATCATGATTGCTACCATGAATCCTGAATTGCAAAGATTCTACGAAGACTACTGGCCTTACAAGATGCACAAGGACCTTCCGGAAAAGTTCTGCAAGCGAGCGCGTGTCGAGAAGTGTGAAGTGGTCCGAGCCCTCATGACTGGCAGACTGAAAGACGAAGAGTCCGTCTGCACTCACGCGCAAAGGATGCAAGGTTATGTGGAGAGACTGCAGAAGCTGGGTATGCAAGTCGATGAGGAGTTGGCAATTGACATGGTGCCTAACTACTTACCGAGTTCTTATGACCAGATCATACTAGCGTATCATTTGAACAACACTCATACCTCTTTGGTTGAGTTGCATAATATGCTGCAGACTGCAGAAGACGGGCTGAAGGGTAAAAGTGTACCTTCATTAAGCACTCCCGTCTTGGCAATTGGTCAAGGCAAAGGAAAGAAAAGGAAGGGCCCTCTCAAGCATAATTAGAGGGAAAAGGTTCAAGTCGGGTCATCCAGTAATGGCCCGAGATCCAAGTCTTTCGGCATTCCTCATGTCACTAACCCCAAAGATGCCGACTGCTTCTATTGCAAAGAGAAGGGTCACTGGAAAAGAAGCTACCCCAAGTACTTGCAGGATATCAAAGATGGCAAAGTGAAGCCATCGTCAACAGGTACATACACTATCTCTAAAAACTCATCATCTTCCTGTTCTTGGGTCCTTGACACAGGATGTGGTTTTCACATTTGTTCTAATTTGCAGGGACTAAAGGAAAGTAGGGAGGTGGAGCACGATAGATTGAACCTGATCATGGGCAATAGGCGATCGTCACCTGTTACCAAGATCGGTGTCTATAGATTAGTGCTTAGTAATGGTGTTAGTTTAGATTTGTTAAATTGTTGCTATTCGCCAAATATGGCAAGAAACATAATTTCATTTCATGCATTGTTCAGACAAGGTTTTCATTATTCTTTTGATAATTTGAATGGTTCAATTTCTTCCTTTAAGAATGGTATATTTACTTTTGAAGCTTTACCTTGTGATGGTGTGTATGAAACAGTGACTTGTGTTCACAATTTAGGAAATAGTGTATTGCATGTTGATTCTTCTAGGGGTGTAGAAAAGGCATGCTTGTGGCATTGTCACCTTGGGCACATCAACAATAAACGGATGATGTATGCAAATCTTGTTTGTTGGGAAAGATGACAAAGTCACCTTTCAAAGGGTCTTTTGAAAGAGGTGAAGGTTTGTTGGATATCATACACACAGATGTGTGTGGACCCTTCAGATCAACCATAAGGGATGTCACTCGTTTCTACGTGACTTTTACTGATGATTATAGTAGATATGGGTATATCTACTTGATCAAGCATAAGTCAGATACTTTTGAAAAGTTCAAAGAGTTTAAAAATGAAGTTGAGAATCAATTGGGCAGTAAGATAAAGATGCTTAGATCCGACAGAGGCGGTGAGTATCTTAGTATCGAGTTCCTTGACTATCTTAAGGAATGTGGAATAATTTCACAGTTATCACCTCCTAGAACACCACAGTTGAACGGTGTTGCTGAGAGGCGTAACCAAACCTTATTAGACATGGTTCGTTCCATGATGAGTCGAGCTTCTCTTCCCATCCACGTCTGGGGGTATGCCTTAGAGACTTCCGCCCACATCCTCAATCTTGTCCCAACTAAAAAAGTTGCCAAAACACCTCATGAGATGTGGACGGGGAAAGTTCCCTCGTTAGCACATATCAAAGTCTGGGATTGTGAGGCTTTTGTGAGACGAGAGACTCAAGACAAACTCGCAGAAAGAAGTGAGAGGTGTATATTCATCGGATACCCGAAACAGTCTTTTGGATACTTGTTCTACAGACCAAGCGAGGACGTGGTCTTTGTAGTTAGACGAGGAGTATTTCGAGAGAGAAAGCTCATATCCAAAGAGGACAGTGGGAGTACCATTGACCTTGAAGAGATTCAAGAGTCATCCGATGATACAACCTTAGGCGAAACTAGCAACCAACAAGAGGAAGAAGTTCCTGTTGGTCCGACAGACATTTCATTACCTCTTAGGCGCTCCGGTAGAGTTAGCATGCCACCCGAGTTTTATGGTTTCCATGTAACTACGGATGGTGATACGTTTATCAGTGATAGGACATTGATAAATTTGGATGAGCCAGCTAACTACCAGGAAGCAGTGGCGGGCCCTGAGTCTGCCAAGTGGAAAGAGGGAATGATAGCGAGATCAAGTCCATATATGACAATCAAGTTTGGAACTTGGTTGACAATGTATCAGGTCGAAAGACAGTTGGGTGCAAGTGGATCTTCAAGAAGAAGACCGACATGGATGGAAAGGTAGACACCTTTAAGGCTCGGTTGGTTGCGAAGGGCTTTACTCAAACCCCAGGGGTTGACTATGATGAGACCTTCTCACCAGTGGC
Source organism: Cichorium intybus (assembly GCA_023525715.1). Lineage (NCBI taxonomy): Eukaryota > Viridiplantae > Streptophyta > Magnoliopsida > Asterales > Asteraceae > Cichorium > Cichorium intybus. Next base: position 52,096,447 of record CM042012.1, on the reverse strand, counting down.
CAAGATTAAGTCCATTAGGATAATGCTTGCCATAGCTGCATTTCATGACTATGAAATTTGGCAGATGGATATCAAAACCACTTTCCTTAACGGGAAGTTGACTGAGGATGTTTACATGAATTAGCTAGAGGATTTTGTAGACACAAAGCATCCCAATAAGGTGTGTAAGCTTGAGAAATCGATCTACGGATTGAAACAAGCTTCTCGTAGCTGGAATCTTTGTTTCCATGAGAAAGTCAAAGAGTTTGGTTTCTCTAGGAGTGAAGATGAGTCATGTGTATATGTCAAGGCTAGTGGGAGTAAAGTCACTTTTCTGGTGATGTATGTTGATGACATACTGCTCATGGGAAACGACATTCCAACCTTGCAAGATGTTAAGTCTTGGCTTAGGAAGTGTTTCACCATGAAAGACCTAGGAGAAGCTGTCTATATTCTCAGGATAAGAATATTGAGAGATAGGAAGAAGAGACTAGTAGGACTTAGTCAAAGTACATAATTGGAAAAGGTACTAAAGAGGTTTAGTATGGAAAATACCAAGAAGGGAGAGCTGCCTATCCAGAGCAATGCAAAGTTAAGTAAGACCCAAAGCCCGGGTACATATGAGGAAATAGCTTAGATGAGTCGGGTACCTTACGCTTCGGCAGTAGGGTCGATCATGTACGTTATGACATGTACTCGCCCCGACGTGTCCTTTGCTTTGAGCACGATTAGTCGGTACCAGGGAAATCCTGAAAGGGCTCATTGGATAGCGGTTAAGAATATACTCAAGTATTTGCGAATGACAAAGAACATGGTGTTAGTCCTTGGTGGCAGTGATACATTGAGAGTTAGTGGGTACACTGACGCCAGGTTCCAGACAGATAGAGACAACGGTCGGTCTTAGTCGGGCTGGGTATTTCTTTTGAATAGGGGAGCGATTACTTGGAAGAGTTTCAAGCAAGAGACGGTGGCTGATTCTACGTGCGAATCAGAGTACAAAACAGCGAGTGAAGCGTCTAAGGAAGCGGCTTGGCTGAAGAACTTTATCGGTGACCTTGGAGTAGTCCCGAGTATTCAGGAGCCTATGCAACTGTTCTGCGATAATGAAGGAACGGTTGCTTTGACAAAGGAACCGAGAGATCATGGAAAGTCCAGACATATCGACAGAAAGTACCATTACATTCGGCATAGGGTAGAAGAAGGTCACCTCCTTGTAAAGAGGGTATCATCTGAAGATAATCCTGCAGATCCCTTGACTAAGGCTCTGAGTAGGATCAAGCACAATCAACATGCTAGGAGCATAGGATTGAGAGACGATATTAGTTTTTTGTAATTAGATAGGATTTTGAAACTTGTAACAATGTAAATGGAATTGACTTTGGTGATTTAATAATAGAGATTTATTAATGAGTATTGTTTACTGCTATTTGTCAATTGTTTATCATTGTGTTTCACTTTGCATGTTTTACTTCCTGAATGATATGATTATTCAAATATCCACAGTCGCTCATACTTTAGGGAGTAAGTATGAATCAAGGCTATCATGAATTGGTTTGTAGATTGTCTAAGGAGTTAGACATAACAACAACATTGTTACAACATTCATGAGTACTTAGAAAATGGAGATTTGAGTATTAGATAAACCCATGCTAAAGAGATTGCTTCATGGATTATATCACGATCAATTTTGAGACGATAATATCTTATGATCGTGAAGCAGAGGCATATGACTTGTGGTTTACAAGGATTTCGTTCATTGACTATGCGAAACCGCATCGGTAACTCGATGTTATAAAACGTATGGTTGTGAGTGATTCGTCTGGTAAAAGACATGAGCATATGATTCAAAGCTTATTCATCACTTAACCCTAATGGGAAACAGATATCTGTAGGCCTCTCGATGATTTTGAAGTTGACTGAAAGTGTTGGCCAACCAGGACTGAATTGATGTGTTCAATTAGTATTCTTAAAGTCATAAGCAAATCAGAAATCGGGAAACAGAGTATCGGACTGAGATTGATCTTAATCCATGTCTCAAGTCCAGAAATATATTGTTGGATGGAGGATCATATGATCACTTATCTATGGACAGAACTGAATGGGTCAGAGTTCGGCAGCAGTTTCTAGGAAGCTACAACTTGCTGATTAATCAGAAGATAAATTGTCAATTAAAGTCATAGACTTATCCTAGTAGGAGACTGTTGGATTAGGTGTCCAAGCCATGACTTATAATTTGTATTTATCTAATTAATAGAAGCAAAGTCCATTTGGGTTGCCCTCATAGCTAGAGGTTTGGTAGAAATTTCAGGAGAGAGAAAGATTGATTTATTATATGATTAATAAATCAATAGAAATAAAATAAATAGTTTATTAATATATTATGGTGATAATATATTAATTAGAAACATTATTAATTAATTAGAAATTAATCTAGAATTAATTGGAATTAATTTAGTGATTAATTTAATTAATTAAAGGTGCAGGGGCTGTTTTTGTAATTACTCAATAGTTGAGTGATGGCCAGATTAATATTATAGGTGGCGAAATTGAGGAGGGTTTATTCCTTAATTTCGAAACCCTAGAAGGGAGTTAAAAGGCTTGGTCCAAATGATAAAAGGCTTATCTTGATCTGGGCTTATCTAGGGTTTTGACTGTCACCACCTGGAGGCTATAATTAGAGCTCCCCGGCACCCTAAAACCTGCGCCACTTTTGACCTGCTGTCTCTCTGGAATTTTCGTCCCCTCCCTCTTGCTCCCTGGGTGTGATCTTATTTGAGGCAGGACACTTGTGCTGCTAAGCTTCAAGATTAAAACTAAAGGTTAGTTTTTTCTTATTTAATTCTTTAGAAATTTTTCTGTTGGCCTTTAGGGATTTTATTATATGTTCAAAGTTAGAAAACAAAGATCCAATCTAGGATGCATGTGAACTTAGGATAAAGTTTATTGATTGCATAACACCTTTTAGTTTTTGGCCTAGTGAAGCGTTTTCAAAACAGTAAAGGGATTCCTAAAGGTTGCAATTCTTCTTTTATTGCTCTTATCTCGAAAGTGAATGATCCGAAGGTTACTTCTGATTTTAGACCAATTAGTCTCATTGGTTTTCAATATAAAATCATTGATAAGCTTTTGGCAAATCGTTTGTGTACAATTATTGGGTCGGTAGTCAGTGTTGAGCAATCCACGTTTATTAAAGGAAGGCGGATATTGGATGGCCCTCTCATGTTGAGTGAAATCATTGTTAATGCTAAAGCTACTAAAAAGAAATTTATGGTATTTAAGGTGGACTTTGAGAAAGCCTATGATTCTTTGTCATGGGATTTTCTTTTTGATGTCATGAAGAAAATGGGTTTTAGTAATAATTGGTGTGCTTGGATAAGGGCTGCTTTGAATACTAATAGAGCCTCTGTGTTGGTGAATGGGACTCCTACATATGAATTTGATGTAAAAAAGGGGTTAAGGCAAATGGATCTGTTATCACCTTTTCTTTTTGTGCTTGCTATGGAGGGGTTTCATGTTGCCTTGTTGGAGGCAAGTAAGGCGGGGGTGTTTAAAGGGATTGTTCTTGGTATGAATAAAATAAAGATTTCATATCTCCTTTATGCAGATGATGCAATCTTATTATGTGAGTGGGACATGGAGAATGCTAGGTGGATCACAAGTATCTTAAAAGTTTTTCGGCTTGCTTCAAGTTTAAAAATCAATTTATTCAAAAGTAAATTAATTGGAGTTGGTGTTGATTTTCAAATGGTTCAAGAAATGGTAGTCTTGGTGGGTGCAAACCTCTTCAATTACCTTTTGTTTATTTGGGCATTTCGGTTGGGGGTAACATGAATAGAATTGTGTCTTGGAAACCTATGATCGACAAGTTTATGCAAAATATTTCTTCATGGAAAGCCAAGCTTCTTTCTATGGGAGGACGTTTAACTTTGCTAAATGCGGTTTTGGGTAGCACGGCTATTTACTATATGTCTATTTTTAAGGTTCCGGAAATTGTTATAAGAATACTAGAGTCTTTAAGATCTAGATTCTATTGGGGTGCAGATTTGAGAGAAAATAATATTTATTGGATTACTTGGAAACGAGTTTTGGTTTCCAAAAATAAAGGTGGTATGGGGGTTGGAAGCTTATGGGCGTTTAACAAGGCTCTATTATTCAAATGGTATTGGAGATTTTTGGAGGATCCGAAAAGGCTCTTTGGGTGAAGGTTATTTCAGCTTGACGTGCACGCAGAGGTCGTCATGCGGTCAAAAATAAGAAATAACCTAACATTCACTAGTATAGTGGAGTCAGGGTCGATCCACACAAGCTACGTGGTCAGCCTAGATGAGAGATTACCAACTGATAGTGTCACGGCTATAGTCGGAGGAACTAATTTCTATCTTTCTACCTCAAAGCAATATTCAAACACCCAAGCCAAGCTTAGCTATGTCTAAATGACCTAGTTACTTTCTGAATTCAGAAGTACATCTCTGACTCAGGAGCAATTGAAGGCATTCAAACTAGCAAAACCGAGCACAGCATAAACTAGCTAATAACTAACAGTTCTATGAGACAGTTAATAGCCAAGATTTAATGCTCAATATAACCAAGTTAGCTACTGTTTTCAGCAAAGGAAAAACAATCCTAACCAGGTCATAAACAAAATCCAATCACAATCAAACAATCAAAACTCCAAACTAACATCCAAAATACCGAAAAACCAATATTTAAGGTAACCGAATGATTTCATTCACTCAAACCAATATCCAAACATAAAATCAGTAACCAAAACTACTAAAAACAGAACCCTAAGCTGAAGATCAATGGTTGTCACACCCAAAGATCCAACTCAAAGCTTACAAGTGTTTAACTAAAATGAAATAAAATCTAAAACATGAAAATACCAAATTATAGCTTCTGGAATGGAATCCTCGAGTCAAAGAGCTTCTAGGTCGATGTTTACACCAGGTCTTTGCTAGGGTTTTCGGCTGGAAATGCCTCTATTTATAGTTGCAAATTTCCCGTGACCGCGCCGCGCAAATGTGAAATCCGCGGCGCGCGTACTTATCCGTTCCCCGTTTTTTCGTCATTTAAATGTGTTCCACCGCCTTACGTCCGCGTCGCGCAGGAGATAAATCCGCGGCGCGCGTACGTCTTCTCTTGATTTTTCGTTCTTTCCATACTTTTTCCTTTTTGTACACTTTTAGTCCCTGTTTCTGTTCTTTTTCTCCAGACAAGTCCTGACACGAAAAGTGAGAATACCCATGCATATTTGATATAATTTTACCAAGAACAGGGCTCAACAACGCCTAAAATACTTGATATCACTAGGCGTTGTCAAACACCCCACACTTGTGCCTTGCTTGTCCCCAAGCAAGAGAGTTTTTAACAAATTATAATAGAGAATCGAACAGTTTTTGAATGTGTTTAGTTTCAAAGCTTATTGCTCTTCGAGTTAGAATGGAATAGTTTATGAAAACATAATTGAGTTGTTCTTTGGAATTCATGGCTTTCTAAAGAACCCTTGATTACAAACTTTCTGTCCACAATATAGTGTACTTACTCGTTCAGATTCTAAAGGCCATTAAGGAATTGTCCATGACTTTCGATGTTGTCCGTGTAGCGAGCTTTCAGAAATACCATCCCAGACCAGACGATCTTAGGTGGTAAGGTGCATAAGGCCCACCCATTTTAGACTTACCGGCTCGAACAACAAAGGCCACAGATTGACTTTTCCTTCCTAAATTCCAATCCTAAAACGGCTCAATCTTCTAAACTCGTAAAACTCAACTTATTTGACTAACTAATAGCATGATCACAACTAAACAGTATTTCTTGAAAAAATACTGATGCTATCACAGTCACAAACCATTCATTTCAAAATTGCAATTCATTAAAAATTTTGAAAAATTACTAAAATTTGAAAAATTGGTCTTTTCCTACAAAAATTTCAAAAATACTCTTTCGACCGTCCACACCCCACACTTAAAACCGTACAACGTCCCCGTTGTACAAAATTATTTAGAACAAGGGAGAAAGAGTTACCCTTTTTTGGACGATGGACTGCTTGGTGCTCAATATCACAGGTATAATGCGTACAAAAAGATCCTCGATTCATATGCTGGAGTTGTAGCGCTACAGTAGGACACGCCGGTGGTCAAGACAAGTGGAGGGGACACAGTGACCCCACACTTGTCTGAGACAACTCCCTCTCAATTTGATATATCATGCACAACTTAACAAAAAATTAAACACACATGGCAGAAAATAATAATATAATATACAGATAGATGTGTCATAAGTTTATACATAAATCCCAAAAAAATAAAAAGAAAGAAAGAAAGAAAGAAAACATCAATCGCTACCCGGCGGCCTGGAGGGTCCAGCCTCATGATCGTGAGACCGGGCTGGGAATGGTCGGGGGTGTCTGCCCTGGGCTGATGCGATCTGTATAAGTACCTCCCCGATCCACTCGAGCTGGTCCTGGGTCCTCGAGAGCTGGTCCTCAATCCGCGCGACTCTGGCCTCCAGCCGGCTGAGGGCTGGTGAGTCCTCCTGCTGTGGCCGCGGCTGTGCAGGCTCTGGTGCTGGCGGCTCCGGCCTCCGGCGTCTCCTACCGGGCTGGGCGTATGCAGGCTGGGGTGCATACAATACGGTGCATGAGGCGATGAAGAGGATCACGTAAGTGGCTCTCCCTCGAGGCCCCTGCCTCATACCTGACGTTGGACAGCGGTGCCCAAACCTCCATGTTGGGGGGGCGCTCCGGCTCCCCCTGAATGCATGACCCGAAGAACCGGGTGAAGAAACGGTGCTGGAGGCCCGCTGGCGTGTAAATGCCCGTGCGCCTCCCGAACTCCCGGAGGTTGCACTCCCGGTGCACACCTCCCAAGCGAAATCATACCATCCTGGAGCGTGGGTCGCCCGCCCTGGGAGCGAAGTGGACAGTGGAGATGAACTCCAATAGCAGCTCCGTGTAGACCACGTCCTCGTCCGTGGCCATGATCCTGTCCCAGCCACGGCATGTGAATGATGCCTCCTCGTGGGTCCAGGTGCGATGTAGGAATGACTCAATCGCCTCCCAGAGCCCAGCGTCCCTCAGGATGTCTCGGTCTATAACTGTCGCCTCCAGGACCCGGCGATGAATCAAAGCGTCTCTCCGCGAGGTATACTCCACCGAAGTGTCAAGCTCTGCGGGAAACTGAAGGAAGGCATGGTCTAATCTGAACATCATCTGCAAAAGAAAATATAGCCACAAAACAAAAATTTTTGCAAAATCAGTCCTTTTTCTTCCCCACCGCACCGCGGCGCGGCCCAAGAGCAAGGGCACGGCGCGGCGTACGCCTATTTGAAAACCCGGGATCAAATCCCCATTAACCTGCTAAATTTCAATTTAATGATACCACAAGGTAGCCTAGGTTCCGATTAGCTCATCTAGGGTGTCCATTTGGCAAAACAAACACCCTATGGGCTAGCATTAGTGATTCTAAGTTTTGAACTTTTTGGAATAAAACCCTAAAATTAACTACCTAATAACTAGTTTAAACAGCTAATAGATAGTTAAAAGAGTGTACATCGGTAGTAGAAACACAATAAGCAAGAAAAAATGCGAGAAATTTTTGATCACCAGATCTCCGAGTCGTGTGATTTGAGTTGTGAGCCGCAGCTCACCGGATAAAGGCGAAAACCGTCTGATCGTTTCCCGCGGCGCGCATTTCTTATTTCCGCGGCGCACGTGTCGCTAATTTCAACCCCTGCGTATCGGGTTGAATTCGAACCTGCGTCGCGCGATTCTAAAACCCGCGGCGCGGTCTTGAAGATTTCAAAACCTTTTCACACGACCCCACACTTGCTTCAAACCACTAATACCTGCAAACGATTGATATATTTTCTAAATTAATCCTAAGAAATATAAAACCTACTTATGACACGATGGGTTGCCTCCCAACAAGCGCTAAGTTTAACGTCTTCAGCCAGACGTACTGCTCCTAAGCTGACCCTTCTTCTTCTTCTTGGCCTCTTGATGATATTTGCTGATATTCCGGCATGAAATTATTAGCCATCATCGTCATAAGGGATGTGAGTTGGGTCATCCGATCACTCACACCACTGATCCATTGTTGTTGAGATTTCAATAGCTCAAAAACATTCGCCTCTCGTTTTCTGGATTCTCTTTCATATTGCTGATGCCTTGCTTCCATCATCTCTATCATTTCCAGCAGTTGTTCCTTGTCGATGGCGGACAGCGGGTGGTTTTTGGTTTCCTTTAAAACTTCTTCCTTTCCACCTTCCCCCGTACGTGTCCATATCTTTTCTTTGCTTCTGGTTCCTGGCTCCATTAATGTTTTTCTGTCTGCTGGTTTGCCGTTTTCTTCCGAAGGTAACGAAATTGGATTCCCAAACATATTCAATCTCCTTTTCCTGGTCCCGAAGAAAATATCCATGTCTCCAGTCTTGCAGTCGATCACTGAACCAGCAGTAGCTAGGAATGGCCGTCCTAAGATAAGCGCAGGCGCATCGTCCGGACTTTCATATTCCATCACCAGAAAATCCACGGGGTAGAAAAAGTCGCCAACTTTGACTATGACATTGGTTAGCTTTCCCCTAGATACCTTAGTTGATTGGTCAGCCAACTGCAGTACAACTTCAGCTGGCTCGATTTCTTCATTCTTGTATTTGTCATACAGATATCCCGGCAAGATGTTAACACTTGCTCCCAAGTCTAGTAAGGTGTTTCGAATAACCACGTCCCCTACGGTTGTAGTGATCAATGGTGATCCGGGGTCCTTCTCCTTCTTGGGTAGTGTTCCCAATAATGCTTCGCTAGCTCTCACAGTCAATCTCACCGTTTTTGGCGTAGGTGCTTTGTTCTTCCCATTTTGTTCGCACATTTCTTGTAAAATCCTGGTGTCCTCGGGGGCATCCTTAAGCTCATCCCATAGGGGCTGATTCATTAAGGGTCCCGTTGATCTAGTTGCTTCCTGCTTCTTCTTTTCTTTCTTATTTTTCTTCTTTTGTTTAATCCCCGCAATCGTTGGTTGCTCTTCCTTTTGGACCTTTTCATTTATTTCGGGTTGAGTGCCATTCTCAACCGGAACTCCTCCTTCTTTATCTTCCTTGCTCTTTAAAGCCTTTCCTTCTTCATTTGGTTCCACTTCATTCCCTATCTCGAACAAATCCTCCAGAGTAACCTTTCGCCATCCTGATTCAACAGTATTGACTTGCTCCTTCCCTGGACGTTGATTATGAGAAGGATTGACTTCAGTAGCACTAGGCAATTTGCCATTATCTCTCTTCTGTTGGTCTGCAGCCATTTGACCTATTTGTCTTTCCATATTTGCGATGGCCTTTGCGTTCGCCTGAGATTGTTGTTGTGTTGCTGTGACCATATCATACATCTTTGATATCATCTCTTCTTGGGTCCCTGGAGCATTGTTGGTGTTTCCATTGTTTGCAGGCTGCTGGTTTCTAGGCTGACTATTCGATTGATTCTGATAATTGTTCTGCCTGAAATTTTGTTGTTGTCCTTGGTTGTATGGTCTGTAGGGTCGTCCATTATTGTGTTGACCTTGACCCTGGCCATAAACTTGATTAGCTTCCTGCATCCTAGATCCTCCTTGACTTTCTTGTGACGAATTTGGCGGTCCATTTTGTAATGTTGCCATAAGCCTATCAAACTTTCTGTTCAATTCACTGATTTCCTTTTTCACTTCCTTTTTCCAATCAGCGTCAACCCCTACTGCTGCCGCTGTACTTGTAGTCTTCCTGGTGGAGAAGTTTGCTTTTGAGCCATTACTCAACTGCTCCAAAAATCTCCAGGCTTCTTCTGGATCTTGCCACATAAATGTCCCACTGGAGGAGGCATTTATCATGGCTTGGTGTGTCTCGCTAACTCCCTCGAAGAATAATTTGACCAATTGCCATCTGGGAATCTCGTGATGCGGACAAGATCGCAGTAACTCCTTTAATCTATCAAAAGCTTCATGAAAAGCCTCTCCAGGCTTTTGCTGAAAATCCTGGATAACTCTTCTGATTTCAGTTGTTTTGCTCGCTGGGTAAAATTCCTGAAGGAACTTCGCCTTGAGTTGATCCCACGTAGTGATACTGTTTGATGGTAAGGATGTAAACCAATACTTGGCTTTGTCCTTAAGAGTAAACGGGAACAGTCTAAGCCTAAAAATATTTCTATTTGTGTTTCTGGGATTGTTAGCATTAGCGATCGCTAAGAATTCATATAAATGATTATAGGGATCATCCTGCTTATATCCTCTGAATTCTGGTAATATTCCTAATAACTGGGGTCTAATTTCTACTTGCGAATCTATGTTATCAGGAATATAGATCAGCGACGAATCATCATATTCCCGCGGTTGGAAATATGATGCAACCGATTGCCGTCTCGGTTGTGCAAAATGTAAGGGTTGAGCGGGGTTACCGTAAAGATGATCATTGTACTCCCGCTGACCTGGTTGGTATGGTGGTGCTCGCCTGGGAGGTCCCCGACCTTGGTTCCATTGTGGTTGCGGTGCCTGTGGCACCCATCCTTCATCTTCTTCGTCGTACACTTCCTCCGTCTCTGGGTATTGGTATTGCGGTTGATGCGGTGGTTGAAAGTGTATAGGTTGTGTTGGTTGGTATGTAGGTTGAGGTTTAAAGAGGGCTGGTTGTGGTTGTGATGTTGGTGTATGCTGTCTAGGAGTTGGGGTGCCATCTCGGGTCAGCTCTCCCCAAGTCATAGCAGATGTAAAGGGATTGGTGGATTGCGGTTGAGAAGCGGGTAAAAATGGTGGGATGGAAGGCGGAGTGCATGATGGTATGGGTGCAGGGGCTGAAACTGCACCACCAGAAGCACTCGAGCTTCCAAACTGAAATTCCGAAAGTGGAGGGATAGAAAACCTCCCAGTTGCCTCACCTGCTGGATCCTGGGAAACACTGACCGGACTACTGCTAACTTGACTATAATTCATGATGCTTAAACGCCTACGGGCACGGAGTTTGCGCGCAGTACGTTCAATTTCAGAATCAAACTGTAATGGGGATGTTTGCTCTCCCCTGCGGGTACGCATGCACTAGTGCAATACGCCCACAAGAATCAAAACCAAAATGAAATTAAACCAAATTGAAAATTCAAAAAGCAAGAAACAAATTCCTACTACTCACCTATTCTAAGCTCACAGCTCCCCGGCAACGGCGCCAAAATTTGACGTGCACGCAGAGGTCGTCATGCGGTCAAAAATAAGAAATAACCTAACATTCACTAGTATAGTGGAGTCAGGGTCGATCCACAGGAGCTACGTGGTCAGCCTAGATGAGAGATTACCAACTGATAGTGTCACGGCTATAGTCGGAGGAACTAATTTCTATCTTTCTACCTCAAAGCAATATTCAAACACCCAAGCCAAGCTTAGCTATGTCTAAATGACCTAGTTACTTTCTGAATTCAGAAGTACATCTCTGACTCAGGAGCAATTGAAGGCATTCAAACTAGCAAAACCGAGCACAGCATAAACTAGCTAATAACTAACAGTTCTATGAGACAGTTAATAGCCAAGATTTAATGCTCAATATAACCAAGTTAGCTACTGTTTTCAGCAAAGGAAAAACAATCCTAACCAGGTCATAAACAAAATCCAATCACAATCAAACAATCAAAACTCCAAACTAACATCCAAAATACCGAAAAACCAATATTTAAGGTAACCGAATGATTTCATTCACTCAAACCAATATCCAAACATAAAATCAGTAACCAAAACTACTAAAAACAGAACCCTAAGCTGAAGATCAATGGTTGTCACACCCAAAGATCCAACTCAAAGCTTACAAGTGTTTAACTAAAATGAAATAAAATCTAAAACATGAAAATACCAAATTATAGCTTCTGGAATGGAATCCTCGAGTCAAAGAGCTTCTAGGTCGATGTTTACACCAGGTCTTTGCTAGGGTTTTCGGCTGGAAATGCCTCTATTTATAGTTGCAAATTTCCCGTGACCGCGCTGCGCAAATGTGAAATCCGCGGCGCGCATACTTATCCGTTCCCCGTTTTTTCGTCATTTAAATGTGTTCCACCGCCTTACATCCGCGTCGCGCAGGAGATAAATCCGCGGCGCGCGTACGTCTTCTCTTGATTTTTCGTTCTTTCCATACTTTTTCCTTTTTGTACACTTTTAGTCCCTGTTTCTGTTCTTTTTCTCCAGACAAGTCCTGACACAAAAAGTGAGAATACCCATGCATATTTGATATAATTTTTCCAAGAACAGGGCTCAACAACGCCTAAAATACTTGATATCACTAGGCGTTGTCACAGCTATACATGGAGATATAAGGGCCGGAGTGTTTTCTTCTAGAAACTATAGAGGGCTAAGTCCTTGGGTAAATATGGTTAAAGGAGTTAAGAAGCTTAGTAATGACGATATCGATCTTCATGAATTTATTTCAATTAAAGTTGGTAATGGGCAAGACACTAGATTTTGTCTTGATGCATGGTTAGGGAACACCCCTTTTAAATATCTCTTCCCAAGGATTTTTTTTTTCTCTTGATAAAGATCCCCAAGCTAAGGTGGTGGATAGAAATACAATAGAGAAGTTAGAGAATGGGCTTATTAGACAGCCAAGAGTGGGGGTCCCTATAAATCAATTGAATGAATTGGGAGCTAAATTGCTAGAGGTCACGGTTTCAGAGGATAAACATCGTATGATGTGGGAACTTGATGATCAATGGTGTTTTTCGGTTTCTACAACAATATGCTTTTTGGATGGAGCAACTTTGCCTAGTTCGACGACACATACTAGGTGGAATAAACTTCTTCCAATTAAAGTAAACGTTTTGATGTGGAGAATTATGTGGGATAGGATTCTAGCTAGATTAAACCTTAGAGACAAGGGTATTGATCTGGATTCTTTATTATGTCTTACGTGTGAGATTGGAGGTAAAAACTTGGAGCATGTGTTTGTTAATTACAGTTTTTCAAGTGCTATTTGGAATAAAGTTGCTAAATGGTGGGACATTCCTTTGATTAACATGCATCCAGTGTCATCTTTACTGTATTGTGCGGATGAAACGAATATGAGGGCATATCAAAAATTGATATTTGATGCGGTGGTGGATGTTACTTTTTGGAACATTTTGAGCTTTCGTAATAAGCTCATTTTTGGAACGGACAAACAACAAAAAGACAAGGTCTTTGATGAGATCAGATCCACTTCTTTCTTTCGGATTAAAACTAGACATACGAAGTGTAAGTTAAGTTGTGATAGTTAGGTGTCATATCCTAAACTTGCGATATCAAATTTGTAATATTTTTGTTTTTTCTCTAGCTCCTTGCTAGAGAGTTTTTTAATAATAATTCTGTCGTTCAAAAATAAAATGTTATTTTTCTATGCTATATTGCTGGTCACCATTGGAGTGCAGTAACACCCATTGACCGTTCTAGAAGTCTTTTCGCTCACAAATGGGTTGGTACTCGTAAGTGCTATTAGATTCATTACATAGTCTCACCTTTGGTGTTGATGATGTTTTGATTGCCATTGTAATTACTCCACCCATCCCATTTTATTGTAGTATTAATGTGATTGCATATTAAGCATTTATGGTGCCACCCTTAGGTAAATATGTTACCTAATTTTCTAATAGGACATCGTGTTTTGATGTATGTCTCGATTAACAGAGCTTAGTGTCACGGAGTCAATTTCAGACCCGTGTGACCTTAGCTATCTTTTGATAAAGAGGCTAAGTAAGTCAAGAAGATAATGAATATTGATACTTAATGTTACACGAATTTAGAGAGAGTTTATATTTGGTGTTGCCTTGTATTAACTGAACAAGGAACTGATATCATACAAATCAATAAGAATCCCTTTTATAGGGAAGCTCCAGCAACAAGGGCCAACTAACCCATAAAACAGGCTGTGTAGTGGAGCACTAACAGCATTAGGCAAACATAATCAAGTGTAAAGTAACAAACATAATCAGTGTAAAGCAAAAGACAGCAATTAAACAAAGACAGCACTACATGGGTGTGCTGTAAAGTGCTTGGCTCTTCAAGGAATCCAAGGGACAGATCAAGTATATCCTGGAGATAGCTACTTGGGCTGGACTTGGCAGGTTTCATGGGCTGAGAAGTCAGCAATTGTACTGGACTAGGATATCACGAATTGGGCTGTAACACCCTCCCCCACTCAATTTCGCGACGTCCTCGTCGTGTCTTCATTATAGAGTCGGATTGCTTCCGTAAATTGCCACAGGTTTTCTTCTTTCTCCCAGCTGGTTTCACTTTCGGCTTCTCCTTTCCAATGGATCAGGTATTCTTTGTAGCTAGGTATGCCGCGTTTTCTTATCAGTCGATCAGCGAGTATACACTCAATCTCTTTGTCAAACTGCGTTGTGATAGTGGTAGGTGCTCTCTTCGACTGGTTTCTATCGAGGTCTTCTTCATCGTTGTGAAAACGTTTTAGGAGACTCACATGAACCACCGGATGAATCTTGAGATTTGGTGGTAATTCTAGTTGGTACGCAGCTTGGCCTATTCTCTTGATTACGGGGAATGGTCCTTCATATCTCCATATTAAGCTCTTGTTTAGGGATCTCAAGGCTTTGAACTGGTTTGGAAGTAGTTTTAACATGACCATATCTCCCACTTCGAATTCTAGGTGACGTCGTTTTAAGTCCGCCCACTTTTTCATCTTTTTTCTTGCTTTGTCAAGGTAGGCTCGAGCTTCGTCTGCTTCTTCATGCCATTCTTTGGCGAAATGAAAGGCAGAAGGGTTGTTTCCAGAATAAGGACTCGTCAAAGCATCCGGAGTAAGAGGTTGCTGCCCTGTCACAATTTCAAAAGGACTCCTTCCAATTGACTCATTCTTTTGGAGATTGAACGAGAACTGAGCAATGTCGAGAAGTTTCACCCAATCACGTTGGTGGGCACTTACATAATGCCTGAGATAAAGTTCGAGCAAGGCATTCACACGTTCGGTCTGTCCGTCACTTTGTGGGTGGAAGCTTGTTGAGAAGTTCAATTCTGTCCCCATTAGTTTGAACAGCTCCCTCCAGAATTTACCTGTGAACCGAGGGTCTCGATCACTGATAATGCTTCGTGGTATCCCCCATAACTTCACTATGTTCTTGAAGAATGCTCGAGCCGCTTCGTCAACTTTACAATCAGCAGTCACTGGTACAAAAGTTGCATATTTGCTAAAGCGGTCGACTATTACCATTACGGATCCGAATCCTTCTGATCTTGGCAATGCTACTATAAAATCCATAGAGACGCTGTCCCAAGGGCGTTCGGCAATTGGAAGAGGTTCCAACAGTCCTGCTGGACGTTTTTGTTCACCTTTGTCTTATTGGCACACAAGGCAGGTCTTTACGTAGGCTTCGACATCGTCTTGCATATGGGGCCAATAATGGCGTTGCTGAACAAGAACAAGTGTCCTGTGCATTCCTGGGTGACCGGCCCATAAGGAATCATGGCATTCTTTTATGATCTCCTTTCGTAGATTCTTCCAAACGGGAATGTACATTCTGTTACCCACCGTGTGCAACAAACCGTTCTCGATCCAAAAGCGTCTGGTCTTTCCATCGGTCGCAAGTTTTAAGAGATTACTTGCAACAGGATCGTGGGACATTCCTTCTTCAATCTGTTTTAGGAATTCGCTTGACAGATGAGCAGAAGAGATAGTTGCGAGTTCGGCCTTTCGACTAAGAGCATCAGCCACCAAGTTGGTCTTTCCGGGCTTGTACAACAGATCATAATCGTATTCGGCAAGGAAGTCTTGCCACCTGGCTTGTTTTGGGCTCAACCGTTTCTGGGTTTGGAAGTAGCTAGTCGCGATGTTATCTGTCATGATAACAAATCGACTTCCCAGCAAATAGTGTCGCCAAACTCTTAGGCAATGTACCACTGCCGTCATTTCCTTCTCCTGGACCGTATAGCGTCTTTCTGTTTCATTTAGCTTCCGGCTCTCGTATGCAATAGGATGACCTTCCTGCATCAGCACACCGCCTATGGCAAAGTCGGAAGCATCGGTGTGTACTTCGTAGGGCTTTGTACAATCGGGCAAAGACATGACTGGTTCCTGCAAAACAATAGTTTTTAGTTTTTGGAATGCTCTTTCGCAGTCCTGCGTCCAAGCCCAGGTCCGGTTCTTCTTTAACAATTCTGTCAAAGGGGTTGCAATTTCAGAGTAGCTCTTTATGAATTTCCGGTAGTAATTGATCAGGCCAAGAAAAGAGCGTAACTCTGGGATTTTTGTAGGTGCCTTCCATTCTTGAATGGATTTGATCTTTGCAGGGTCCATCATTAACTTCCCTTCCCTGATGTAATGCCCTAGGAATTGTACTTCTTGTTGGGAAAATGAGCACTTCTCTAGTTTCACATATAGATTGTTTTCTCGCAGAACCTGTAAGACTTGACGAAGATGTTCTTGGTGTTATTCTAGGGTCTTGCTGTAGATAACAATGTCATCTAGATAGACCACTACAAATTGATCCAAGAAGGGCTGGAATAACTTGTTCATCAACGTACAAAATGTAGCAGGGGCATTAGTGAGTCCAAATGGCATAACGAGAAACTCATATGAGCCATACCTGGTGACACAAGTAGTTTTGGATTCGTCCCCTTCTGCGATGCGAACTTGGTAGTATCCTGATCGAAGATCCAATTTGGAGAAGTATCTTGCGCTGCAAAAGTTGATCGAAGAGGTCTGCTATAAGCGGAATGGGGTACCGATTTTTAACCGTGATTTTGTTAAGAGCTCGGTAATCGATACACATTCGGAGAGTCCCATCTTTCTTCTTTTGGAATAATACTGGGGCGCCAAAGGGAGCTTTGGAAGGTTGTATGTATCCGGCATCAAGAAGCTCATGGAGCTGTTTTCGAAGTTCTGCAACAACCGGAGGAGCCATTCGGTAAGGAGTCATTGCTGGGGGTCTGGACCCAGGTTCTAACTCGATTTGATGGTCGACTTCCCGTCGTGGGGGTAAATGCTTCGGGAGTTCGTCGGGCATGACATCTTCATACTCTTCCAACACCTTTTTAATCTGGGTAGGTAACTGGATGATGGGCAGGCTTCCTTCGTTTTCGTTAGTATCACGAATGGTGGCTACATAACAATCTCAGACTTTGGCCCCTCGTTTAAACTGCAGGGCTGAAAGTAACGGTTTTACTTCCATGGATCCTTTCAGTCTAGTCACTTGGATGCGATTATCATGGAGGAAGATGAGGGACTTTACAAAAGGAATTGGGAAGATATGTCCGCTTCGAAAGAAAGTTAGGCCCAGCACGACTTTAAAGTCATCCATAGCAACAATAGTAAAGGAAAGACTTTGTATCCATTCATCAATGCGTACCTTTACAACGGCTGTCCCAAAATTTTTGTAGCAGTTGAGTTTACTGCTTTTATCGTGCCCGAGCTAGGCACGAATCATATACCCAATTTTTCTGCTTCTTTGACATCCATGAAGTTATGTGATGCCCCCGTGTCAATGAGGGCTACCGATTGTCTTTCATTGATGGCAATGTCGGCAAAGAGCAGACCCTTTTCCTCTTTGTCTTCATTCAGGAGTTTGGTAAGGGCACAAAGGTGTCTGATGGAACCAAGATTTTCAGGGGCAACCGTGTCTTCTTGGGTTTTGTTGTCTGGTTCGGCATATAGTGCATTAACGGCTTTTCTGTTCGGACACTTTTGTGTCCAATGTGATCCATTACAAATGAAACATGGACTGGGAGGAGGTTGGGAGAAATCTTTGAAAGGTTTCCCTTTCCATTGGCCTTCAGGTTTTCTAGGGACGTTCTTGTCTGTGGAAGTTTTCCCGGTAGGGTTTCTTTGTTGAGGAGATTTGTATTCTGACAATGATTCTGCTATTGATATAGCATTATCAAGGGTCGAAACATTCCTCCTATTTAATTCGGATTTAGCCCAGTCTTTGAGACCGTCTTTGAAGTAGAATAGGGCATCTCGATCCGAGAGATCTTCAATTTCTAACATAACTGTGGTGAATTCTTTTATATAATCAGAAATAGTACCTCCTTGACGAAGGCGTCTCAATTTTCCCATAACTTCTTCTGTTGCGTTGTGTGGGACAAAGTGTTTCCTAAGTTCAGATTTGAATTGGTCCCATGTGTCAATAGTGCACATGCCTCTTTCTCGATCCGTGTACTTCCTTCTCCACCATAATAGAGCTGAAGCTCGAAGGAACGCAGAGGCATTACCGATTCTGGAGGTGTCGTCCAATACTCCCATGGCTTCAAGGTATTGCTCTACGCCAAATATGAAGTTTTCAACTGTTGAGGCGTTTCGTTCACCTTTATACAGGTCGGGTTGTGGGACTTTGATGTTGGAGTTCCTAACAGTGGGAATTCCGATGTTCGAGGATCGCTTCTGGACTTTAAGTTGTTGTATATCTTCTTTTAACCCACGAATTTCTTCGTGATTTGCTCTTTTGTGAGCAGAGAATTCCTCAAGAACCTTACTCAGTTCTATCTTTGATTCACATGATATTCTGTTGATCATTTCTTTTGCTGCCTCAGAGATCTCTGCGTTCTCTTGAGTTAGGATTTCAATAGTTTCCGCCATTTCACTGAATTGGGCTTGCATGCTCTCCATCAGAATTTCAAGATTGGAGAGCCGACTTTCTGTGTTTTCGCCAGAGGAGTTACCACCAGTTGGAGGTTTTGATTTGCCCCTCTTTGATTTGGCTTTTTCGACATCTCGTCCACGTACCTCGTCGTGGGTTTCTGGAGCGATGTGGAGTTCTTCACCCGTCATCGTGTAACAGTTTAGAGAATGTTTCCAAGGATTTGGACCTTGGCTCTGATACCACCTGTCACGGAGTCAATTTCAGACCCGTGTGACCTTAGCTATCTTTTGATAAAGAGGCTAAGTAAGTCAAGAAGATAACGAATATTGATACTTAATGTTACACGAATTTAGAGAGAGTTTATATTTGGTGTTGCCTTGTATTAACTGAACAAGGAACTGATATCATACAAATCAATAAGAGTCCCTTTTATAGGGAAGCTTCAGCAACAAGGGCCAACTAACCCATAAAACAGGCTGTGTAGTGGAGCACTAACAACATTAGGCAAACATAATCAAGTGTAAAGTAACAAACATAATCAGTGTAAAGCAAAAGACAGCAATTAAACAAAGACAGCACTATATGGGTGTGCTGTAAAGTGCTTGGCTCTTCAAGGAATCCAAGGGACAGATCAAGTATATCCTGGAGATAGCTACTTGGGCTGGACTTGGCAGGTTTCATGGGCTGAGAAGTCAGCAATTGTACTGGACTAGGATATCACGAATTGGGCTGTAACATTAGTGACACATGCAATATTAGAGAAACGAATTTTGTTAAGAGTATGTGAGATACATTTTTATTTAGTTTTTTATGTTTGGTTTTGGCGTTAGTTTTTATGCTTGATGATGTTATGAACTTATGATACGATTGGACACACACAATTACTTAAAATTTTCGAAGTATCCAAATGTTTTTAATTTTTGAATTTTCCAGGGCTATTTTATCAAAATCTATTTATTTTTCAAAGGAGTATCGTGTAGGAACCCAAAATCCGGTAAGAACCGTAAGGACAAATCTGAACCTTTAATCTTGAAAAAAGGGTGGATAAAATTCAATGTGAATAAAATGTCACATCTTAAAAGCTTAGGGGGCTAGTTGCCTAAAAATCAAAACTATTGGGTGGATAATACAAATTAATAAGTGTGATATGGTAATTTGAACGAGACCCCCACTAGATTGCGACACTTGTCGCCATATGATTTGCTGGGTTTTTTTTATTCGTCCCGCTTAGTTTTTTCTGTCATAAGTTTTTTTTCTTTGTAAAAAAAAATTCTAAAAAAACCAAAGTTCTTAAAATTTAATTCTCTACAAAACAAGTACCATCATGAAATTTTGAAAAAAAAATATTTTTTAATTTTTTATTTTTATAAAAAATCAAAAAATTAAAAAAATTATCCAAAAATTATGAAAATTTAAGAGATCATTCTAGACATCATATTAGTAAGTTTTTAAAAAACAAAAATTTGAAAAAAAGTTTTTTTTGGTGTTTATTTTTATATTTTTTAGTAAAAAACTTATCAAAATAGCAAAAAAATATACATGATCCAAAAATATTAAAACCAAAATGTGTTTTATGATTCAAAACTTATGATCCAATATTCAAAATTCGTTATGGTCCAAGATCCCAAACTCGTTATGATCCAAAACGAGTTAAAAAAACATACAACGACAAAATGATTCAAAACTTATGATCCAATAGCAAAAAAACTTATGATCCAAAAACACATGATGCAAAACGTTATGATTAAAAATATCATGATCCAAAATGATTAGATTAAAAATACGAAAAAAACGTTAAAATTAAGATTAAAATATATTAAAAATTAAAAAAATACATCCAAAATGAAAAAAAACAAAAAAAAATAAAAAAAACCGAGTATAATCAAAAATAAAAAAATAAAAAAAATTATTTTAAAAAATAAATAAATAAATAATAAAAATAAAAAAATAAAAAAACGAAAAAAAACGAAAAAGGAAAAAAATGAGAAAAAACCCAGTTAAATCACGTTGGACGAACATGCGTCACATATGATCGTATCCTCGAGTTTGTGTTTCGTTCCGTGGACGTGTGTCGTACGTGATTGCGTCACGTCGAAGGAAGATGTTTGACGTTATTGCCCTTAGGAGAATGATTGGACGAGAAGAGTTCTCGCGATTTTACCGGATTTTGGGCTCCTACCGGATCCTAACCCTATATATATATATATATATATATATATATATATATATATATATATATATATATATATATATATATATATATATATATATATATATATATATATATATATATAATAGGTTCAAATGAGAACCACTAAAAGGTTAACAACCGTGAGAACCGATATTCACACATTAAAAATTATGTTTTTTTGTCGCTTTTTTGTTTTTTCATATTTGTTTATTATGTGAAAATAAATCAAAGTTAATAAATTTCCTTATTTTTTTAATATGTTTTACAATATTCACAATATAATAAAATTTGTAGTTATTAAACTGTGAATACTATAACGTAAGTTTTTTATTAAACTGTGAATTAGTGGTTCTCACGGTTCTCAACCTTTTAATGGTTCTCATTTGAACCCTTCCCTATATATATATATATATATATATATATATATATATATATATATATATCCTATCCTAATAAATAAGTAACTCAAAATCACATGTCATCTTCTCATTGAATTTGCCACATGTCATTTTCTCATAATTTTAAATTTTTTAAGAAAAACTAATTGGTTTGAAACGTTTCTAACTCCTTAATGATCGGTTTAATTATCATTCAATTTCAACATTAATTGTTATCATTCAATTTCAAAATTAATTGTTTTTTAATATAATATTATTTTTTAATGTTTAAAATGATAATAGAGACAATAGAGAGACAATTGACGTCATAATAAACAATTTGAATTATAATAGTGAATTTGATTTTAGTACCGGTGACATCCTCATAACCAATTATATTTATTAAAATACAAAGTCGTAATAGTTAAAATCAAAAGCAAGATGTCACGATACACAAACAAATTTCTTATGTATAATTATTAATGTTTAGATATTCTTAATTAATAATTTTTTTTGTATCATCACGTGTAATACACGGGTCTTACAACTAGTGTATATATATATATATATATATATATATATATATATATATATATATATATATATATATATATATATATATATATATATATATATATATATATATATATATATATATATATATATATAACATCCCTAACCTTTAAAGCTGCTGAGCTAAAAATAGATGGCAGGCTCTTAATTAAGATTATGGTCTACATGTTAATTAATGATACTTGTATTAACAACATATATAGTTCATGCTAGGAATGATGAATTAATAATATTTCGCTCAACATTGATACATATGTTGGGAAAATAGTAGAACCCAATGGTAGATTTCTGGAATCAAAGATCGATTATAAAATCGTGTAAAGATCAATTTCTGAATTTAATATTTCAACCATTTATGCTTGGATTTCATGAAATTCAAAAAGGGATAATCTTAGAAGATCAAACATGTATTCAGGCACAAAATGCAACTTCCAGTTTTTCATAGTATATGAGAATTCGTATTCTTCTATCTGTCAATATGAATGGTTTTCCTAATCTTTTTAAAACCCAGCCAGGGTGCAACCCCTTGACCCCGCTATTTTGGTCGTGCCTGTATCAAGTTAGTCTGATACAAGTGTGCATTCCCGCACCTCTAACTTGTATTAGAAATAAAAAATGAACTCATTGACATACTTATTATTTCCGTTAGGTCTAATTACGGAAAAAAAAACACTATATTTTGTCAAAAATTTGGTTTAACCACCAATTTTTTAAAAATTCGGCAAAACCCACCAAATTTTGGTAAAAAATTTCATCGAAACCATTGTTACCAGTTTTTCAGGTCATAATGGTCGAGTTGAATTTTTTTCCCAAAATTAGTGGTTTATTAAAACAAATGAAAAATTGATAGTTAAACTAGAAAAAGTGACAATATACAGTGTTTTTCTCGTAATTTTATAAACTAAAGTGTAAATATTATCCAAGGCAAATTACCAAAAAGAACTATATTTTACCAAAAATTTGGTTTAACCACCAATCGTAAAGATTTAGATAAAACCATCATTTTTTGGTAAAAAAATTTATCAAAGCCATTAATACCAGATCAGCTAATGATGGTCGGGTTAAATTTTTTTCCAAAAATTGATGGTTTTATTAAAACAAAAGAAAATTTGATAGTTAAACCAGAAAAAATGATAAGATATAATGTTTTTTTTCTTCATAATTTGCCCTTTCCATTATACTAAAATGTTACGATGACATTAAAATTACCAACAACAATAATATTGTGCTAAATGCAACTTAAGTATCATTCTAATATTTCGCTACAATTATCATCATATCAACTCATTAAATGTTACGATAGTTGCTAACTTAATTATCCCATCACATTTGCCTACATACACTTCATCACTCACTGTTCAGGCTCAAGAAATGTATTTACATGGACCGTTGCCTGAAAAATGACAAGAAAAAAAAAAGATTACTCAAAAGTATCAATCTATAGTGAAAATGAGCGTGTCGCACTCCTTTTAATCATTCTGAAATGTAGCGTTAATAAACTCAAACAAAACAAAAGCCAAATCAACAATGGTGCATTTAGGCTTCAATTTCTTTATAGGATGAAATATTTTATGGAAAAAACGTTTGGTATTTTAATGAATTACTTTGTGATTAACTTACTTGGATCAGTGGATGCTATGATTCCTGTGTGTGCAAAGTCGCAGTCAAAGTTGTGACGTCCATTGGCTTGATAATAAGAATTCATGAGGAATGATGCATGGGCTCGGATAGTATTAGGCTCAAAGCAAGCCCCACCAGGCTGGGTGGGGCTACAATCTATACCATGACTGCAAATGTAATCGATGTTGGCTTGAAGTGCAACATCGGTCGCACCTGGTTTTGGTACACACCAACTCTTGCCTTGCGACGATGTTGGTGTTCTTGGTGTCGGTGTAGGTGTTTGTGTTGATGGCTTTGGTGATGGGGTCGCTGACTGTAACATAATTAAATTATTGTTTATCAGTTGGTGATTTTAGTATTATCAATACATTTAATGGAGATAGTTGATGATTATAACATTTAGTGTAGATAGGATTAATTCGAAACAAGCTGAGTTTGGTTTGACTGGTCATCGAGATTGGAAGTGCTACTATACATACACAAAATGTATTTATACACTCCAGAAAATTCTTCTAAGTCCATATATTGTTATTGGATTTGGATCTCTATTACTCTAAATCTAACATTATGGAGTATTCCTAGTAAAATAATCATCCATACAAAATATATCCGACTCATTTTCTGCAAATGGTTTATAAATGATCACCACTATAAAATCATAGAATATTTTCTTTTGAAAACTTTGTTATTCTACAAATATTCTTGGGTAAAGTAAATTCACAACATAAAAATAATTTCGTAAAATGTAATAAAATATTCAAAAGAGCAGTGTAAAAATTTAAAGCTACAAAAAGTACTTTACTTTAAGAAAAATAAATGTAAAATATTTGAACGGATAGAGAGTACTTATTCTTCTTTTTATTGTCCTATATATATATTGGTGGATTTGTTTCTATATGCCACGTAACCAAAGGATTAGATAAAAAAAGTATTACCTGTGATTCGCGAACAATCCCGATGTCATAAACTTGAGTCAAATCGGGTCGAAACAACCCGAAATTCTTCTCATCCAACGACGGCCCTTTTAGATTTTCATTGAACAACGAAAAAATGTAGGTTTCGAACTTCCGTCCAGGCATCAATGGCGTTCCGACACCGGAGTCAACTTTCTTCATCACCCCACCGTTATACGCCGCCGCATTCCAAGGATTCGCGTGGGTGTTTTGCGGGTCTCCGCCCGACGGCCACCCTGTCTCCGCCACGATAATCTCAACGTCTGGATACCCCAGCTTCTTCATCGACACGTACACGGCGTCCATCAGTAGATCGAACTGATTGGTATACCTTTCTTACAACAAGCAAACAACCGATTAACTCGAAATCTGAATGCACAATGACATAATTAGGAGGAAAAGAAGAAACAATACCGTTTTCCGGTAGCTTTATCGAACAATCCCTTGTTAGGTTTGAAGAGATAGAAATTTGCATTCGCCGGTGAGTACCCGTAATACGTGTACGGGTTAACCATGAACCCGGATTTCGTCTGGCGATGGAACCGGAGCATCGGAGCTAGAGTACCGTCATCCCAACCATGTCGGAACGATGCGTTACTAGGCGGAATAGACGAAAAAAGTATACTCAGTGCATGTGGGCTAGAAATCTTTATCTCTGTGATACCAGCTTTAACGAGTGCGGCGTGAAGTACTCTCATCGCCGGGACGAGGTTGTCGATGATGTTCTGTGGACCCCAGTGGAGCACCTCCGTGCCGACGCAGATATAATGGATCTTGGTGGCGGGGTAGAAGGGTTTTATGTTGGTATCGATCCACCGGCGGGCGTTCCAGGGATCGGTAAGAGAAGGGATGTCGCCGTTGGGGACTGTGACGGAGACGAGGATGTCGGTTCCGGCGAAGGCTTTAATCATATCAGGGTTGACATCGAAGATTCTGATGCGGTCGATGATGGTGTTGGATTTGAGGAAATGGGCGACGGTAGCTGGTGGTGGGAGGTTGTCGCCTAGGGTGCCGTAGTTGACGCCGATGGAGTTGACGGCGGGTGCAAGGAGGAGGAGGAAAAGGAGGTGGTGGAGGTGGAGGGATGAAGTTTTTGAAATGGCCATTGTTAACGGTTGAATTTTGGGTGAATTTTTGGAGTGATTTTATAGGGGGTTTTGGGAAAGCTTTGATCGAAAAGGCAGGAATGAGTAATACTGGTAACGTGGGTCTGGTCAGCCAGAAAGTAAAGAATCAAAAGCCAATTGAATTTTAAATAAAATAACATATATGTTTACCCTTTTTCAGAATTATATATAAAAAAAGATGTAATACTTATTATTTTTAAAGAACCAAATAACTACTAAACCATTATGATCTTGCCAAACATTTTTCAAATTTCTTAATGCTAAACCTTTTAGGGTCTTAGCTAGTTTAGTTTGACTATTCTCACCCTCCTTTTTTGAAATTTTAAATTGAAAATAAATGGTTATCCAAATTCAAGTAATCAAAATGAATGATAATCAAATAGCTCGGTTGATTTAAAGCAAAATGACATTGCAGCTTATTAAATTTTTACTTTCTGGCTAAAATGGTTCGCGAACTTTTTTCTTGTCCTTTAAGGGAATAAATTTTACAATAACCAGTTGCTTCCCTTATTTGAATCGAGTTAGACAATTAGTTACCGTCATTCGACAAAAGCAAGACCGAGAGTTGAAGAGCCCGCAAACTATTTAAAATTGTTCACGATGGCTCGATCCGGTCAAAGCTCGAACAACAGCCTTCACTTCTATGCTGGCGAACTCCTCTCGCCATCCAGTTGCACCTGTGACTTGCTAACAATGGAAGTTTATTCAAAGATGGTGAAGATGAAGGAACTGATACAAAATACGATAAGTGAACATAACCTAATGAAAGCTGAGATGTTGATAACGTAAGAGGAAATGGAAGATTTACATCGAACGTAAGAAGAAATGGCTAAGATGAAGAAGAAGACGGTGTGGTGCGAGTGCTCCCTGATATCAACAGTGGTGGGTGTTGTTTGTGGATGGGTGGTTGGTTAACTATGTTAATGTTTCATTAAGTCCTGCATCTAATCGTTATTATGTGGGCAATTTTGTTTTGCGGATGTGGTTTATTTTGTTGTTTTAGTTAATGTAGTTCCATCGATAGTTTTCATTTGATTTTTAAGGGTTATTATTAGTCGATCGGATGGTAGTATGTGGGAACATTTACAGATCATGGAATATGTTGATTAACCACCCTAATTGTTATGTAGTTGATTATGGATCATCTTTAATGGTTATGGTAGTTAATGAAATATATTTTGGTAAATTTTAATACACAATGCATTGTGTTAATGGATTAGATGGTTTTGATAATTATGTGATGGTTAAGGTAGTCTAACTATGGTACTTACTGGTTTTCATTATGTTTATCGACCAAATATGGTAAATTAATGTGATTGCTTTGGTTTTTATTAACTGTTATGATTTTCATTGTGTTTGTGATAGCTATGGTTTTCTTTATTCTTTTGTAATGGTAAGGACCAAATATGTAAATTATTGTTGGAATGAAATTTGAGTTTTATTGTTGGAATGAACTCTATAACTGGAATGGAACAAAGGGATAAATGATACCATATGAGATTGATTGCATATTGTTGGAATGAAATTTGAGTTTTATTGCGGGAATGAACTCTATAACTGGAATGGAACAAAAGGATAAATGATATCATATGAGATTGATTGCGATCCATGTCTCATGTTCAACATGATGTCTGTAACAAAGAGATAACTCATATCATTACCTTATAACCAATTATGGCTTGGAGCACTTGGAATTGGTTGTTGCTGGATGGCACCTCGTCGTGTGTCATTGGGGGCAGTGGTCTATTGCTAGACGTCAACCACTGTCTATGTCAATCTATAATGAATCTTGTGCAAGTGGGAGATTGTTGGATCTATATGCTCAAAAATCATTTTAGAATGATATTTGCCATTAACATATGATCCTATAGGGTCACACCTTAAGCAAGTTGGCACATATTTAATATTTATTATTAATATGATTATTAATAAATAATCAAATATTGTATTTATTTATGAGATAATTATTAGTTTATGAAAATAATAAATCAAGAAAGTGTAAACTAGTTATTATATCATATGGTATGATTTAATAAATCATGTACAAAGTTTTGGACACTTTGGTTTCCATTCAACTTTCTAGTTACATAAGTACATTTGGTTAGTGTAACCAAAGTCACTTCCACACTCAATTCCCCACCTCATGGCTGACGGTTTTCAATGGTGAGCGGGAGGCAAGCATCCTCCCTCTTACACGCCATACCTCTAACAAACATTCCACATTAGCATTAAATGAAAGCATGGGTTGTAGATCTTTTGTAAGACTATATAAGAGAGTGTTTGCAAGAGTTTTAGGTTGGAGCATTTCTTCTCCCCCTCTTGAAACTGTCCACCCTCCTCCTCCCCTTTCTTGCTTTGGTTTTTGAAACTAGTTGCAAGTTTGGTGGTTCTAGGTGGTTCTCCTTTAGTGCTTAAATGTGTTAAGCACTTAAAGGCTTAAGAAGTCACTAATACAAAAAGGAACTAGCATTCCTAGTGCCTCAATCTTGTTGGTGGATACATTATAGATGAACTCTATTTATAGTTCTCTTGCCATCTTCATCAACTCCCCAAAACCAAGTGGGATCTTTTAAGGGTAGAATTTTTCACAAGGATCCCAGTGAGGATCTTGGGCAAGATCTTGACTAAGGATCTTGGCCAGGATCCTGATTAAATCTAACCGTTATCTTACCAGGTTTGTACAATGGCTTATTCCATTCAGGTCAAGATTTAGTCAAATTGGACCCCGTCAATTCGATATGACACCAATAAACTCGGAGAAGACGTTCCAATCGAATATATTCGGTGACTAAAAAATTAGCAAGGATCTCAGATCAGAAGATTATGCCGAGATTCTAGGGATTTAGTTAGCTAGTTCTAGTATAAATAAGCAGTTGTACGCATTTCACACACACGACACGTTACTACGACTACACTCTGTTATTTTCTACTCTCATTGTAACGAACAATTGTACTTATTTTTCTTTTTTCAATAAAATCAACACAAGTCAACCGGGCATTTCTGGTTCCCGAGGTTTTTGTGTTAGAGATCCTTAATTGGAACAAGGGCTTTCCTCGTAAGATCCCCGTGTTAACATTTCAAGATCCTTTTAAGGATCCTAAGCCTAACACCACAGCTCTAACTAATTTGGTTTAAGCACATTTTTTACCAAAACAATTTGGCACCCACCGTAGGGGTCGTGGTGTCATTTTCTCATATAATTTTAACCTTACAAATCACCCTTGAAACCATGACTATATTTCCTATCTCATCCTCGACCTCAACACCCTCGTAGATGTCAAGGATCCCTCCTTTATCAGCGCCATTAGCCACGGATCCTCAAGTCAGGGTCTCAGGATCCGTCTCCAGATCTTCAGCTATCACTGCAGGGAATGTTGCCCAACATACTGTCAAAGGAACTTTTCCACCACCTCCTATTATGATTTCCAATGAAGATCTGATGATCACTTTAAACCAACTGACTGATCACGTGAGGAAGCAAAATGAGAACAATCGGAACGTGCTGAGGGAAATGGATCAACTGAGAGCTGAACTGAGGAATTCCATCAGAAGTATCCCGCCATCGTCTATTGCAAGAATCACTCTGCTGGTCCCAAGGAGTTTGAACTTCGAAAATTAGGAGGATCCTCGCGAGCCCCCAACGAATATATGATTCCCAAGGACAGCGCCACAATGGCGGATCACATTACCTCTATTACGAGAAACGAAGATCCGATACAACTGGACGGAATCTTCGTGACTCCTAACCTTAACTCTGGTACTTTTAATAATGATACTATCTTGAATACTAACCAAAATGCATGTATGAGTCCCATAGTAGAACGGGAAATCTGGCAGCTTAGGAAAATGATCTTTGTTGTTCCTGGAGTAGTCTCACTGATCCCTGAGGTGTCCCCTACAAGTCACCGATTGTCAAGATTCGCACCAAACATCAGTGATGTAAAGATTCCGAAGATATTCCAGACACTTAACATGATGTTGTACGGTGGACGTATGGATCCTAAGGAACATATTACTCATTGCCGTGAAAGAATGGAGATCATCCCCATCCCAAACATGGAGAGAAAAGAAAGGAATTGGAGAAAATAAGGGAAAGGAAAGGAAAAGAAAGTTATACTTTCGTGTTCCCGAGTTAAAAGAAAATAAAAAATGAACATTTTATGTGTTCCTGAGTTGAAAGGCAGAGAAAAGAAATTGATAATTAAATGTTATTTTACCGGTCATTTCATTTCTCTCCAAATCCTTTCAAATAGGAAGGAAAGTTAGGAGGGAATATTATCCATCATCTTTCATTATCTTCTTTCCACTTTCTTCCGTAAAAAAAACTCAGGAAAATCAAAAAGTTTCTTTTTCCTCTCAATTTCATCCACTTCTTTTCATTTCTCTCATTAAATGAGACTCGGGAACATAGCGTAAGTCTAAGGACATGGAATGTTATTATGACAAACATTATGGTACCTAATATAAAAATACCTAACATATAATAAATATTACAATATAGTATTAGGCCACAATAATGTGTTGTTTTCCAACAAGTCGACCTTGGCGACCATGGCTTCCCTATTCTTGGCCTTGCACCAAGAGATGACATCTATCACATTAAGAGGCCCATCTAAAATTTGACGTCCTTTTATGAAAGCTGACTGCTCAAAACTAACAAAAAGTCAATATCCGTGTAACCAATTAGCTAAAAGTGTTCCAATAATTTTGTTGTCAATTGATTAAGCTAATAGGACTTAAGTCTTTCACATATTTCGCATGGTGCATTTTGAGATAAATGTTTGAATTAGAAGTTTAAATAGAACGGAGACTATTTACCTAAAAAAAACTACATAACTAGGTACTAGGTGAATAGAAGCCAATGGTCTGTTGGCCAAGTGGTAAGGCGTCGCCCTCCAACCTTGAGGTTGAGGGTTCAATCCCCACTAGGGGAATAGATGGATTTAAGGTGAATTAGAGTATGAGTAGGAGTATGATAGATTTGCCGTTCAAAAAAAAAAACAAAAAAAAACTAGGTACTAGTTTATGTGTGTAGAGGGAATTATATATAAATTAATTTGCAAATCCGGCTCTGTGAGACTTTTTTACTGTTCATTTGGTTTGCTTTTTTCAGAACCATAATTACTAAATTCAGATTATAGTATAATTGCTAATACATTTGGTATAAATCCAAATAAGCTTCTATTTGGAAATAACAATTTTTTATTCTTCTTTTAGCAAGCTTTTATATTTATGTTTTTTTCCCCTTAACTAATTTCGAATTAATTGTTTTCATCTCTATTTTATTATAAAGTTACATTATTATTATTTCGTAAGTTGCGATTCCGGTCCCTTATTATATTTTAAAATTACATTTTTCGTCTCTTATATAATTTGTTTTTTTGTCGAGATGCGTTTTTCAATATACCGGACTTCCGCAGCATGGTGCGTAGAGTCCAAATACTAGTTTGTATTAAATGTCATGTTAAGTTGAAGTTGTGTAAAAGTAAACTAGGAATCTTCACGGAGCCTCCAGCCGACCTGTCGATCGACCGTCAAACCAATTTATTTCTATCGTTTGGGCCCAATCAATGGGCTGTAACACATAGAATCAAACCTGAATTAATTTAATAAGGTGATGCCTTATATGATAACAATTCAACTAAATATAATACAAATAAATCTTATTATCATGCCATAAGTAGTTATTATAACAAAAACTAAGTAACTCTAGGCACTTCATTAGTAACAAATACACGTGCGGACATTGCTCAGAAAAAAATGGCATGAATTAACTTTAAAGTTAGAATCGTTTCCTTTATAGGCTAAACTTATGAAGAAAAGAAATAAAACAAAAGGCAATGGTGGATACTGTATATACGCAATTAGGAAAACTTAAATACGCGCTGCGGTCAAGTTCTTGCATGAATCAAAAGCTAAAACTTAAAGTTGTATTTTATTCTTATAGAATCTTTAATTTTTTTCTTATAAAAGGGGGTGTTTTAGATTGTTTATATAAAACAAGTTATGCTTTTCATTAAAAATGTTTATTAGTTTATCCGGTGTCAAAATATAGTATTAAAAAGTGTTTGTTTAGCTTATTCGGTACCAAAATATAATAGGTTAATATGTTATTTATAGTATTTATAAACAATACTTATGTGTATAATGAGAAAACAATTTATCAAAAACTCATTAAATAAGTCGATTAGTAAGCAACAATTAACTTATTAAAAACTTCTTATTTGAGTTAATAAAAACACTTAAAACTCATTATCACTAATATCAAGTCATAATAAGTCAATAAATATTAAACACTTCAAAAAAGCAATCACAAACACCCCCTATGTAAATTTGTCTTGCATGTACTAATAGAATCATCATATTTTAGATTTCTTTTCATCCAAAATCTAAATGGCCCTCAAATTCTTGCATAAAACAAAAGCTAACACTTAAAAGTTGTACAATATTATTATAAAAACCTTCGATTTTATTCTTATATAAGACGTTTGGGAGTATCGATCACAGAGGGACCGTGATGGACACGGTGGCACCCATCACGACGTGCACACCGCCCCGTGTGACCGTGATGGGCCGTGTTCGTGGTCATCCGTGTTCCATTTCACGCTGCATCACGACAAATGAGAGGAAACTAGCCGTTTAACGACTACAATATTTAAAAAAAATTTACCTTTTTTTAAATTACCTACATTTACACATATATATAAACACATCTTTTTAACCTCAAATACACACATCTTCTTTATCTTTTTAACCTCAAATACACAAATATTCAAACATTTTTTGCAATGGAACAAAATCCAAACACCCCACCTTCTAACCAAAACCGCGAGTATGATCCGTTCGGATTAAACTTGACCTGCGTCAATATCCGAATCTTGAATCGCCCTGCGGTGGTTTTTTTTGTTGTTTTTTAATTTTAGTGTAATTTTATTTTTTAATGTAATGGTTTTTAATTTAAAAATTATGTTTTAAATTATTTTTGAATTTTTTTAATTAAAAAGATGATGTGGTGTGATGAAAATGTGATGGGTATAAGACCGAGGGGTGTGCCACACGCGGCCTAGGGCGTGTTCTCCACATCAGCAGAAGGACGCGGCAAACACCGCGCCCCCCCTCGCATCCTCGAAGCCCGGCATCCAGGCGTTGTCATCCGGTGAACGCGTGAAGACAGCCAAAAATTCAAAATTATAACCGTTATTAGCCATTGGAATTTATAAAAATATTTTTTTACCTACTATAAATATAAACCGCATTCCATTCATTTTTACACACATTTATCAACTTTTTACACACATACAAAACACACATCTCATATTTTGAAATTATGGATAACGATCCGAACAACCCGTCAAATCCAAACACGCCCCGCGGCGAATACAACTTCAACTTTTCCCCGAATTGCACTTTTACGAGTATGCTTTCGGGTTTGTCCCAACAACCGCAATACCCGTTTCCATATCCACCACCGAACCAATATCAATACCCGCAACCACCTTACCCGTACACACCCTTCCAACAACCGTTTCTATTAGAATCGCCACCGCTTCCATCTCTACCGCCACAAGCGTCACCCGAAGAGGTCGTCATGGAAACACAAGCCCCCACGTCTTCCTCCAAAAAGAAAAAGAAAAATAATAGTCAAAGGAACAAAACGCGAAACACGCAAGAGGCGAAGGTTCCGTGGATGACCGACGAAGAGGTTCAAGTGGTCAAATCGTGGCTCGCTATTTCCATGGATTCGAGAAAAGGAAATAGCCAAAGTTCCAAAGCGTTGTGGGAACGCATTTTAGACCACTATCACGAGGCGATGGGTCGTGGGGCGTACCGAAACAACGACGGTATTACGGGAAAGTGGCGAAAACTTCGTGTCGAATGCACCAAGTTCAACGGCCTTTACAACAATTTGGTGAACATGCGACGAAGTGGCGAGAACGATTTTGGGATTTTCACAACGGCAATGGAACAATATACGCGAGTTGTCGGGAAACCGTTTAAACATATGCGAAGTTGGGAGTTGATGCGTACCGGGCGTAAATGACTACAAACTCCCGATTCCCCTTGCTCGAGCTCGGGTTCCAAACGTGGGAGGACCCCGGATGACGACCTTTCCGACGCTCGAGACCCGATCGACCTCGATGACGAAAGCGAACCACAACCCGAGATGCCTCCGCCTAGACGCCCCATCGGCCGCGACCGAGTTAAAAGAGCAAGCCGAGATGCCTCCGGCTCGTCTTCGAAAGACGATGTCGAGGAAAAGGTCGACCGGCTCGTTGAACAATTCTACCGCCACAACGAAATTGCGGAATCGCAGTTGGATTACGTGTTGTTTAGCCGATCCGGGACCGAAGAGGACCTCGAGGCGATCCGATTGATGACGGAACGAACACGGAAGAAATATTTGAACAAGTAGTTTTTTTTAAAAAAATTTAGGAATTGTCGTTTTGTATGTTTTTTTAAATTTAGGAATTGTCGGTTTTTTTTTAATTTCATGCAATGTCGTTTTTTTTATTTTTAATTTTATGTAATGTCTTTTATTTTTAATTTGAATATTGTGGGTTTTATTTAATTTTTAATGTTTGGTTTTAATTAAAAAAACGTAAAATAAAAATGTGACGTGGAAATTAAAAGGGTAGTCATGGGAGTCTTGCACACCCCTAGTGGAAGCCTTGGGAGTCTTGGTGACATGACGATGACGTGACGGGAGTCTTGAGTTGTCATGAGAGTCTTGCACACCCTTCAGCCTAAAATGAGTAATGTGATGGAGTATGATGGGGTAAAATCCTACATGGCGATGACGTGGCGCCATCACATTTGGGCAATGTAATGGATACTCCCACTAGCCTAAGTAAACTTGCCTTGCATCTACTAATAAAATCGTCACATTTTTGGATTTCATTTCATCCAAAAATTTAAATGGCCGTCAAGTTCTTGCATAACCCAAAAACTAAAAGTTAAAGTTGTATAGTATTATTATAAAAACCTTCAATGTTTTTCTTTTATAATTAAATTTATCTTGCATCTACTAATAAAATCATCGGATTTCTTTTCATCCAAAAATTTATATGGCCATCAAGTTGTTGTATAAACCAAAAGCTAAAATTTAAAAGTTGTATTTTATTATTATAAAAACCTTCAATTTTATTCTTAATTATATAGGTAAATTTGTCTTGCATATACTAATAAAATCATCACATTTTTTGATTTATTTTCATCCAAAATTTTAACTGACCGTTTAGTTCTTGCATAAACCAAAAGCTAAAACACAAAGTTGTATATTATAATTATAATAACCTTCAATTTTATACTTGTATAGGTACATGTGTCTTGCATCTACTAATAAAAACATCATATTTGTGGATTTCGTTAATTCAAAGATTTAAATGGCCGTAAAGTTTTTGTATAAACCAAAAGATAAAACCCAAAGTTATATTTTTATTATTATGGATGAAGCCTTCAATTTGATTCTTATATAAGTAATTTGTATTGTATTTATGCATGGCCGTTTTGTTGTTTTTGAAAACCCTGTGTGAATATTAAAAAAAATGCGTTAAATATATTTTCTTTTAGCGACGAAGATATTAGTGACGGAAAACGTATTCATGATGGATTTTTGTAAAGAATTAACGACGAATAAGTCACTTGACATTGACAAAATGTTAATATTCTGCCACTAATCAGTCGCAATGGTTTTTAGCAACGGATACTGACGAATTTTTCCGTCACTAATATACTAAACGTAATTTTTTTCAGCCCCAAAACGACACAGGCTCTGTATGGTCACACACATCGCACCCCTTAAGGCCGGCCCTGCATCTACGTATAAAATCATCACAGTTTTGTAGTTCCTTTCATCCAAAAAGTTAAGTAGTCATGTTTAAAAAATAAAACTTAAAACAATTACATATGTTATGAAATACAAATGGTTATTCATCAAAAGAAGATTGGAATAATAATTAATCATTTTGTAACGTTTAGCCATGTTCCCTTTTAACAATTTTTTAGTAACAAAAATGAAAGAGCTTGTTTTGTTGAAGTATTTGTTTACTCTCTTTTTTAAAGTTTAATATAAAATTCCACTATAATCTAATATGTAGATGTTGGAGATTCCTCAAAATTAAATTTAATAAATATAATAATTACAGTTCTTGATTTTTCTTTGACTTTATTTTTCACTCAACTATTTGTTTAAAATGGAAATATATAATATATAAATGAAGTTAAAAAAAAAAAAAACTATGTATAACTTTTTTAATGAGCAAGTTCAAAAAAATGACTACAAAATGCATGAACCAAAGTTCTCCCTAATCAACATTTATCATCGTTTTGACCATCAGAATTTTCATGATTTTACATTATGTTATTAATATCTATTAGCAATTCGTTTTTCTTTTACCAAATAGAGTCATATATGCCAGATTTATATATGTGATATTGGACTCGAAACCTATAAAATACAATGTTTAAGTATTTATAGTTATTTTATTAAATATTTGATGTAAAGAAAACCATTATTGAACAAACCTGCACTTTGTCCCGATACAACATTTATAAATTTAAAATTTTCGAAGCATAATTAGCCAAAGACGGCATGTTGAACTCACGGGAAACCATTGACCGAAAATCCTCCATCAACAGCAATGGTTTGGCCAGTGATATAAGAAGCAGCAGGTAGACAAAGGAACGCCACCAGAGACGAAACTTCATTAGCTTCTGCAATGCGTTTCAGAGGAGTTCTTTTTGCCACACCATCCAGAAACTCCTTTCCATCAATGGACTGCATAAACTATAAACAATACAATTTCGATATTATCAATCCGAAAAGTAAAAACGGCAAAGGTGAAGAAGGTAAAGAAATATTACATTTTCAAGAAGTGAGGATTTAGTGGCCCATGGTGCCACACAATTTGTCCGAATCTCATCTTTCGCCCACTCACATGCTAAATTCTTTGTAAGCTGATTAATTGCAGCTACATACGTAAAAGAGACATAACAATATAACATGTTAACAACCTCATCGATCATTTTAACTCAGTTGGTATATATATATATATATATATATATATATATATATATATATATATATATATATATATATATATATATATATATATATATATATATATATATATATATATATATATATATATATATAAACAACCATACCTTTGGCGGCACTGTAAATAGATCCATAAGGTGTATGAAGCAGACTTATAACAGATGAAATGAACACAATGTTTCCAACTCCGGAAGCCTTTAATAGAGGATGTGCAAGTTGAGACATATGGTAACAAGATTCCAGATTGGTAGCCATGAGAAACGAATACTCTTCTGTGGTATAATCTAAAGTAGGTTTCGCAAAATTCGTCCCAACATTGTTTATCTACAGAAATGACGTAAGTCTTCAGACAAATAGCAAGTCGAAATAAATCTGAGAGAAAGAAACTGGATTTTCTGATTTTCATCAGGCAACATATATATGGAAAAACTTACGAGGATGTTGAGCTTTCCACCGAAAACTGAGGAGACTTTTTCTGAAAGCTGTTCCCGTTGGGGGTGAGAAGCTAAGTCGCAGACAGATCCAGTGACGGTGAAGCCCTTGCCGAACCATTCTTGTAAGCGCTCATTTAGTCGCTAGTTCCTCCACCACAGCGTAGCCGATTCCACGTGTGCCACCGGTGACCAGAGCAGTCTTTCCCGCTAGTGACCATCTGGAATTTCTAATCACACCAGAGAAGGTTGCCGGGGCTGCGGTCGTCATATTCTGAGTCTGTTGCTTATTTGTCTTTGGATATCAAGAGCCTAAGCCATAAAGCATAGCTTCTCTATATATAAATTCTTAACCATCACCCTGATGGCCTAGTGGATAAAGCTTTGGACTCTTTCTCTTCCCCCATAAAGAGGTTCCAAGTTCTAATCCCACTTCCTCCCTTTCCCATAGGGAGTGTTAGGTTTCAATCAGGGGATGGCCACTGACCACCTCTCTACCCCCGTAGGTGATTGACCCGGACCACCCTGCTGCCAGGTGTGCGTGGGCCCCGAGGTTGCTTCATCAGGGTCATCCAAATGATGGGTCGGGTGGGGTCCTCGGTTATTAAAAAAAAAAAAAATTCTTGTTTCTTTTATATATATATATATATATATATATATATATATATATATATATATATATATATATATATATATATATATAACCATGCAGTTCGGTTCGATGTTTCAATAAAATGAACAAAAGCCCATAGAGTTTAATAACTTGTGTATGATGACGAATAGATCGTTTTGGCTTCTACTTTTCGGGTGGTCGTCGTTTTCCTTTGCCGGCTATTTTGGTTAAAGGCAATAGTAATTTGCAGCCATAGTACAAAAAACATGTAATGCATGTGGCGGCGGTGAATATATTTCTTTGGAAGAGTAATTTGTTTTCTGCTATTTTCCTTTTGAAAAACAAATAATAATTACTTATAGAGAATAGTTTTCATCTGTAGAACACGTCATATTTCAAAAAACGCCTAATGGATTGAAAAAATCATTTATCAATAAAATAATTATATAATGTTGGTTTTCTTTAGGTCTTCATTTCAATTGGTCTTCAATTTTATTAGAAATCTCACTTTTATTCATGTGTTCAAGAAATACATTTCGACCAGGACGTCGAATGATTTCTTTTCGGTAAATATTTGATCTAAAAACATATCAATAAGGGGCTGTTTGTTTTTTCTTCGCAGATCTTCCTGACCACTTTTGTCTGCGCCACGCAGACGGCGCGCAGACATGGGCCTTCGCAAAGTGTTTGTTTTTTTGAAGACTGCAGACCTAAAAAGGTCTGCGCGTCCTCTTTTTGGGGCAGACATGAACCAATGTCTTCAAGGGTAGAGATCTTCTTGTAATAAATTAATACAATTTTAACCTAAAAAAAATACGCATATCGTTTTCTCCTCCAACCGGTCTCGCGTTTTCTCTTCCTTGCATCATCGACCAAACCGCAGCCGCCGGCCACCTTCGATTAAAAGAAAAAAGAAATACGCATATTGTTTTTAAAAACACTTTGATTTTTTTTAATTAATAGTTGCGATTTTTTTATCAACATTATTTTTTCGAAGTAACAATATTTATTTTTCTAAGTTTTTAAACAAAATGAAGATAAATTTGTAAAACTTTTAAAAAAATGTCACAAACTTAAAAAAAAGATATGTTTGCTTTGATAATTAAATTCGTTATATCATATAATAGACGTTTTTTTATTGTAAAACATACTTATAAAATATTTGAAACCTACAAATATATTTTAATATTAGAACTTTGGTTCACAATCTTACTCAAATTTTTAGCTTTACAAACTATTTGTAAATCCAACTTTGGTTACATAATTTTTATTCTTTATTATTTAAAAAAATAAATGTTTGCTTTGATTCTTAAATTCGTTAATATCATAAATTGAACGTACTCATGTGTTTTACTTAATTTTTTTTTTAAATTTCAGTTTATTTTCACAACCTGCAGACTTTAAAAAACAAACAGTCTTCTTCTTGCAGTCTGCAGACATTTAGTCCACCTCTTCTCTGTAGATACTCTGCAGATGTGGTCCGCAGACTGCAAACCTTTTACCTCTTCAAAAACAAACAGCACCTAAGTCATATTCCAAAGAAAACACTATTATTTTTTTGTTTATCTGGACATTCGTTTGGTTCGCATTTTTTTCCTTGAATGCTTAACCGGAAAACCGGACATTCGTAAAATTACTAATTATTAAAAATCACATATTCCATTTAATAATTTCATTTCATTTAACATGCAATTTTATTTAATAACCGTCAAATTAAACAAAACAAAAAACTAATCCATTAGTATGGACATCATATGTATATTTTCCATATAGCGTAATATTAATAGAAACTTGGCATCATTAAAAAAACTTAAATGTTATAGTTTCGAATTTAATATATATATATATATATATATATATATATATATATATATATATATATATATATATATATATATATATATATATATATATATATATATATATATATATATATATATAATCTCATATACATGCATACAACTGCCCCACATACATACACATGCATAGTC
The DNA here is from genome assembly GCA_023525715.1 of Cichorium intybus. Taxonomy (NCBI): domain Eukaryota; kingdom Viridiplantae; phylum Streptophyta; class Magnoliopsida; order Asterales; family Asteraceae; genus Cichorium; species Cichorium intybus. The sequence goes on along the minus strand of CM042012.1, from coordinate 52,056,982 downwards.
TCATACACAGTCATTACGAATTTTAATATCATTTTACACTAAAATATGAAAAAATAATGGCAAACAGACATTTTGCACCTGATTTGAGAAGCATCACATCACCATCAAATACTATCGGTTACCAAAAAACAATAATAGAAGTAGAGTATGAACAATACACGTATAAATAAACGCATACAATACACCTAATAATTAGATTCACAAAGGAAAAATACTTAGCAAACCTTCCATTATTTTAAAGAAATCAAGTAAGACCTGATACTTGACAAAACATAAAATGGAAGTAGGATGCTATATTTGATAAATAAATAAAAAGTACATTGCTGCTAGTTACCTTTTTGACATGTGGAAAAAACATTTAGCGTTAACTTGATATCTTCATAACACAACACGAAGAGTAGTCCTAACTTGATATCACTCATGGGAAAAAAACCAAGTCACGGTATAATGCCAAAATAAGAAAAAGAAGAATAAAAATAAAATTTGGTAATAGAAATTAAAGTAAGTTGGTAATTTAAACAAATAAATAATGGTACATTGCTTCTTCTTGCATTTAGCCTAATTAGGGGCTAAATGCAATAAATATATATATGTACTTTCATTCGTGCAGCCAAAAAATAATTGATGCAAAAGCAATCGTTGCATCGATGCAAATGAATGAAGTGGAATAAAATGCATTCAATCACCAATTTTATAATTATAAGCATATCTAGTGAAAACCCACTTATGATTTGAAAAAACAAACATAAAACTGAAAAAGATACACTTCAATTTTATAACAAACGCTCAGAGGATATACATATTAGTACCACATTTAAAGGGATAGTAGATTACCGACATAAAAAGATAAACTTCAATTTTATAACAAAGCTATCCATTTGAAGCAAACAATTAAAAGTAATACTCTATTTATCACGTTGACATCCTAAACATAAACAAATTAATTAGAAAACTCAGTCATAGACATCACAAAACAGAAAGGAACCAACCTTGAAAAAACTCAAATTAGATTATACACATCAAGGTCATTTTGGTAATAATATCCTATTACTTACTTTCACTCACCATAAGCCTAGCTGTCGGCATCACCGACCACCATCATCAACCGTCCACCAATGGAACTCTATCAGTAGTTGTGAAGTAAAAAGCATTAATATGATATTATGATGTCAACTTTTTCTGTTGTGCAAAAGTACAATGCTTAACACTTTAGAATTCATTTGGAAATAAAATTTTTAAACAGACCAACAACCACTACAAGGATCGGGGTTATTACCGGCGACAATTGTCGCCGCTAAAGGTATTAAATGTCGCCGCTAATGCTTTTACCGGCGACTTGTCGCCGCTAATGTGTCGCCGCAAATAGTTTGTCGCTAATGCTCAAAAATCGCCGCTAAAGCGTCGCCGGTAAAGCCTATCGCCGCTGATCACTTGAGTCGCCGGTAACTATGTCGCCGCTAAAGGTGTTTTAAATTCATTTTTTAAATTATTATTATTATTATTATTATTATTATAAATTATTATATTTATATTAATAATAATAATATTTTTATTATTTTTATTATATTTAGAATTATGAATATTTTTAATATAATAATATTTTTATATTTTTAATATAATAATATTTTTATTATTTTTATATTTTTAATATAAAACCAAAATTGTAATAAATGAAGCAACATACGAGATAAACAATTCCAAACAAATACTAATATCTAAAACATAATCTTCTTTACACAAATTAAAATAGTCACACAACAAAAATAAGAAACTACTCTACGTCGTCTTGATCATCCTGATCGCTTTCATCACCTTGGGTATCCCCGGCACCCTTGCTCGTTCCACCACCGTGCCCTTGCGTGTACGTACGTAAAAATTCTGCCAACGCATCTCTGTGTCTTGGATGGAAGATTTGGTTTGCGTAACAGCCAAAATGGGGCTGTGAACAGACTAAGTCTGTTCGCAGGTTATTAGCGGCGACAGGTTAGGCTTATTAGCGGCGACAACTCATTAGCGGCGACAATGAAAAAACCCGCTTTTCTCCTGGGCCGTTAGATCAGAGTGCAACGGACGGTGGCGATGGCGATCCGCGTGAAAACGCAATAGCGGCGACGGAGAGACCTTTAGCGGCGACGCCTTTGGTGGGAGATTTTCCCGCTTCTTTTTTGCACCGTCAGATCACACATTTCGTGGATGGTTTGGATTAAACATCACACGGATCGCCGAATACTCAATACCGGCGTCACCTTTACCGGCGACATCATGGAAGTGTATCATTTATGATATCGAATTATTGTTCAATGACAACATAAGAAAAAGAATGTACAAGAGTTTTTGTTTTTGTTTTTTTTTTTGTTTTTTTGTTTTTTTTTTTTTGAAATAAGAGGCTTAATAAAATAATATGAAAGTAGCGAAAATTTTCCCATATTTCAAGAAGACAATATTTACATGATTGAAGGGTCTCTTATTCTTTGCAACACAAAATTCCCCTATAAAGAAAAAAAAAAGATGAACTGAAGCTAATAAAGGTTCAATATAAAACAATTTTCTTTGACTCTGTTTATGTTTGTTGATGACCTCTCACATCTCATATGCATAGTAAGCCAACCCATAGCTGCTGTAATAGTATTGGTACGGATTAACATATACCGGCGCCACCGTTGGTTTTGTATCCTTGGCGGCGTCGGATTTCTTCTCCTCCACCGGACCAACACTCAGTAGCTCTGTGTATCCTACACCTTTTCTTAGCAACGTCGTCAGTTCAACGGAGTCAATTCCTTCTCCGGTCACCGCTCATTAAGGAGTAGTAATGAACAAAATATTTTATTATATTTAAGAAATTCAAAATCATGAGAAAATGACATGTGGCCAAATGAATGTGGTGGTGACATGTGGCTTTGAGTTACTTATTTATTAGGATAGGATTAGGAAAACTTAAATACGCGTTGCAGTCAAGTTCTTGCATGAATCAAAAGCTAAAACTTAAAGTTGCATTTTATTCTTATAGAGTCTTTAAATTTTTTTTCTTATAAAAGGGGGTGTTTTAGATCTATATAACTCTTATAATATAAGGCCATTCAATCATTGTGGTTCAAGATAAACTAAATACTTGCACCATATTCATTTGAAACTCCTTCAACACTTCAACTTTCAACTAATTAACATCTACCACTCAAGAGTTTCTCTAACTTATATCTTAATTAATTATTACATCTCAAGAGTTTTATAACTTATGATATTAAATTGGTACTTATGATACATATTGCTTAGTAGATATATAAATAGTTGACATAGCTAGATAATGCTATTAGTGTTTAGAGAATAGCATGTAGGAAGGAGATTATGACTTGATAACAAATAAAACTCTACACTGGGAGGGCGTGTGTGTATTTGTATGGAACGAATAAGAAGTACGCGACTTTAGAAGATGCCATTTTGTATAAGTCAACGTATTTATTGATAGTTTTTGTTATTGTTCGTGTGGTCATAAGAGTTACGATGGAGATTCCAAGTTCAATGAATGTATTTATGAAAAAAAGATATATATACATATGAAGATGTTAAATGTAGGTAAATATGAGTTTGATCATTTGTTGTTTTCTATATGCATTGTTTTTTGATAAATACGAAATAGAAGTTGAATTTATTTTTTATTTGTTACAAAGATAAAAGATAATTTACCTTATACCATATTAAGTTGATTTATATAAAACTTCTTTATATATTATTTCACTTCTAATGCTAACAATTTAATTTTTAACAACATATACTTCTTTATTAGTTTAAATATATTGTTGTATGTAAAACATCATCATTTCAATATCACAACTGTTGAATATTTGATATATTATACTTAATTCGTTAATTTAAATATAACGTTAAACAGAAAACATAAATCAAGTTTTCAATTAAACATAAAAGAAAATCCAAAACTATTCTTTAAATAGCTAAACCTTTTAGATATAAAACCAAAATTGAAATGCCAAATTAATTAAGATATTGTCCAAAATCTATTTTTTTATAATCATGCAAAATTTTTTAAAAAAATGTAGTTTTAAATATAACTAACAATAATAATAGTTAAATTGAACATTTAATTAAAATTACATTGTTTTCTTACAAACAAAAAACAATGTTTGATATTTAAAATAAACATGATCAAAATTAAAAAATTGGACAAATAAGTTATCTTCAAATTAATTGACAATAATAATAGTTAAAAATAATACTAATTTTATATTATATTTAAATTGATTCACGTGCAACCCGCGGGTAAACGTCATTGAAATAATGTCGTTCTAAAATATGTCTATCTTAATTAATTATCATGAATATAGTTAAAAATAACACCAAAGCGAATATAATTCAAAATAGTTACTATGTTTTATATCGATTTAAAATAAAAATCATTATTTCAATGTTGGTATAAGTCATCAAAATTATGTGGTGCAAGATATTTTCTCTATCTTAAACCATATCCAATTGAAACTCTCAACTATTCAACTTTCTGATTTTTAACTGCTACATTAATTTATTTAAATGTTAAACCTCTCATCTTTTAACTAATTAACTACTACAACCCAATTTTTTTTAACTTATGGTATTTAATTGTTACTTATGACTTCTTGGTTAATATAAAGGTGTATATATATATATATATATATATATATATATATATATATATATATATATATATATATATATATATATATATATATATATATATATATATATATATATATATATATATATATATATATATATATCACATAACTAGATTACGTCGTTACAATTAAGTCGTTACAATTTGAAAAATACGATGTAGGAAGAAGATGAGTTGAGGACACACAAATATAATTTGAACGTTCCTGTTTATTTATACTAAAACAAAACATAGAAGTTTTTTCTAATTATAAGTGTAATATAAATCTATTCATATATTTTTATTAAATATTTGTCAATTAAATGCTTTTTATTAAAAAAATTGAAATATTATATATGTTAATTTGACTGAAGTATTATTTTAATAATACAACATTTCAACTCCTAAGTAGTAACTATTTATCAATTCGAAGGGAAACCTCACGAAACTATTAAATAATATTATTACACTTACGAGTCTCACAGAAAATGATCAACGACAAATATGTTTATCATAGACTACATATATGTTATTTTTTTACCATTTTTTATTTTTATTTTTGAGATAATCATTTAAATGTTGGTATAAGTCATCCAAATTAATGTTGTGCAAGATATGTTCTTTATTTTAAACCATATAAAATTGAAAATCTCAACTATTCAACTTCTTCTATTTAATTGCTACATTAATTTATTAAAACATTAAGCAACTTCATATAGTAATTCACTAACAAACATGATTATGTTTTTTTGTTTAAAAACTGGATGATTAATTATTACTTATACATATGACATGATCGATTTATATTTTATCCTGATAAGTTTACTCCTGCTCAACGCGAGGGTGGCCGCCTAGTAACTCTTATAATAGAGGCCATCAAATGAATATGGTTCAAGATATGTCTCATTCTTGCACCATATTCATTTGAAACTTACAAAGCTTTTCAACTTTCATATAATTAAACATGTACAACTCAAAAGTCCTTTAACATATGATACTTAATTGTTACTTATCACACCTAATTAATATAAGGGTTATATATAGTTCACATATAAATTTGATTCTATCTTGGAGAATATGATGAAAGAAAAGTTGATTTGAGAGCACCCCCACTTTGAAATTTCAAATGTTCATATTATATTATAAGGGAGAAACATGAAGAAACTAAAACAAATCATAAGTCATTAGGCAAGAGAGAAACGACATAGTTGCTTACACATACTTTGGAGGTACATATGTTAATATTGTATTCGAAAGAAGAAAAGTGAAGAACCTAAAGCAAATTATATGTTGCAAGACAAGAGACAAAGTGCATATTGATTCTACCCCAACATAACGGTAGAAAGATATATAATACATTTAGTATAATTGAGTATTCTTTGTAATTAGTGATTTTCAATGCTTCGAGAATCTATTATTGATCTGCAAGTATGTAATATATATATATATATATATATATATATATATATATATATATATATATATATATATATATATATATATATATATATATATATATATATATATATATATATATATATATATATATATATATATATATATATATATATATATATATATATATATATATATTGTAAGACCCGTATCCTGATTATAACATATACTTAAAATAAGAGTGTTAGGAATTATATGATTTTTGGTAGTTATAAAGCAAAGAAAAACTTTAGTTACAATTTCATATGAAAATCAGCATTTTGTGTCGTTTTTAGAAAAATCATAATTAATTCTAGAAAAATCGTTTCGACCTCAAACCAGTGCACAAAGTTTAAAAATTGAGTCTAGTACAATTACCAAAAATAATAGTAAACTTGAAAATGACATTATCTATGGTAAAAAATGCAATCTTTACTGATTAGTTCGGAATTGACAGATTAGATAGTCTGTTTTCAAAAATTCATAATAAATCATAGAAAAATCGTATAAATACGTAAAATATATCCCTGGAAAGGTATTGAGATGAATTTTCTGAATATAAAATAAAAACGTGAATTTAATGGGTTTAAGATCGGCTAAACCAGTCTTGAACAGACTGATTCTAGAAGGCCTTTAATTTCAACAAAATTATATTATTAAAATCTTTTGTCAAAAGTGTCATGCCATTTTTTATTCAAGAATTCAAGTATAAATACCCCCCAAAACATCTCATAAACCACACCAACAAATCTCAATCCAATATATAGAGGTTTCTAAGCACTAGAGTGTAAGAAGTGAGCGGAAGGAAGCTTAAAAGCCTAGCGAAGAAGTTATAGGTTCCGACGACTAGTCATAAGGTAACTACAAACTTTTCTATAGCTTAATTAGGTATTGTAAAATAGTTTTTGTGTTAACAAGTAGAATATTTAATAAGTATAACATATGTTATATTATATTCATTTCTAACAATAGTAAACAAAAACCTTAAAATGTCGTTATTATAACAACTCGTAATTCCGGAAATAATACCGATTGATTTACTTACTAGGACGGTGACTAGGCCGATTACTTGGGATCTGGTTGTTGGATTTTCCGAAAGGCTAAAATGCTGAAAGGATCCTGTCACCCCATCTAATCTTCTACCTGGCCGTTCTTTACTTGATAAATCATGGAGTATCATGTTGGAATTATTGAAGGGTTTAATGATGCGACTATAATATAGTTAAGGATTAAGGAATGATAGATTTCTTATTATGTTAACAGTTAAAGTTGAAGGAAATACAAAGCCGAGAAAGATAAACGATATAGTCAACTATAATCAGGTGAGTCTTCTCACTATACTATAGGTGACATTGCATGCGTAGGAAGGAAGATATGTTAGACTAAGGTGATCTTACCTGTTATGATAATTGTATGAATTATTGCTATGATAAGGATTGTTTGTGGACGGAACGGGATATCCCGCGAGCCAATAGGTGGAACGGGAATAGCCTGCGAGTCATTAGACGGAACGGGAACAGCCCGCGAGCCAATAGGCGGAACGGGAATAACCTGCGAGTCATTAGACGGAACGGGAAAAGCCTGTGAGCGATAAGACGAAACGAGAACTGCTCGTGAGTCTTCAAGCGGAACAGGGATAGCCCGCGAGTCTCACAGACATATGAATGATTATGATGTGTTCTATGTTGTGTGATGGATCGTATGGTATTTTGAGGAACTCACTAAGCTCCGTGCTTACCCTTTCCCTATATAAACGACTGTTTCAAGTACATCAGGTACCATGGATGGCAAGGCGTGACGTGTATACATTGTGCTGCTTCATTGGAGGACTGTTTTTGAATGGATGTTCCGCTATGTTGTGATTTCATTAACTTTTGTTAATCCTGGGATGTTTTCATTAAACTTATAAGTTATGGAATCTTATGAAAATTAATTAAGTGGCTTTTCTTATATTGAAGTTTTCGTTTAAAATTTTTTAAATTTACTCAAAAATTTTGGGATGTTACAAGTTGGTATCAGAGCACAGCTTGAGAGAATCAGGCTCACTTAGTGAGTTCTGGACTCAAGTTGAGGCTTAAGAGTTTTCTTAAAACATTTTTATGAAAGAAGGATGTTTTATGAAGGGTGAACTGAAGACACAGTGTGTACCGCCAGCCGAAGCCAGTATGAGAAAAGGGTTAAGTATTTAATATTGTGGATGTTAAAAAAAACATATGGTATATGTTTGCTGAAATGCCTGGTAGAGATCACACATTGTTGTATTATTATCTGCTATTTGCTAATAGAACTATATGCTAGTGCCAATAGGTTGCTTAGAGATTTCCACTAAGTTGTATACAATATGGACTGAATAGTCATAGAATGTGTGAGTTGACCTTATTACATGTTCCTTGTTTGGTTGTTGCCTTAGGGAAGATTCTCTTATTTGAAAGACTATTTAGTTCGATATTGTATACAACTACGTTCGCGAAACAACCTGTCATCACTGGAGGAAGTTCCGTCTTAGTTAGAATAGCAAGGTGGGGGTGGGATTCCAAGTATTCCTAGAAGGGTTGACATATGCCTTGTAAGGGCATATGTGTTAAAATTATCGGTGAGAAGCGAATTGGATATATCGAGACGGGTCTTGGAACGAACATGGATAGGTGTGGAAGGTAGTAGTAGAGCTCCTACTATCGAAAGCACAGGATCCACATTCGAGTCGGGAGTTCGTCACGAAGGATCCAAGGAGCTGAGTATGTGAGTGTCTAGCATAATTAACTTAAATGCTAGTGTAATGTGGTAAACTTTTATCCATTCAATTTTTGAATGTTGATTGTGAGGTTAGTAGGAACAATTAAGATGCGATCATACCAGTTTGGTTGGACCGATCATGCTTAAGTTAGTTACTGAGCTTAAAGACTGTTGAAAGGGAGAATGCCAAAATGCTATTGTGGTAGCTATTTTTCATGCAACTAATGGGCGCACAAGTCAGACAGGGACTAGAGGATGCAAGGGTGAGTTTTCCAACTCACGGTCAAAGAGGTGCAAGCGGCGCCTGAGATGATGGCGGGTATTTTTGAGTCAACTTTGTACATGCCTAGTGCTGTGTAATAGTGGGGCTACCTACCCTTGTATTGATCTTGCTTGAGTGATTGATCAGGTCGTGTGGGTTGAGAGTTTGGATCACTCACTCGTGATTGAGGTAACTGACGATAGAGGTATTGACTAGGGTAGCAAGCGGATGAGTAACATATGGTGGTTGATGTAAACATCTTTACATTATCGAAACATGTTTATTGAGATAGTGTTTGCCCCCGATGCAAGTTGTTGGCTGAGCAGAGTGGGCTTGTTTTTCGTTCGAGAGTAAGGGCTCGTAAAAAAAAAGTTATAAATCGAATAAACAGACTTGGACTTTAGTCCAAGTGGGAGAGGAATACAAAATTAAGGGAACAACATGAATATTATATTGAATCGATGAAATTATTAAAATTATAGTAACACGTCAATATGTTAATTCATTACTACAACTTTATATTAATACATTAAGAAAAGTTTACAGAACTACTAACCTAAACCAGAGAATCAGAAAGAAGCGAGAAAAGATCTTCTACACTCCAATCTTTGTCATCATTAGGTTGACTTGTACCTTCTCGAGGATTTGGAAGTGGTATGCTTTCAGTTATTGGAGGAAGAGCTCCAAGGTATGGGGTCTCAATAGGGTTGGAACCTGTAACCCCATGATTAGGGGCTAAAAATTGACTCATTTGGGGCGTGTGTAAGTAGGGCAGTGATGAGGAAGGGCTCTAATTCGGAACCAGTTGGGGGTAGCTATAAGAAGGAGGAAACCAGGCTAGGTCACCTACAAAGCCTCAAAAATTCTCCTCACTCGAAGACTCGAGTAAACCAGGGTTAATACTACTCATACCAGAATTAGATGGCAGAGATTGCTGCTGTGTATGAGTTCTTGATGAAGTTTCCCCCTTTTCCTGAATTTTTCTTTTCCTAAATACAACCTTATGAGCAGCTTGTATTAGCTTCTTTGTGCCGTCTGTTAGACCCGATTGTGACCCTTCAATTATCGCTTCTTTTTCTTTTTTTAGGTTGGGTATTAAATCTTCCGATAATTCTGTTGCCTCAATAAATTCATTACCAAATTCCTGTGGCACAAATAACTTTAGTAATTTCAACCTTGTGATATAAAGGAATTAAAAAATGTAGTTCTTTACCTCAGCACGATCAATAAGGGTTTGCAAACTCGTAAGTTGTCGTTGGGGCCAATGATTGATACCTAATTCTATACAGCGTTTTTTTAATTGTGTCGTTCCAATGTTGAGTTCCTTCGCAGCTTTCTCAATTGGTTCGTTAAAGTGTTCAGCTATTATTTCCCTACTTAATAAATGTCTGAAACCTCTTCCACTGCCACCTGCTATGTTTTCTGAACTAGAAGGTTCAAATCCAATTGTATTGTTATCATTCTGGATCATTTGAACATGATCCTGATTTTTTTGACCCAAAGATGGACATTGATTCATCAAAATTAGTGGCCTCTATCAGTAATAATTGTTGGTTTTCAACTAAAATCCCAGGATTTTGAAATCCTTCTAGGTTCCTTTGAATCACCTGAAGGTGATTTTGGTATTGAAAACCAACCCCAAACTCGGGATTCATATCAATATTGATGTTATCAATCGTTTGTAATTGATTGTCATTTTGAATGTCAGCCATGAATCCTTGATTCATGGGGATGATCTCACTGCTTATTGAGGGTATGTCGATGAATGGATTGTACTCAGTTAGACCATCCACAAATGGGTCTACAAATAACACATGTCAAATGATAAAACAAAATAGAATACTTATAAATGGATCATTCAAAAGAATTTAACCTGGTAGAAGGCATGGAGTCTGATCAAGTGCAAAGTCAGATGCATGCACCGGATCATCTGAGTTAATGTTCAACTCGGGAAAAATTTTCGGCTCATCGTGGAGATGCTCTATTGGTAGTATATCTGGAAGACTGTACCATAATTCAAAATCAAACAAAACATTAGCAAGGTAATCGAAGTATGGATGATATATGTCTAGAATGTTAGAGTCACCAAACTCTATTAAGAATGCTTGGTCTGAAGTACACTCTCCTTGCGGAAAACCAGGTCCAGGGTTCGACAGATCGCCCATTGAAGATATGTTTTCCATGACTCGGCTTTAAATATGAGTTTGTTTACGAACAAACTAGTGATAAGAGAGGATGAGACTGAAAATGAATGATACTACATACCTGTATATATAGTATCTTGCAGCTGGAACCGAAAGGACACACGGAACTGAAAGGACACCTCACGTTTTAATTACCGAAATTCAAACTAACTACAGTAGATGCGACTTTCCACTACCCCAAGTGACATTTTTTCAAAATTCTCTGCTTGACTCTGGTGAGAACGAGATAATAAAGAGACTTTTGAAATAAAACAAAATTTTATGTCTCCATATAATGGAAATAGTTTAAAGAGTGTTCAGTACTTCAAAAAAAAAAAAACTTACAAAAGATGATGTAAATTTTATATTTCGGTGGAACACAAAAATTTATTTAGCCAAAAAGTATTTAAAAGAAATGTTGAATTGAGGCAAATGTGTGTTGAAATATGACGAATTCATATAAATACGAAATAGTGTTAAAATTAGGTGTTGCAAGTTAACTAGGTTAACTATGTATATAGGTAGATTAGAAAGTACTAAATATATACTGTAGATAGTAGCCGGTCAAGTCGATGTGTGGGACTGTGAGAAACAGTTAGAGTTTTTTTTTTTGTACATCTAGAGTAATTAGAAGAAAAGAAGTATGGAGTGAATGAGAATAAAAGGACCTTAAGCATTATTACAGAGGTATGTGAATGTTGAAAGGGAAAGATAATTAAATCTTGTAAAGTTTCGACAATAAGACGAGGATTTTTTTAAGGACACAAGGACTCGATGGGAAATACATAGAGGCGTTCGAGAATGCGGATTTCGGGACGAAATCCAAATAAGTGGGGGAGACTTGTAAGACCCGTATCCTGATTATAACATATACTTAAAATAAGAGTGTTAGGAATTATATGATTTTTGGTAGTTATAAAGCTAAGAAAAACTTTAGTTACAATTTCATATGAAAATCAGCATTTTGTGTCGTTTTTAGAAAAATCATAATTAATTCTAGAAAAATCGTTTCGACCTCAAACCAGTGCACAAAGTTTAAAAATTGAGTCTAGTACAATTACCAAAAATAATAGTAAACTTGAAAATGACATTATCTATGGTAAAAAATGCAATCTTTACTGATTAGTTCGGAATTGACAGATTAGATAGTCTGTTTTCAAAAATTCATAATAAATCATAGAAAAATCGTATAAATACGTAAAATACATCCCTGGAAAGGTATTGAGATGAGTTTTCTGAATATAAAATAAAAACGTGAATTTAATGGGTTTAAGATCGGCTAAACCAGTCTTGAACAGACTGATTCTAGAAGGCCTTTAATTTCAACAAAATTATATTATTAAAATCTTTTGTCAAAAGTGTCATGCCATTTTTTATTCAAGAATTCAAGTATAAATACCCCCCAAAACATCTCATAAACCACACCAACAAATCTCAATCCAATATATAGAGGTTTCTAAGCACTAGAGTGTAAGAAGTGAGCGGAAGGAAGCTCAAAAGCCTAGCGAAGAAGTTATAGGTTCCGACGACTGGTCATAAGGTAACTACAAACTTTTCTATAGCTTAATTAGGTATTGTAAAATAGTTTTTGTGTTAAGAAGTAGAATATTTAATAAGTATAACATATGTTATATTATACTCATTTCTAACAATAGTAAACAAAAACCTTAAAATGTCGTTATTATAACAACTCGTAATTCCGGAAATAATACCGATTGATTTACTTACTAGGACGATGACTAGGCCGATTACTTGGGATCTGGTTGTTGGATTTTCCGAAAGGCTAAAATGCTGAAAGGATCCTGCCACCCCATCTAATCTTCTACCTGGCCGTTCTTTACTTGATAAATCATGGAGTATCATGTTAGAATTATTGAAGGGTTTAATGATGCGACTATAATATAGTTAAGGATTAAGGAATGATAGATTTCTTATTATGTTAACAGTTAAAGTTGAAGGAAATACAAAGCCGAGAAAGATAAACGATATAGTCAACTATAATCAGGTGAGTCTTCTCACTATACTATAGGTGACATTGCATGCGTAGGAAGGAAGATATGTTAGACTAAGGTGATCTTACCTGTTATGATAATTGTATGAATTATTGCTATGATAAGGATTGTTTGTGGACGGAACGGGATAGCCCGCAAGCCAATAGGCGGAACGAGAATAGCCTGCGAGTCATTAGACGGAACGGGAACAGCCCGCGAGCCAATAGGCGGAACGGGAATAGCCTGCGAGTCATTAGACGGAACGGGAAAAGCCTGCGAGCGATAAGACGGAACGAGAACTGCTCGTGAGTCTTCAGGCGGAACAGGGATAGCCCGCGAGTCTCACAGACATATGAATGATTATGATGTGTTCTATGTTGTGTGATGGATCGTATGGTATTTTGAGGAACTCACTAAGCTCCGTGCTTACCCTTTCCCTATATAAACTACTGTTTCAGGTACATTAGGTACCATGGATGGCAAGGTGTGACGTGTATACACTGTGCTGCTTCATTGGAGGACTGTTTTTGAATGGATGTTCCGCTATGTTATGATTTCATTAACTTTTGTTAATCCTGAGATGTTTTCATTAAACTTATAAGTTATGGAATCGTATGAAAATTAATTAAGTGACTTTTCTTATATTGAAGTTTTCGTTTAAAATTTTTTAAATTTACTCAAAAATTTTGGGATGTTACATATATATATATATATATATATATATATATATATATATATATATATATATATATATATATATATATATATATATATATATATATATATATATAAATATATATATATATATATATATATATATATATATATATATATATATATGTATATATATATATATATATATATATATATATATATATATATATATATATATATATATGTATATATATATATATATATATATATATATATATATATATATATATATATATATATATATATATATATATATATATATATATATATATATATATATATATATATATAATTATAATGTTTTCTAATCCTTATTCATAAAAACAATGTTTTATATTGTTTGAACAATTGAGCTTATGTTGTTTGATGAAATATTTAATGTTTGGTTTGTAGAATTTTTTTAAGATTAGCATTATTTAACAAGAAAAATGATATAAAAGTTGACATTATTGTCATGTTAAAAATTAAACATTGAAAAGGTAAAAAATTGTCACATAAATACAAGTAAAAAACTTTAGCAACAAAACATCTTAATACTTTAGCAATAAAACATCTTTTATGCTTTTAAGATTATTATTATTTGGCAAGGAAAATAATATTAAAGTTGTGACATTATGTATTATTGTTAATATGTTTTATTTGTTTGTATTAGAGTCTAACATAGTTCATGTCAATGTGTTATACTATATTTTTAATGTTGAATTATTCATATACACTTAACTTAAAATAAATGATTATATTACTTTGTTTGACTTTTAGTTAAATTTTTATTATTGATATAAATTATCGATTGCGATGAACGATTTATAATTACTTTTACATTTATTGAAGAATTTTTACATTCAACATATTGATTTGAAACTCTAACTATTCAACTTCTACCATTAACTAATTTATTAAATATAAAATAATATCATCTTAATGATAGACTTTTTGAGTTACTAATATAATATAATTAAAATATAATACATTGAATTTGTTAATTGAAATGTGGTATTAAATGCAAAACCAAAATCAAAATATAAACTAAACTTAGACAATGATCAAATAATTTTTTCAATATAGTTAAAATGTATAAATGTGTTAAATATAAAATTGAAATAGAAACAAAACTTAACTTACAAAATCCAAATTTATTATAATAATTGAAAAGTCTCAAAGTGAGTTTTAAATCAATTAACAATATATATATATATATATATATATATATATATATATATATATATATATATATATATATATATATATATATATATATATATATATATATATATATATATATATATATATATATATATATATATATATATATATATATATATATATATATATATATCCATATGAGGATATATTTTCTTTATAAATATTATAAGAGAAATTATCAATATCAATATGTTTCAAGATATAATATCTATATTAAACTATATATATTTGAAAATTTTCAAATCTTTAACTTCCTACTATTATCTACAACATTAATTTATTTTAATACTAAATCTCTTCATCTTCCAACTAATTAATCACTACAACTCAACAGTTTTTGAACTTATGGTACTTAATTGCTATTTATGACACATTGACATATATATATATAGTTAACCTATATATGACTTGACAACACACAATATTTACTTTAGAAACGTCTATTTACTTATACTAAACTAGAAAGGAGAAATATAAATAAGCTAAAATAAATTACAAGTTGCAAGGAAAAAGACTTATTGTATGCTTAGTTCTACCTCAACAAATCCGTACTTTTGGAATTAACATTATCTAATAACAAATGATATAAAATTTTGAGGTTGTTGTTAATTTCAGTTGTTAAAGATTTAAAAAAAATCACATAATACAACAAAAATGAAACTTTGGGATAAACAGTATTAAAAATATAGATAATAATATTAGTAGAAGTGAAACTTGATTATTATTTAATAATATATTTTTTCTAAAAAATTAATATAAAAGACTGATAAATAGACTGAAAGCGAACACTGATTACTTTTTAATCAAAGGAAACTAAAAGTTATGAAGATATTTAAATTTTATATAAATTCACATCATATTCTAAATTCCAGATTCATATTATTTTTATTTGACTCATTAGTCTTTAAATGATTTTCGTATTTTTATTTTGTTGAGAAAAATAGATAAACTCATTTTCTTTATCTTACATTATTTGTTTATATTTTTTATAATTATGTTAGTTAATAAGATATATTTTGAATTTAAAATTATAAAACAAGGAAAATATAAATATAACAAATTTTAAATCATTATTATCTATAAAATCAAGTGTATGTCTAAATATTTAAGGTTTCAAAGATTTATGAGCAATTTGTACTAGAGGAAGATGTAGAAAGTAAAAATTTACAATAGAAGTAACTTTTTTATAAATGAAAATGAATAAGGGATTCAAAACTGATTGGAAAGTATTTCTTGAATAATAAGTTTAATAGAAACATATTCATATATTTTTATTAAATATTTATCAGTGAAAAAGTTTTTATTTAAAAAATACAATATTATTTTTGTTAATAATATTGAAGTATTATTTACACATATGAGTCTGATGGAAAAGGATCCACGGTAATACATTTCTCAATGACTATCTTCATGTTATTATTAGTACGTTTTATTTTATATTTATTTTAAATTTTGAGATGATTTATGTAAATATATTTCCACATATTTGTAACGTTGGACCGTCTATAATAATTGACTCCAAAAAGGTGATTGTGTTTTTTTACTCAATGTTTTGATGAAAAATTATTATTGATAATATGTCATATGATTGACTTATTTTTAGTTCTGAAACTTTTTGTTAGATCTAAAGTGTGTATGTTTATATTTGATCGTCTAATACATTATTACTATATTAAATTACTCATGCGCAACAGCGCAACGTGCGGGAATACGTCTAGTTGTTTATATAAAACAATTTATGTTCTTCATTAAAAATGTTTATGAGTTTATTCGATGTCAAAATATAGTATTAAAAAGTGTTTGTTTAGCTTATTCGGTACCAAAATGTAATAGGTTAATATGTTATTTTTAATATTTGATAAGCAATACTTATGTGTATAATGAGAAAACAATTTATCAAAAACTCATTAAATAAGTCGATTAGTAAGCATCAATTAACTTATTAAAAACTTCTTATTTGAGTTAATAAAAATACTTAAAACTCATTATCACTAATATCAAGTCATAATAAATCAATAAATATTAAACACTTCAAAAAAGCAATCACAAACACCCCTTATGTAAATTTGTCTTGCATGTACTAATAAAATCATCATATTTTTAGATTTCTTTTCATCCAAAATCTAAATGGCCCTCAAATTCTTGCATAAACCAAAAGCTAACACTTAAAGTTGTACAATATTATTATAAAAACCTTCGATTTTATTCTTATACAAGTAAACTTGCCTTGCATCTACTAATAAAATCGTCACATTTTTGGATTTCCTTTCATCCAAAAATTTAAATGGCCGTCAAGTTCTTGCATAACCCAAAAACTAAAAGTTAAAGTTGTATAGTATTATTATAAAAACCTTCAATGTTGTTCTTTTATAATTAAATTTATCTTGCATCTACTAATAAAATCATCGGATACCTTTTCATCCAAAAATATATATAGCCATCAAGTTCTTGTATAAACCAAAAGCTAAAATTTAAAAGTTGTATTTTATTATTATAAAAACCTTCAATTTTATTCTTAATTATATAGGTAAATTTGTCTTGCATCTACTAATAAAATCATCACAATTTTAACTAACCGTTTAGTTCTTGCATAAACCAAAAGCTAAAACACAAAGTTGTATATTATAATTATAATAACCTTCAATTTTATACTTATATAGGTACATGTGTGTTGCATCTACTAATAAAAACATCATATTTGTGGATTTCTTTAATTCAAAGATTTAAACGGCCGTAAAGTTCTTTGTATAAACCAAAAGCTAAAACTCAAAGTTATATTTTTATTATTATAGATCAAGCCTTCAATTTTATTCTTATATAAGTAATTTGTATTGTATTTATGCAGGGCCATTTTGTTGATTTTGAAAGCTCTGTGTGAATAGTAAAAAAATGCGATAAATATATTTTCTTTAGCGACGAAGATATTGGTGACGGAAAATTACGACGCATTCGCGATGGATTTTTGCAAAGAATTAACGACGAATAAATCACTTGACATGACTTTTTCAACAATTGTAATATTTTGCCACTAATCAATCGTAATGGTTTTTAGCAACGGATACTGAAGAATTTTTCCGTCACTAATATACTAAACGTAATTTTTTTTTGCTCTCAAAACGACACGGGCTATGTATGGTCACAAACATCGCACCCCCTTAAGGCCGGCCCTGCATCTACGTATAAAATCATCACAGTTTTGTAGTTCCTTTCATCCAAAATGTTAAGTAGTCATGTTTAAAAAGTAAAACTTAAAACAATTACATATATTATGAAATACAAATGGTTATTCATCAAAAGAACATTGGAATAATAATTAA